>OX453061.1:20193831-20518582 GCA_949699795.1 Spicauda simplicius | reverse complement strand
GTGTACGTCGGATTGGATGGAGAAACGCCACCTCCATCCCATACAGAGAAGGGCCCGCAGGCAAACGCCTCCGAGACCGTACTATTAGCTTACCGTACCGTTTCCGAGACCGTTTGTCGTTGTTCCAGCAAAGGGGCTCATGGAAACACGGTGGTTTTAAGAACTTAGTAGGAGTTGGGCATATCCTCTCTGCTAGTTTCTTGAGAGGAACCCTAGAAGAGTTTCCCCACCAAAAAAAAAAATAGAAAAATTTAATACTGTTTCATGATATGACATGTTTGCTAATCTGGAGAATGCTGCTGAAAATAAAAATAAAATTGTAATCAACGAGTATACGGACTATAAGTAAGAGCAGTGTTAGCTTAATGGTTAAAACTTGCCCCCTCGATCGGGAGGTCCGAGGTTCAAATTATGTGCGTATTAGAAATTAATTATCACTGCTTTTTGGCGATAGAATACGTCGTGATGAAACCTACACCCACCACCCGAGATTTCTTACAAAAAATGTTTTTGGAGGTGTGTGAAGTCCACCAATTCGCACTTGGCCAGCGCAGTGGACTATGGCCTAAAACTCTCTCATTCTGAGAGAAGACCCGTGCCCAGCAGTGGGACAATAATGGGTCGACGAGATACGGACTATAAGTGTAGTGTGTAATGGATATATTAGTAAGTATGCAATCTTGGCATGGCCATAGACATGGTGTCAAACCTGAGTAACTTAAAATGCCTCATATGAGTGTATCACATAATATTTCGTGTTACATATTTACTAACTTTTATATGAGGGGACCATCATAGTCCTCGGGAGTAGCAACGCATCTGTGATTGACTTCAGATAGAATCCATGTTCTGTATGAAGTTGATTACAGGTGGATTGCATGCTCGTTTGCTACTTCAGTCAAATAAAAAAAAACATGCGTGCGTACAAAGTACACATGTCAGAAGTGAAACTTCTTTGGCGAACTAATTTATAAATCTTGTTTATATTTATACAAATCTAAAACTTTAAATTTCCAAGATTAAGAGGAAGGGAAAAAGGCGTGATACGACGTTCGCTCTGTCTCACTTTTTCTCTCAATCTTTCTCACTCGCTTGCTCCCTACTCTCACTCCACGGCTAGTTGCTCATGCTACGTTCGCCCTGTCTTACTCTCTCTCAATCGGTCTCGATCACTCTCTCTCTTTTTTCCGACACTTCCGTTGCATACCGGCGTGACGTTTCATCTGTAAAAATTTTACCCTCATGCGCCTAAAGAAGTTTCACTTCAAAAAACTAAATTCTGTTAATTTAGAGACTACCTAACTACGGGCTCACTCGGTTTAAGTTCTTGATGGAACAGAGGGTTATATCTGATTGACCGTCTGTTGACCTCCGTTTGCCGTATTATCTCAATTTATTGTATTAGAATTAGTATTATAAGTCTTAATACTATGACGACGTAGGTGGAAAATTTCGTATTTCCAGATTAAATTCAAATAAATTTTCGTGTTCAATTATTTGTGAAAATAATAATTATTCTTAGTAGGTTAATAATAAGCTGTTAATTATAAACCTACTATAACTCCTGAGGTATTCCCGGAGCGCTATGACATGGGGTTCTTCAAGAAAGGTGCGAAAAGAGCTCTCCTTCACAGCCGGCGATGCATTGGCGACTCCTGTGGTGTTGCGTCCACAGGCGACCGTGACTACTTTCCATCAGATAGCCCGTCTGCCTTATCGTTAGGTTAAATTATAAAGAAAAACTGTATTGCAACGCCCTTGCAGGGTACATACAAGCAACGTTATCTATAAGACCTTTTTCTAAGTGCATGAGCAATTAGAATTTGACTTTGATTCTGTGTAAAGCGTAGTTCAGTTATTAAAACATATTTTTGCACCTATTTAGAAATTCAAACCTTGTTACAATTCCGTTAAAAGAATATTTTTTACAACAATTTATGTTGTAACAAATACATTCATATTAAAATAAAGCACCATTTTGAAATTAAAAGTATTTTGTTTGAATCTGCGAATTTGAATAGGGATTAAAGCTTTCCAAAGACCCCATTTAATTCTGTACAAAGGCAAAAGGGATGGAAGGGTGTTTAATCCATACGTCCTCAAATATGTAGGCCAAGTTCATGTAAGGGTCGAGGTATTATTTTACTCAGTCAAGCGTTTATTGGGTTTATATTTCCTAATATCGAGAAACACTTGCCTATATCATTTTGTTTTCATATCATAATTAGGTTTTTTCATTTGATTAATATAGCAAAAGAGCATGCAGTCTGATTGAGGTGAAAAGGTGTATCAGAAGACAATTGTAGATGCGTTGCTTTTTCCGAGGACTAAAATAATCGCCTGGTACATAAGGGCAACCACACACTTCCACCAAAACGCAAGAACTGCTTCACGTTAAAAATAGGAGTGGTGATAGTACCTTCCCGGTCGAACTATGCTTATTCTACTACTTTGTTGTACTGTATCTATATATTAATACGTGAAGCAAAAAATTGTGATCCGTTTTTAAGATACTTCCCGCAGACGGAGGAGTATGAAATAGCACGCACGGTTATAGTTGGTAATATTTCAAATAATGCATAATACATACATAAAATCAGCTAAAAATACATTACTACCTTGCATTTGAAACAAACATAATAATAATAATACTTACAGTGTCTTACAATGAAAGCACATAACGTCAAAATAAAATGTCAGATCTTTGTCAAAATACTGGCTATTGCTATTAAATGCAGCTTAGCTAATTAAACGTATTTTTAAATAATAAACGTATTATTAAAATAACTAGAAAATTATTATAAAATTTATCTAAATTTGACAAATATTCGTGCTACTTTGGATAATATGAAGTTTAGTTTTTTAATTTAAATTACGGTCGAATTTCGACCGCTGCGACGGGTGACTAGTTTACATAAATATGGATTAAATTGCTGCATGTCTTCTATGCAAAGCAGGTAATTATTTTTATGTTAAAAAATAAGGTTCAGTTAACAATGCTGGGAAGAGTAACGTGTGAACGGATAATTAGTTTTTATTGTGTCATAATATTTTATGGAATGTGAGATAATGTAGTAAGAAAACGTAAAACGTCCCATTAAATATACCATTTTATAAGGTTGAACTAAATTATATTTGCGACATACCTAAGAGAAATACACTTATTAATGTTGATGACCCGCGTGGGTCCGCGCAATGGGTCTCGGGTTCGATTCCCGGACAGGAATCTGAATGATGAGTTTAGATTCATGTTCTAGATCTGGGTGTTTGTGTATTCGTCTTGTGTGTGTCCATGGAACCCACAACACAGGAGAAAAATCCTAGTGTGGGACTATGAGTGTAGAAAGCGTTTTTTTTTAATGTTCCTAAACGTAAAAAGAGTAGCTTAAAAGAAATACCAACTTTATTGGGAAGGGTGCCTGTACTAGCGAAAGATAAATTATTGAAGAATTTTATGGGAAACAGAGTCTTCCGTTATGGAGGACTGTATCTTTTAGGTTTGAGAGGGGAGTTTGAGCATTCCCTTCATTGTATTAAGCAATGGAAGCAATAAAGCAAGCAGTTTATTTCCTACTAGCACTTACCCGCACCCGCACGGGCAGAAAATTAACTTTAGCATTTGATAGCGTGATTCAGAACTTGCAAATGAATTTTACTAACGTCATCTATTAACAACGTCTGGAACTACTAAATATATATCGACTAACAAAACATCGATATTTTCATGGGAATGAGAGAGCGCGTTAAAACGAAGCCTACGTCACTCTCCGCCCTCCTAACTATCTCCCAGCATATAAACCGTATCATATAATATCTATATGGTGAAGTGAAAGAGGAACAAACACTGTTTCGTATTTATAATATGGATTACATGATTACTGCTGTCAATGAAAATCTATAAAATATTTTTGAATAAAACAGGAGTTCTGGGGTCGTTCACACCCTATCCCTTTTAGACAATTTAGGGAATGAATATTTTAATAAATTTTCATAGTCATCTTCATAATTTTCTGTGCTTGCTTAATCCAGAAGTCAAGTTTAGTTTTCCCAAGTTCAATATTATCAAAGAAACATGGCACATGAACGCAGGCAAAAGTTTATAAGTCATGCAACTACAAAAACTTTCGACTTCCTTTTAAGTACTGAATATAAATACAATTGTCGGTACGTTCCGAAACAGTTCATCTCTATACAGCTATCAGGATCTCTCACCGTACGTGAAGCGTATGAGTAATTCATTTAACCTTTTGGTTTATGGGTGCGACTACTTAAACTTAGGACTTGCGCTGAAATTGTCATGGTTATAAGTCATGTCGAATGCACATGACATTTGTTTTTAGTTTTGCATCCATGTATAACAGGAAGGTGATTATAAAAATTAATCAATTCATTTTTATATTTTTTTCTAATTTATAAAAATGTAATTGTAAGATTGAGTTATTGTAAGAAATTATTTTAATTTTTATTAGGAATGTGATTTTCTCCATAATATCGTAGAAACGTATTTCAATAATTGAAATAACTGAAATTATTGCTACTAATAAAGAAATACCTATGTACGAAACTATTTTTTTCCTAAATAGGTGAAAATTATATGTAAGCACTGTGGTAAATATAATCTGTCTTCAAATAACGCATTTGATAAAAAAAAATATCAATTGAAATGGATAACAATACAAGTACATTTCGGTAAATATTAAGTTTGGTTTTTATTTGTTTTTAACTGTAGAATATTCAACTTCAGCAACGAACGATAATTTTATTTATGACTACAGATAGTAGTGTTGACGACCCGCGTGGCGGAGCGGTTACCACACCGGTCTGATGCGCAATGGGTCCCGGGTTCGATTCCCGGTCAGACGGGTATTTGAATGATGAGTTTACATTCATGTTCTAGGTCTGGGTGTTTGTGTATTCGTTTTGTGTGTGTCCATGGTACCCACGACACAGGAGAAAATCCTAGTGTGGGGCTATGAGCGTAGAAAGCGCATGTGTGCGTGTGTTTAAATAAGCCGAAGTTCATACAGTTAGTGTATGCATCATAATTGAATCACAGAGCGCCCGCACTTGACCCCGCCGAGACATGCAAGATTCAAATTACGGTCTTAGGCCAAATGTTATTTGTTTGTAAGTTGTGGAGAGATCTATGCTTTTAGAGTGATATATCAAACTGCCATACTCGTGTATGATTTCTATTAAGGGAGCAGTATTTGTAATTGAAGTATTTTTAAACATATCTTAAAGACACATATCATCCGATAGTCAGTATGATCTATCGTAATTTTGTCTTCATAATGAAACTGTTTAATTTTAAAGATTGAACTTTTCGGGAAAAGCCCACAACATAATATCATAAATTATTTTTAAAATGGCGGGTGAAGTATACCTCCTGTCACCATGAAAACTAGAATCAAAATTCATCTTTTATTGTTCGAGTCATGCTTACAAAATTGTACGGGTACTTACGATATACAGTTTTTTGCAGAATATTAATATTTTTTTCAAATAATGCTTAAAACATACATAAAATCAACTAAGAACACATTACACATACTACCGTGTATTACACATAAATAATAAACGAAATAGTACTTACATTCAATGTCTTTCTATGAAAACACATAACGTCAGAAATGTCAGTGTCTTTGTCAAAATACACGCTAATTATTTTAAATAAGGTTTAGCTAATTAAACCTCTTTTTTATTTAACGGATGCGTTCAAAATTACTTGAAAATAAAATGTAATATTTTATTTGAATTTGAGAAATATTCGTACTACTTTGGACAATATGAAGTTTAGTATTTTTATTTAAATTACGGTCGAATTTCGACCGATGTGACGGGTGAGTATTACAAAATTGTTGTACCTCTCAAACCAACGCTGTTTATACATATATTATGAACAAAATTCGTCCGTCTGTGACGGCCTCGTAACATGCATTACGTGTTCTAATTAATGAATAACTGACTCATTATGATCTATTACGTGAAATTCCGGATGCAGTTCCAGTTAGTAAAATTAACTCTGGCGTGACGAACTAAGGTATAAATTGCTTTGGAATAACACTTACATAAGGGTTTATGTTTAACAAAAAATATTTTAACGTTGCTAACGAAAAGCTGTTTCACTTTGTAAATTTTATATGTAAAAGGTTATTGCAGTATTTAGGTGTAAAAAAAACTACTTAAAAATTACCGATGTATTGGTTAGTATTGTAATATATCGTCAATCCATTATTTTCCCACCGCTGGGCACAAGTCTTCTCTCGGAATGATAGAGTTTTAAGCCATAGTCCACCGCGCTGGCCAAGCGCGATTTGGTGGGCTTCACACACCTCCGAGAACATTTTTTTAAAAGAATTCTCGGGTGTGTAGGTTTACTCACGATGTTTTCCTTCACCGAAAAGCAGTGATAATTAATCTAAATCTAATATGCACATAAATCAGTGGTGTGTGCTTGGGTTAGAACCTCGGACCTCACGATTGAGAGGGCAAGTTTCAACCATTAGGCTATCATTGTTCTATTGTAAAGTTGTAGAAAATATATAGTTCAATGGGACCACCACCATCCACCTAATTCTAGCGTGAAGCAGTTCTTGCTTTTGAGTGCAAGGGTGTGGATTCGCGATGGAAATGTGGAAATATGGTGTGGCGGTGGTACTCTCCCGGCCGAACTAAACTAGTTCTACCACCTTCATAATATAATCTTTCTATTTACTTCAAATGTCATTCTTTAGTCGCAATGAAATAGAGCCTTACTCATTAATATATTATTACTGAGTAGTATCTTTCTAACTCCACCCTACCATGTCTGCGACAGCTACGTTCCTATCCCAAATATCCTGTCTCAGTAGTTCGAAGTGGAATACGCGCCAAACTTGTAATTTGTTCTGAACAACAATAATTTCTCCGAGTGTCACAATTGTCTATATACTCCTTGCTGATAAACGTATGGGCACAGTACTAGTATCTACAGTATTCTAACTTCTTACAAACGCACGAAACGCAAGTTGTATCTACGCGCCACGATTTCGGTATGCACTCGGTACCCAACAGCTAGCGAATGTGCCGTAGTGGCGAGCGGGCGATGTGACGTTTTTTAAGCAGTGGATCTTTTTATTTAAATAATAATGTAGCGCAGAGCAGTAAACTATATTAGGCTGCTTTTGATTGCTTTAATTGTGCATAAACACGTCCAGTGTTAATAATTTTTATTTTGGTTGGTAAAATATTATTCAGTGTGAAATTTATAACTATTATTTGTGTACGATATATTATTAAGTCTCTTAAATATTAAAAGAACGCGATGTTTTTTTTCCTTAATATACTGAATAAAATACATAATAAGTAAGAAAGAAAGTAAGGTATACAGATGTATTAAAATACTTTAGGCGGGTAGCCCTAACGCGAACTCTCGTCTGTAGGTATAAAATTCAGGGACACGGCAAAGTTAGACTACTGTAAGATGTTAATACTATGGTATGGGACTGTATGTGCTTGGTTTTTTATTCGATTGAAATAGCAAACCAGCATGCAGTCCAATTGATATTTTTTTATCTGGTTGAAGTGGCAAACGAGTATGCAGTCCACCATCAGTAAGTGGTCACTATCGCCTATGGGCATCTGTAAGCAACTTCAAATAGAACATGGGTTCTATCTGAAGTCAATAACAGATGCGTAGCTACTCTCGAGGATTAAGATAGTCGCCTAATATAAAAACCATACCATCGAAACACAAGAACATTAAAATAAATGTGGCGGTGGTCTCTCCCCGGTCGAGCTGCACTAGTTCTACCACTTGATTTTCCTTTTTTTGTTTTCGAGTGGGAAACCAACACATACCGTCAGATGGACTGCATGGTACTTCAATCTTAAAAAGGCGAAATTTGAAAAAATGATTCTCTTAGCACCAACAAACGTTTCGTGACCCCTTTGAGTAGGAGGTTTACGTAATGCAGAAAAGTATGACTCACAAAGCGAATAACAATACCTTATTAATTATTATAAATTTATTCAAAGCGTATTTGTATCAATAAGATGCACTTCGTAACCATATAGAGAACATTGGTTCAACCAACCATAGATTCAATCGGTACCTTATTATAATAATGGTAGGGTGATGATGGTAGTGATAAGTACCTTCATAAAAATACCTTTATAAAATTATTAAGGCATTACGTTAAAGACATAAATTTTCTGAAATTACAATATCAGTCATAATTTCGCACCAAATATTATGTTAAACTAGCTCTTATCCGCGGCTTCGTTCGCACGTCAAAGGAAATTAACATTTGATAGCGTGATTCAGAACTTGCAAATAAATTTTACTAACGCAATCTATTAACAACTTCTGGTAGTACTAAATATGTATCAACTACTAAAACATCGATATTCTCATGGAGTTGAGAGATCGCGGTAAAAAGTAGCCTATGTCACTCACCGCCCTCCTAACTATCTCCCAGCATATAAACCATATCATATAATAGCTATGTGGCGACGTGAAAGAGGAACAGACAAACAAACACACTTTTACATTTATAATATTAGTATACCTAGTATGGGTAAGTACTAATTGAATTGAAATATTAATAATTCCGAATTAAAATGATTTAGGTTCTTTTCACCAATATATTCTTTCTTACTTTAATTCTTCCGTATTCCATTCATTTATTTCCCCAATTATTTCACCCCTTCTTAATTTCTCATTGCAGTTCATGTTAATTGAATTATTTCATAAGCTTAATTTATTTTATCGCCGCTGTTAATCCTCTTATGATTAATAGGTCTTCATAGTGAATAAGAGGGATTAAGGACAAAGTATACCACACATTTCATATACGTGTACCCTTCAGAACATAACAACATACTGTTTTAATAAAGTAGTAATGTTGAAAGCGTTGTCGAAGTACTTAGAGCCTAATATATATATTAATGCGTGAAGCAAAATCTTTGTATCCCTTTTTAAAAAATACGCGGACGGAGGAGTAGAAAATTTGGCACAGTTATAGTATAAACTGAGAAGGAGTGCAAGATGATATATAAATAAAGCATAAAATCAATCAAACATATATTACATACACTTACGTGCATGACACAAACACTTATAAAATAATCGAAACAAAACGTTCATTGTTTTTTTACTATAAAAAACACATAATGTTAAAAATGTCAGAAAACTTTGTCAAAATACTCTCCATTGCTTTTAAACCTACCTTTTTTTCATTTTATTGGTGTTTTTAATATAACCCAAAAATTAATACTCTTAAATTTGTTAAGTGTAGATGAGACAATAGCTCAACATTAAGTCAATTACGGTTATTACGGCTCAGATGTCAAATATGTCGTATTATCTTATGAGGGACATTACCAAGACGTTCTCTTTTGAGACCTTAGTACAAGTTTATTATTTCTTTAAACAAGCATCGCTCTTGTTTTCGCTCAAACATTGCAATGAACATTGTACGTTTACGTTACTTTAAAAAAAAAATTAGGAGTTAATGAGAATGCAGTACCTGATAGTAAGTGGTCACTGCCGCCTACGGACTGGATCTATAAGCAACTTCATACTGAACATGGGGTTATATCTGAAGTCAATCACAGATGCGTCGCTACTCCCGAGGACTATGATAGTCGCCTCATATAAAAGTGTGTCACTTTTATATGAGGCGACTATCATAGGCAACCACACCCTTCCGTCTCGCGCAAGAAATGCTTCACGCTGGAAATAGGTGTGCCGGTGGAACTTCCCCGGTCGATCTACACTGGTTCTACCACCTTCAAAAGCTGATGTTGCTGGGTGTAAATGTAATGGAAACCTCTTCTGGTAACCCGGTATCGACTACTCATTGGAACTCTCCGAGTTAGTAAGAGACCGATATACTCCTTTTGATTTTCGGGTCGACTAGGGAACCATTCAGATTTTTCTAATTGAAAAATAGCCTAACACTAAAGTTGAAACTATCTGCGTTCCATTATTTGTATAAAAGTAGGTATATAATTATTATGAAATAAGAATTGCTATCTAATTAATAATTATAGCGTTCCAAATCGACGTAAGTGTAGATTATGATTTTATATAAATACTAGCTGTCCCGACAAACGTTGTTTTGCCATATAAAAAAATAAAAAAAAATTGAGGGGTGGACCACCCTTATTATTTAGGGGTGTGAAATATAGATGTTAGCCGATTCTCAGACCTACCCAATATGCTTACCAAATTTCAGAGGAATCGGTCAAGCCGTTTCGGAGGAGTATGGAGACTAACATTGTGACACGAGAATTTTATATATAAGATTTTATATAATATATAGATATGTATAGATTTTAGATATATGATTTTCCAGTAATATTATCGCGGAATTCATAATAATATATTTTATAATATGTAATGGCAAAACAAACGTATACCCGTCACATATTAATACGCAAGTGTGAAATGATCTTATAATTATAGTTTTAATAATTATATATTTACCTTTCTTACTTCCTTTATGGCTAAAACTCTTCGACTCCACGAAGCAATGAAGATCAGTACGAACTCCTGAAAATAAAACAAAAATATTAGAGTTCACGTTCTTTTCTCGTTCATATTCTGCTTTTAGGGTTCCGTAACCAAATGGAAAATCGGGACCCCATTAATAAGATTCCGCTGTCCGTCTGTCAGTCTGGAAGTCTGTCACTGGGCTAAGTCTCATAAACCTTGATAGTTGAAATTTTCACAAATTATATATTTCTGTTGTTGCTATAACAACAAAACGAACATCAAACGTATATTTTTAACGTATTTACAGATAATAATAGTAGGGAGCAGTGATAGCCTAATGGACCGAAACTTGCTTTGTCAATCACGCATAAATAAATAGACATAAATAAATAATATAAAAAATGACGTTTTAAGTAGAAGGTATAAGACCAAATAAATAATAAAATTTATTTTCCTACGTTCTTTATTGAGAACCGCGCCGAGAAATCTGGTGTGAGTAGTGTCATCACCCACACACCAATTCTTGCTTTATAAGCAAAGCAGACTAGAATGCAGTCCACCTGATGGTAAATGATCACCGGACATGGACATGTGTAAGTAACTTCATGTATAACAGTGGTTCTATCTGAATTCAATCACACATGTGCTACTCCCGAGGACTGGCAGGTAAGCACAGTAGTATACATAGAGCACATATTTCTAATTATAGGCATTTTGGTTTAATTTAAAATTGATCAATTATAAATATGCTTGCTTGTAAAAGTAACAATATCGCAACTTTATGCATAAAAAGAAATAACTCAGAATTATGATTTGCGAGTTTAACATCTAGTTCGTACCCTTTTTTTAATTTTACTGAAGTAGCAAACGAGCATGCAGTCCATCTGATGGTAAGTGGTCACTACCGCCCATGGACATCTGTGATCAACTTCATACATCCTCATATAAAAGTGTGCCGGCAACCACACTCTTCCATCGAAATGCAAGAAATGCTTCACGCTAGAAATAGGTGTGGCGGTGGTACTTCCCTGGTCGAACTACGCTGGTTCTAACACCTTCAAAATTACCTTTATGAGATAAACTCGCAAAACATAAATTTTGAGTTATTTCTTTTTATGATTAAAGGTGCGATATGTTTATTTGTATTTATTATTCATAGATACGAAAACTTGATTAGATAACACATACAAGGATTCCCAAAACAAGACGTCTAATATAACATAACCTCATTCAACACAGGGGAAAACAGTATGTACATCATAAATCGTCTTGACATTTGATATTGTCGTCAAATCCCTCAAGTGGCGGCCCCTTGTTGTCTACACGCAAACTTAATATGCACGAAAGCTGTGAAGAGTGCAGCGATATTGATTGTCCTGCTCGCACGTTGGTTCAGGCTAAGCTAATACTCGTAATGTTTAAGATTTTTTTATATTACATTTGTTATTCTGATTTTATCTTTTATCAAAAGAAAAACTGACTTACCTACGGACACATCAACGCCTAGCGCAAATTACTGTGATTAGAGAAATTTTTTTTTGATAAAGTGGAGGTGAGCACAGAAGGTTTGAAGGGAATTTTGGGAAATTCGCCCCTTAAGGGAAATAATGGGGGGAAGTATTGTATAACCGTCCGTCAATTTTGATGCTAAGCTGCTAAGCAAAAATGGTGAAAAATATTTTTCACCATTTTCGGAAAATTAGCCCCTAAGAGAGTAAGATAATGATTGAAAGTATTTTTGGAAATCTGTCGAATTTGACTCAAGCTCAATGAAATTTAGTATTTGACTTTGAAGTTTAATATAATAGTATTGGTTGACAAAACAGGGGGAGGAAATTCTAATGGATGCTAACCTTGTAAAATTATCATATAAACAAATCTCATTGTAAAATTATTATAACATAATCCCAATAGCTTAAAAACAAGTCAATGCCTTCATTTTCAATTGATTGTTTTTGAGAAATTAGGTATTTTGTTTTTATAAAAAATATTTAATGGACCGCTTTTTTTTAGATTTTGTAGTAGTCTATCTTTGTTTGGGTCATTCCCGCTCGGTAACACCCCGTCGTCCACACTGTTGACGAGTGGGAATTTGATATCTGCAATGATAAAAAATATCACTTTTCCCCCTCCTTTTTCTCTGATCACAAGTGCCATATTCATAAATTATAAAACCTGTCGTTATTTGTCATGACATGTCTTATGTTATAATCCGCCAAGCTATATGGGCTCTAGCGCATTCCTAAGACACGGACACACATACCTGCATACAAACAGACATTCATTCGTTTTAAAACCTTTCTTTTGACACAGTTGGGTAAAAAATCTTTCTCCAAGCCGGTGACATATTGGCAATTTATTTTATAGCCCCTTTAGGGTTTCGCATTCAAAGGGTAAAAATGGAGCCCTATTAGTAAGATTTGATGTCCGTCTGCACGTCTGTCCGTTTGTTCGTATGTCTGTCACCAGGCAGTATCTCATGAGCCGTGACACGTGCTAGACAGTTGCAATTTTCCAAAAGTAAAAAAATAGCTTCCTATTACTAAGAGGTCGCCGTCCGTCTGCACGTCTGTTCGTTTGTTTGTCTGTCTGTCTTCAGGCAGTATCTCATAAACCGAGACAGACGTGCTAAACAGTTGCAGTTTTTACAGATAATATAGACATTTCTGTCACCGCTATAACAACAAGTATTAAAAACAGAATAGATAATGGTACGAGACCCTTTACAACCAGTTATTTGTTTTTAAAGTGATATTTTTGAGGCGTCTTGAATAAAAGATCAGTGTGCTTTTAGTGTAACAGTTACGTGCGTCAACGTGTCACATAATTTATATGTAATATTTACTTCTGTATTTTGCGTTTGTTTGGGTAAATTTTACTGAAATGCATGCAAATGTTTAAAAAAGAATTATACTCGTTTAATGTTGCAATGATATAAATACAAGTATTTGTACATTGACTTTATTACACTATGCCATGTTATCCTCAAAATTTTTCTCCCTAAATTTCGGAAGATTTTTTGAAGTGCATAAATTTTGGAATTAATTTTAGAGGGATAAACTTTACAATTATAGTCAGATTATTTCATCTGGCGACGTTTCCTATCTTCAAATTGCAGAAACACAAGAACTTTTTGTTTTTTCGTCAAATTATTTAATCTGTGCGATCTTGTTTTCAGCTCCAAATGCCACATAGAATTTGAGTGGGTAGAGTTATAATTTAGGAGTATTAAAATGTTTAGGAAATATTGTTGGCAATGGGTAAGGTATTCAAGTTAGTCTACCGGCAGTCGGTGGATTATCGTAGGCTTATTACTAGAGACTCAAACATAAATAATCTTAAAAAGCTGGAACATGTAATTCAAATTCAAATGGCGTTTATTCAAAATTGATTCCAATAGACCTCGTTTTGAATAACAACTAGCGTAGAAAGGTGATTTGCTATGGAGTGCGAGAAACTCCATACGTGATCATAATTTGAATTGTTAAAATTGAAAGTATAGAAATATGTTTGACTACAACATATTAACACACTATTACTGACATAAAAATATAAGATGATTATTAATTAGTAACTGAACCCCGCAGATTCGCCCACGATAAAAAATCGATGTATCAATTGTCCCATGGGAATAAGATATTTTCCCACGGTAAAAAGTAGTCTGTGTTAATTCAGATGTCAGCTAACTCCCTACTAAAGTTTATGAAAATCGCTCCACCCGTTTGGGCGTCAAGTAGTAACACACATACACACTCAAAAACTCTCGCGTTTTTTTTTACATAATTTAACCTAACGATAAGGCAGACGGGCTACCTGATGGAAAGTAGTCACCGTCGCCTATGGACATTCGCAACACCAGAGGAGTCGCCAATGCATCGCCGGCTTTGAAGGAGAGCTCTTTTCGCACGTTTCTTGAAGAACCCCATGTCATAGCGCTCCGGGAATACCTCAGGAGGAAGTTCATTCCACAACTTGCACGTCCGTGGCAAAAACGAGCGTGCAAACCGAACCGTGGAGGACCGCCACGAGTCCAGTTGGTGTGGATGGAACTTCATCCTTCGGCGAGTGGTGCGGTGAAGAAAAGGTGACGAAGGCACCAGGTCAAAATATTATATTAGTAGTAGTTTATAATATTAGTATTAAGTATGATATGATTATTCATTAATTAAACTTAGTATTGAGGAAAAAGGTTCTTAATTCATTTCATAGTACATATTCCATCGTTCCTTGGTATAGGCATGCTTTAATGATAGGATCTGGCAGCAATGAATGATGGAGTCTTAGGACTTTGTTTTTGAAGTGAAACTTCTTTATCGGGGTTGGAAAAAAATTTAGTGTAACATTTTTTCGTTACGCGCCATCTTTTTCTGTTACGCGCCATCTTTTTTTTCCGTTACGCGCCATCTTTTTCTTATCCCTACCACGCGTGATATTAGATAGATTATTATAGATTAGATTATTAGATAAAGTTTAATAAAAGCCTTTTATTAAACTTTATCTAATTTAACTTTATTTAACCAATTTCTGTAAAGTTGCATATAGTGAATTATTTTTTGAAAAATAACGTCATAAAGAAGTTTCACTTCTTACGAGTGTACGCTAGTACACGCACACATTTTTTATCGAGGTGAAAACCTTCAAAAGGTACCCGTAGCCATGAGAGCGACGCGGGGTCATGTGGGATTCTTAGCGCACTAAAACCCCTCTTGTGGCCGTCCTCGGCATTACAAAGAGGACTCCGGGATCTCCAAAGGAACGCCCGGTTGCGTCCTTTGAGCACGTTGCCCCATTGAGCTTCTCGCAAATGAGCGGCTGGATCCACCGATCCACCCAGGCGAGCGGCTGGGCCCACCCTGGGTCTTTACGACGCTATGCAACCACACATGCCGCCGTCCTTCCTAGGTTAGACTGGAAGGTCTAAAGTTTGCCTGTCTAAAGTCTTACGTTACAGACAGACATTTGCTTGTAATACAGTATGAATCTGTTTATTTAGCCGTTCAATTAACTGATTAGTCTCTTAACTGTAAAATTAGTTAGTTGACTTTAGTTTGTTTCCAATTATCACTACATATTAATTGAAGTCTAGTCTTTAGTCTTTAGATTTGGCGTAGTAAAGATGACAGTTGTCAATAATGTAATGAAAATTGACAAATTTCAATAAAACGTTATTATTGATACTCGGCTATATCGAACGAATACTACTTATTACCAGTCTGCTCTCCTTCTCTACGTCCACTATCACCGTGCAAAATTTCATACTAATCCGTCCGCGGCATAATACTTACTAATGCGTCACAAGTTTTTGCTTCACGTATTAATATAATAATTACCCGACTGTGTAAGAATTCCAGCGAATGTATGTATGAATGTATGACAATTTCATTGGCACGCGCTACATCTCAACGTGACGGATTGTACCATAATTATGACATATCATTTTAATTGACTCAGACATCAGTCATTTCTGAGTAGTCCAATTTTTTGTTTTAATATTTTAAAGGTTACTTATTTAATTTATGACCTAGTCATTTGTATATTTACATACTACAAGAGTATGCTAGAGTTTTGGAACAATAAGGGTATTTACCTTATTCAATTAACCATTATTAGAACTTGTATCACCATTAAAAGTATATTTTATCTATGATTCGAAAGGATATTTTTGTTAAAGTGAATGTAGTTATTACTATAGGTACTGTAATTATTACAAGTTTTACTTACTTTTCATCATGCATATCAGCTTTAAAATATAATACTAATTACACATTGTTAGTCATATAAAATTATTACGATTTTTATTTAAAAGAAATGGTTGATTTACACCGAAATGCATAACAATTCGAATATTAAACTTGTAATACGAAGAAAAGAATCGTCATTTTTAAAATTTGTAAATCGAAGTATTATTGTTTGGTTAAACATTAGGGATGGATTACTTTATATTTACTTTTTAAGTTTAATATCTTCGCTTCAACCATAATATCTCAACTAATTGTGTACACTGTTCTCTTTGGGCTGTAAATTAGTTAACCACATTATGTAAGTAGGTCAATATTCTAATTAGGAAATGTTTGGTACTCACTTGTAATTAAATTACGGATCCGTTGCAAATGCCACAAAAGTAATTAATATTCAAATACACGAACTTCGTGTCAATTTCAACCAATATTTGCAACAAACACTTATAATTTCAGCCTTTTAAGACCGACAATATTATTCAGCCGATGGCTGACTTGAGTTACTTACGTGGGTCAATGTAATTCAATTACGGCTAATTATATTATCTGTAAGCCTGTTCACTGCGCGTAGATGAAACCGAACACAAAATGTTGAAAATAATAATAAAACTGTTTTGGATGTATTCACTAATTATCGTAGACGGAACAATAGTACATAATTTAAAAACAAAACAGTGCTTTCAAACTGACAGGTCAGTTTGGCGCGAATTCGGCTACGAATTAAAAAAAATAAACACAGCACAATAACGAAACATACAGCCGATTAAAAAGTTTAGTAATTTAAAATTTTCGTACCGTTTTTGAATGGAACAGCGTTATACCAAGCGTCTAACTTGAGTGCCGGTACGAATGTAATACTGTAATACAAACCTAGTATGGGTTCACTACCGTGGTACGCTCTATTTGAGTGAGAATGTATCATGCAGAAGACAATTAATACTTTAGTGGGTTAAAGTCAATTTACTGTCATTTGCCTATTAGTCTTTTTGCGTGATTATAGTGGAATGTAGAAAGTTTCGATGTCTCAATAGATTTTTTTTTTGTTTTGAGATGTAGATTAAATTAATTGAAGATGAATAATGACACGCGCTCGTTTACAGATATTTATTATTTTTTCATGTACTTAGTATGACTTGTTTTATATTCTTATGAAGTAAAATGCAATTATATTTTTTAAGAAATACAAGTATGTTTGTTTAATAAAATGTGTATTACAATAAAGTTTGTAAATGTAAGTTATACACTTTAACAAATGTTAATATCATGACGGTTGTATACATTTTATAATACTGATTCTGGACGTTAAAAAACATTGTTGCAAAAGTCAGTTTGTCATTTTGGACTGTTTTAAAAGACAGTTGATATATGAAAAAAAGAAAATGTTTTAAAATAATAAATATTTTTTTTTTTTATTTAAAAACTTCTATATTGTAAATTAATTATGAGAATGTACAAGCAACGGCAGCCCTTTTTGTATTGTTTTTACTAGTCTTACTTAATTAACTATTTTATAATTCTATTATTTTCTATCGTAAATATTACTTCTATATTGTCTAAATCACACACAATATTTACGTGAAACATATCATTTTTTTCATTAAAATTTTAACATTTCAAATAAAAAGTTAAATAAATTGGTTCGAAACAGCATAACACCATCACGCCAAGGGCCTCTACATACGATCGCACACATCGCTAGCAACACACACGTGCATCAGTGCATATTGACCGTTCTATGCCTATAAGTTTGCTATGCATTCCCATTGACACACGACACGGCAATATAACTAGGAATTATGGAAGAATAAAATCTTGCTAAAATTTCGATTTGCTGTTGAGTAATTTGTGTTTTAGAAATTTATTTAGTTTAATGTTTTTAAGGACTTTACGATAAAATAGTAACAAAAGTGGTTTCTAATATATAAAATTCTCGTGTCACAGTTTTTGTTGCCATACTCCTCCGAAAAGGCTTGACCGATTCTCATGAAATTTTGTGGGCATATTGAGTAGGTCTGAGAATCGGCCAACATTTATTTTTCATACCCCTTAGTGTTGTCTATCTATCTTCTATCGTCTATTTTTCATAGCCCAAGGGTTGTCCACCCTTGACATTTTTTTTTATTTTTATATGGCGAAACAACGTTTGCTGGGTCAGCTAGTAATGTATATATATTTGTAATAATCAACTAACTAGCTTTAAATTGATTGCCATATTATTATCTTCTATACTATAATAAATCTGTAAGAGGTCGCTGTCTGTACATGGAATAAATTTAGGTGAAAACCATTTCTAAAGGTCTTTAATACGATATAGAACCCAAAATAATGGTTTTTAGAAATCTTTTCTGTTTGTCTGTTTGTCTGTTTGTCTGTTTATCTGTTTGTCTGTTTGTCTGTTTGTCTGTTTGTCTGTTTGTCTGTTTGTCTGTTTGTCTGTTTGTCTGTTTGTCTGTTTGTCTGTGTGTTTGAAAACGCTAATCTCAGAAAAGGTTTATCCAATTTGAATATAATTTTCATTGATGTGTTGTGGGAAACTTCACTTAACATTTAGTGTTTATTTTATGTAAATCGGTTTATAAATAAAAAAGTTATGTCAATTTAAAACTACGCAGTATTTATTCTGTGTTCGATGAGTGTTAACAAGATATGTAACTGCATAGTTGAATTGGTTGAAACTAAACATGATGGTCTGTAAAATGTATTCCTTTGTTATGTATTTTTTATTGGTTATGTGTGTTATTTGATACTATACAAATCTATATCTCTATATCTATATATACTTATATAAAAACGAAAGGATGCTCTCTCACTCATCTTTTGAATAAACATCGTAGAGCCTAAACTGCTAAAGATACAAATATGATTTTTACTAGGGGTTCCTTTTATGACGTAGACGTCAGTTAAGAATGAATTTTTTGATCCCCCCCCCCCCCCAAGTTAACCCAAATAGGAGATGTAAGTTTGTATGAAAGTCAGTCAATTTTGAGGGAGGCCACCTCAATAAAATTTAGTATTTCGCTTTGATTTTTATGTTAAAACATAGTTTTAAACCGACTTCCAAAAAGGAAGAGGTTATCAATTCGTCTGTATTTTTTTTTTAATTTTATATTTGTTACTCGATTTCTCCGCACTGGGTGAACGGATTTGGATGATTTTTTTTTCATTTGAAAGGTAGTGCGTGTCGTCGGGTCCCATTTATTTTTAGTTCACTTTTGACAGTGGCATCCATAAGAAAAGCGCATAAGTCTGATATTTGCATTAACGATGTGCGCGATAAATAGATGAATAACTCAATTTCCCGCCAACCGATTTTGATGATTTTTCTTTTATTTGAAAGAATGTACTTCAAGGGTACTCTGATGAGTTTGATACGGTTCTGATCACAGGATCCATTTCCATGAAGCAAATTAACAAAATTAGCGATACTCGGCCAAACCTAAGCTGTAGGAGTCCAATTGGGTTGAACGTAGAATGAGATTACTAAGCAAAAAAAATAAGGTCAATTTTTTTCCTAAAAAAATTGACCTTCAACTCTTCAATCCTGATGATGCAGGGGTACTGCTAGCCTGAACCGTAGAAGTAAGTCAATTTGTTTTTATGGATATATAATAAGATTGTTAAACAAATTCGTGGGACAAAAATTTAATCTTCAACTCCTCAACCCTGATGATGTAAGGGTATTTCAAGACTAAACCGTAAGAGTTGGCTATTTGGTACTTACGGTTATGTAATAAAAATACCAAGCAAAGATGAACGGTAAAAATTTTGACCTTCAACTCCTCAACCCTGATGATGAAGGGTTATTTCAAGCCATAGCCATAGGAGATGGCCATTTAATGCTTTCGGGTATGTAATATGATTACTAAGCAAAGACACAAGATGAAAATTTTGACCATCATCTCCTCAACCCTGATGATGCAGGTGTGCTTCAAGCCTAAGCCATAGAAGTTAGCTATTTAGTGCTTTCGGGTATGTAATATAATTACTAAGCAAAGACCCAAGATGAAAATTTTGACCATCATCTCCTCAACCCTGATGATACAGGGGTGCTTCAAGTCTAAGCCATAGAAGTTAGCTATTTAGTGCTTTCGGGTATGTAATATAATTACTAAGCAAAGACACAAGATGAAAATTTCGATCTTCAACTCCTCAAGCCTGATGATGCAGGGTACTGCAAGCCTAAGCCATAGGAGTTGGCCATTTAATGCTTTCGGGTATTTAATATAATTACTAAGCAAAGACACAAGATGAAAACTTTGACCATCATCTCCTCAACCCTGATGATGCAGGGGTGCTTCAAGCCTAAGCCATAGAAGTTAGCTATTTAGTGCTTTCGGGTATGTAATATAATTACTAAGCAAAGACACAAGATGAAAATTTCGATCTTCAACTCCTCAAGCCTGATGATGCAGGGTACTGCAAGCCTAAGCCATAGAAGTTGGCCATTTAATGCTTTCGGGTATGTAATATAATTACTAAGCAAAGACACATGATGACAATTTCGACCATAAGCTCCTCAGCCCTGATGATGCAGGATACTGCAAGCCCAAGCTATAGAAGTTGGCTCGCAAGTGCTTACGTATAGGTAATAAGAATACTAAACAAAGACGCGGGATATTTTTTACCTTCAACTCCTCCCTGATGATGCGGGATAGTGCAAGCCTAAATTATAAAAGGTAGTCACATAATGCTTACGTTTGTTTTTAGTATATATTATATGAGTTTAATGACAGCTCATTAAACTGAAATGTGACTAATAAATTAAACTTCAATTCATCAACCCTGATAATCTAAGTACACAACCTACTTAAGCCGTATGAGTTTGGTACTTATTGATTACAATACATTACGACCCGTTCCTGAGAGAACATTATGATGAAAAGTGTCACTTTGAATACCTAAATCCTGAAAATGCAGGAGTATTGTCATGTTATTATTAAGAGTTGGATTTAGCTGTAGCTTTTTCAACAGGATGGGTTAGGTTAGGTTGGAACATAAAAGAAAACATAAAAACTAAGCGAGCAGGGTGCGGCAGCGCCCTGCGAGCGGGTGCGCCCTGTTCGTATGAATTGTAAAAGTGTTTTGATTCTGTCTTCTGCTTTACAAAGAAAAATTAAAAAGAAAATTTACGCGCACAAATAGCCCGATGCACCTCTTAAAAGATCTTATCTTTGACCACATGAAACAAAATATGAACTTAGAATATATGTCGCTGTTCAGTGATATTCCAATTATCTAATGATTTACTTCAAGTAGATAATAGTGCTACAAAGCACTATTATCCGGAAAAGTTAAAATCAATCTTTATATCGATACGTCTTCGTTCAAATGCGGAGGAGTTGGTTGAAAAAGTATATCCCGATATCTATACTAATATATAAAGCTGAAGAGTTTGTTTGTTTGAACGCGCTAATCTCAGGAACTACTGGTTCGAATTTAAAAATTCTTTTTGTATTGAATAGACCATTTATCGAGGAAGGCTTTAGACTATATAACATCACGCTGCAACTATTAGGAGCGAAGAAATAATGGAAAATGTGAAAAAAACGGGGCAAATTATTCATCCTTGAGGGCTTCCGTTGCGTGCGCTGCGAAAACGGTACAAGATACCAAAAATATATGTATGAAAGAATTATTTCTCTTGAAATGATCTAAAAAAATGTCCGCGACAGTATATGTCTATCTTTTAAGATTAACTCACTAGAACCGTTTTCATGGTAATCAAATTCGGTCGAAATTAGTTAAGAGTTGTATCAACGTAATAATATTAATATTTGTCCAAATAAATGTGTTGTTGATTAAAAGTATTTAATTGTGAACAAAATTGTCTTTGACATCACTTAATTTCAATGATTATCTTAGAAGATATAGATCTTAGAGATCTTGCGTCGTTTTATCGTCGTGTAATAATACTTTTTAAATACTATTTGATTTGGTTTTAAGGATATTTTGTTTTAGGTTCTAATAATTTCACAATTATTTTTTCATATATGAACTATATGAGTTAGCTATGTTCTTTTCAAAACTAAATTGTCTAAAATAATAATAGAAAATGAAACGGACAAAGTCGTGGGTAACAGCTATAATTTATAAAGCTGAGGAGGTTGTTTGCAAAAATAAATTATGCCCAAAATAACTATTCCACGCGGACGAAGTCGCGGGCACAGCTAGTAGTAATAATAAGGAACATCCCTTGCCTTTTTTAATTAAAATTATTTTAAGTTTTTATTTAAAAAAAATGTAGCCTATGTCACCCGGACTACTAAATTCGTCAATTACGAACATTTAATCAAAGCCCCTAGAGTCAAGTCAAAGACCTAAATCTAAACCACTGTGTTATCACTCCCGAATTTAATAGTAAAAAAGACAATTATATTAAGATAACACAATCGTTATATTACTTTCATAATAATTTAATATTTAACAAGTATTTAAAAACATGTTATATGGGGTTAATATGCACGTTTATCCTAATATATAATAATAATACTCAGCTGAGCAGGAGCTGAGTAGGTGGTATGATGACTTTGCTCTGTGTGCTTCTATCACAAAACCAAGAAGTAATCTCCGCTACTATGTTGTCTACTCGTTTACGTAATAATTGAGAGCAAAGACAAATATATTAAGGAAGCCAAATGTTTATTTATTAAAATAGATCGATTATTGCAAACAAAGTCGTTTTTAAACCTTATCTGTACATATTAAAAAATCAATATATATTTAAAAACACATTTCGCAATTTTTTTACCGACTTCAAAAAGGAGGGATTAAATCCGTTGGTAAACTTTTTTTACTTCATTCCTTTGTAATGTAAATCGGTAATATAATGGAAACAGTTCCGTCACTACACCCGACATCGCTATAAACGTATAATTCCAGAGGACACACGCCACGTACAGGTGCAAAAATTGTATATGATTCTCATAGGGGCTATTGTTACACAACACTTGCTATTGGTGTCATTTGTATCACGATGTTCCAGGGTTCCGTACCCAAAGTGTTAAAACGGTCTCTTATACCTGAGACTCAGAATTACGTCGGTACATCGGTATATCACCAGACTGTATCTCTTGAACAATGTCAAGTAGATAGTTCAAAAATATTAAATAAAATGGCGTTTTAAAAATCCTGATTTCTACGATGTTTTCAAAAAGATGAAACTATGCCATATATGTATATAAATACAATTTAAAATTACATTTCACGATTCTTAACCGACTTCAAAAAGGAGATTATCAAATCCATTGGTATATATTTTTTACTTAAGTCCTTTGTGATGAAAATCGGTAGTATAATGGAAACAGTTCCGTGACTACACCCGACATCGCTATAAACGTATAATTCCAGAGGACACACGCCACGTACAGGTGCAAAAATTGTATATGATTCTCATAGGGGCTATTGTTACACAACACTTGCTATTGGTGTCATTTGTAGCACGAGTTGTCAGGGTTCCGTACACAAAGTGTGAAAACGGTCTCCCATAGGGTCCCTTATTACTAAGACTCAGAATTACGTCGGTACATCGGTCAATCACCAGACTGTATCTCTTGAACCATGACACGTAGACAGTTCAAAAATATTGAATAAAATAGCGTTTTAAAAATCCTAATTTCTACGATATTTTCAAAAAATGAAACAATGCTATACATGTATATAAATACAATTTAAAATCACATTTCACGATTCTTAAGCGACTTCAAAAAGGAGATTATCAAATCCATTGGTATATATTTTTTACTTAAGTCCTTTGTGATGTAAATCGGTAGTACAATGGAAACAGTTCCGTCACAACACCCGACATCGCTATAAACGTATAATTCCAGAGGACACACGCCACGTACAGGTGCAAAAATTGTATATGATTCTCATAGGGGCTATTGTTACACAACACTTGCTATTGGTGTCATTTGTAGCACAAGTTATCAGGGTTCCATACACAAAGTGTTAAAACGGTCCACTATAGGGTCCCCTATTACTGAGGCTCAGAAGTTCGTCGGCACAAAAAAGGCAAAGGGTGAAAACGGAGCCCTATTACTAAGACTACATCGTTCGTCTATTCCTTTGTCCGTCTCTATGTCATAAGTCTGTAGCTCAGGAGTCGTGGTAGCTAGACGGTTGATTTTTTCTGATAATTAATGTATGTCTGTTGTCGCTATAACAACAAAAACAAAATAAAATAAATTTTTGAGGGGCTTCTACAAAACAAATGTAATAATTTTACCGATTTTTGTAGATAACTAATCAACCCGGCGAACTTCGTTCAGCCTAAATGTCAAAAATCTAAACTTATCAGTATTTCTCTACTATATCATACATAAAAAAAATCCTTTTGAATCACTCTATCTATTAAAAAAACTGTATTAAAATCCGTACAGTAGTTTTAAAGATTTAAGCACACATAGGGACAGACAGCGGGAAGCGACTTTGTTTTATACTATATAGTGATGATAAGGAACCCTTAGTGCGGGAGTCCGGCTCGCGCGGCTAGGTTTTTTATAGTTGACCTAGAATAAAGTTTCCATCCGTGAATATCAGGCAGGGGATATAGGTCTAAAAAATGAACAGTACCGTCTTTCCACAAAGACTAGATAACTCGCAGTTGCAGGACTTATTACGCCTTGAATTTCCACAAGTGGAGGATTGCTGGAGTATACTTCTTGGACCAATGAGCTATCGATACTGAACGAGGTAGAACCGTACGTACGTGGTAGAGCAGAGTTTCGCTAAGTGGGGTACCCGAACCCCTAGGGGCTTGCCATACGATGGCAGATGGTCTAAGATTTACGTTATAAAAATACGAAATTGTTCCTAAAATTGACTGCATTTGTGACAACAAACAAGCACACCCATCACATTAATAGTAGCAAAAATATATTTCTTTTGATATTTTACTGAAATAATAAAATTATTTTCCTCAACTGTCAATTTTATTGTTTACTTTGGGGGGAGGGGGGAGATTTAATTAGTTAAGTTAAAGGTGTTCGCTGTCACTTGGAAACTTTAACAGGGGTACGTGAAGCCGAAAGTTTGAAGAACCCTGTGGTAGAGTATGGTTCGACCGGGAAGGTGTTACCGCACTTATTGCTACTGTGACGGAGGTCTTATGTTTTGATAGAAGGGTTTGGAAATATTAGTGTAAACATAAGATAACTGGAATGTTTATAGGTCTTTTTACTCCCTACTTTTGACCGATGGATCTCTACCCATAACTTGGGGGGTGTTGACCATACTTTTCTGAACGGTTATGAATCTATCGTGTGGTTTTAAATGATTTTTATTTATTGTAATTTTATTTTCGTATATTGTATTATATGGTATTCGTAAGCGAAATTAGATTGACTTAACTAACAAAAAAATCGATCACAGTACCATATCAAGTCGTGGCCGAATATATATTAGTTATGTTATATGACCTTCTAAATAAATAGAGTATAGAGGATACAGTCTTCTATTCGTTTAAAAACACATTGAAATGATCCTACATTAAAAAAAAAAAACACACGCTTTCTACACTCATAGCCCCACACTAGGATTTTCTCCTGTGTCGTGGGCACCATGGACACACACAAGACGAATACAAAAACACCCAGACCCAGAACACGAATCTAAACTCATCATTCAGATACCTGTATGGCCGGGAATCGAACCCGGGACCCATTGCGTGTCAGACCGGTAGGTACGTTAACCGCTCCGCCACGCGGGTCGTCGGATATCAACATTATCATTACTACGATCAGAATGATACATGATAATTTGTATATGTAGATAATATGATCAATATAGTGTTATATGGTGAAGGTTAATTATGAAACGCCTTGTTGATTGGCCAATATATGGTCGTATTAAGGCATCTTCACGAAACACGAAATTTTTCATTAAACATATATCTGTTACATCAATACATTTATGATGTTATTTTAAACATTAAACGAAGTGTATAAAAACTATGAAGTCACATGATTTTTTCCAGCGATTAATCCCTGATTTAACTGAATATGTCATGGCATAGACGAGAACTGAATTGCTCCGTAACTTCACTACATAGTGTATAACAAAGTTCGCTTCCCGCTGTCTATCCCTATGTACGCTTAGATCTTTAATGCAGTTTTTTAAATAGACATAGTGATTCAAGAGGAAAGTTTATTTTTTATATATAATACACACATAATACAATGGGGAAACACTAATAATTTTTGGATTCAGTTTCAGAAGCATTCATTTTTGACCAGCGCCTTTTCTGATTGTACCATCTTTCAATCCTAGTTCTGTATGATTTCTACGTTTACCTTCCCATTAATAATAATATTTTTCAAAAAATCTCAAAGTTCAAAATTGTCACGATGGACTGAAAAACCACTAAAGTACAGCTTGTACTCTATTTCGTTGACGAAAGTACTTCAACTAACTTTTTGAAATAAACCCGTATTTCGGAACCTCGCCTGAAATGATTAAATTCAACGAATGATGAAATTATCATATCCAGGACTGCAGATTGCTTACAGGACCTTTTTTTTTGATATCGAGGGTCAGGTACCTTCGAAAGGTACCCGACGCCGTGGGAGCAACGCCGAGTTATGTGGGATTTTTACCTCACTAAAACCCCCCCGGTGGATGGCCTCGGCTCTGTGTGGAGGACACCGGGATCTCCAATGGACCGCTGCTGGTGTCCTCCGAGCGCGATGCCCTCTTTGGGCTCTTCCCAGTGAGCATTGTACTCAGTGCGCCTCCCTGGTATTTATGATAGCATGTGGCCACACATGCCGTCGTCCTACACGGGGTCGCTTGGCAGGACGGTTCGAGCTCCCACTCTTACCGCCCGCAACCCTGGAAGTCCCTTTTAGTCGTCTCTTACGACAGGCTTACAGGACCTAGCTTACGTAATTATGTACTGAATTGATGAACTTCGTGCTTCGGTACGTGACACAAATATCCCAAAAATAGTGGCTATACTATAAATACTAACCGATTAAAAAAATCTTTCACCATTAGAATGCTACATTATCCTTGAGCAACATAGGCTATTTTATTACTAGAATAAATAGCCGTCTTTGTTAAAAATTGAGTAATGTGAATTAAAGTGTCAAAAATTTAGCTCTAAAATTTATTTCATTGCGTACACTGCGATATCTGTTGATAATAGAACAAAAAATGTTCTACAATACAGATACAGAACATAAAATATCTACGAAATACTTGGACACCGCCCCGCACAATGAGTGTAGGTACCCTTACGCAAAGCAGTCGTTGCAAAATTCTTTGGGACTACTATCGGAATAGCATCAATAGCCACTGCTGACTATGACTATTGACCTAATCTCTATTACGGATGGGGCGAGGTACATGTCCAGGAGTGATGCTCAAAAGTATAATAGTTGGATAGATTACATTATAGTCTGCGCGAACGAAGTCACGTCGGTTCTGTAGTAGGTACATATACATATAAAAATTAGCTATTGTGTTTCTGTTTGTTGTATAGATTAATCTATTAGGAGGTTCAAGTGGTTTAAAAATACGTGTCGTTCGGGCAAATAAAGAATGGACTTGAAATGCTCCAGTGCTTATCGGGCAAACTTGTGAGTGAGAAGCACACGCCTGAATTAACAAGAAATACAATCGTATTGTGCATTTGTGTTATGCTTTTAATGACTATATTTCTAGAAAAACAAGATAGCAAATAAAAAAATTAAAAAAAGATATACAAAGAAAAAAGACAAACCCACTGAGTTTGTTGCCGGATCTTCTCAGTTGAGGTCGTGTTCCGATCCGGTGGTAGTGTAAAAAATATATATAAATGTAACTGACAATTTGTAAGCGTCCCCGAAGGCCTATGCAAAATAAAGACATTTTATTTCATTTCATTTCATTTCATTATATAGACAGACGAACAATAATTACATAGTTTACTACACTAAACTCTTACACCCTTATAGTATAGGATACGAATATAACATCGACTTTCACCGATCACCTTCTGTGCGACCTGCAAATCATCTTAAAGTTCTTTGCAGAAGACTTTCCTAAAGCCTTTTTTCAGTGAGTGTTTGCTGTAAAAAATCTTTCCGAATGCTTTTTCGCTTTAAATTAATTTCCTTGGCCACCGTATGTTTCCTGCCGACAAATTTCAACGTACCTCTGAATGCGGGCCGCCATTACCTCCAGCAAATATGTAACCCGCGTTGTCAAAAAGTTGTTGATCGCTGCATCAAAATCATTATCACATATGTACGGCACATATACGCGTTCTATTAGCGCTACATATACAATTTTCTTACGGTGCCTAATAACTTCCTGTACACATTAATTCTGGTTTCTATATCATATACGCGCGTTACATTTCACACAAAATTACGAGAACATTTATTTGCAATATATCTTTTTCATTACAAACACAGAATCCCTTGACAAATGCCTCTCAAATGTAGCTTGAAATGTTAAAACTGGCTAAATGCGAGTCGGACTCGAGCGCGAGGGGTTCTGTACTGTCTATAAAAAAACGGCAAAAAACACGTTTGATGTATATGGGGTTATAATTTTTTTAGAAAATTTGGCTACACGCTGTCGTTGAACAAAAAAACACGTTTTTTAAATGGGAACCCCCTTTAAATATTTATTTTATTCTATTTTCAGTATTTGTTGTTATTTTGACAACAATAAAATATCATCTGTGAAATTTTAACTATCCAAATACTGGTGACAGACCGACGAACGGACGAAAAGACGGACCGATGGGCAGCAGAGTCTTATTAATAGGGTTCCGTTCTCTTACCCTTTGAGTGCGGAACACTAAAAACGACGTTTTAGGGTTAAAGTGAGTGGAAAAAATGGTAGGTAGGCGTTGCTCTTGCAGTAAATTTATCCAGACCTTGAGGCTTAACCTTTCAGGGCATGACAGTAACGGGTAAAATATTATCACGGAATTTGTTGGTCGATTTATTTTTTAATGTTTTTTTAATATGTTATGATAAAGTGTTGTTTGTCTTCGCTTGTAGCACCTTGTAAACTTCGTTAACCCCTTCTTGTCCCACTATTGGGCACAGGTCTACTCTCAGAAGCAGAGTTTTAGGCCGCAGTCAAATTTTCTAAATGATAGACTTCATACAGCCGCCGCAAAACAGTGGTAATTAATTTCTAAGACACATAATTTTAGAAAAAATCTGTGGTACCTGAGATTTGAACCTCGGATCTCCCGATCGAGACGGCAAATTTCAACCATTCTATGGCTTCTATACTAGGTTATTTCAGCAGTTTCGCCCACTTCGGCATCGGCCTATTCAATTACTTCTGTCAGGGTAATGAGATATGAGTATTCATTGAACATTGTTTATTGAGGATACCTAGAAATCAAATAAAGTTATAAATAATCTCGTTTCATTATATTTCTATGATATAAACACGAGATTCTTTTTTTAATGATGATATTTTTGTATAAACAAATTTATGTACTATACTAAATTCTAAATGAGGCTTGAAATGTTATCAAAACGATGTTTGAGGGTTAAAGTGGGTGGAAAAAATGGCACACAGGCGTTCATCTTACAGTAAATTGATCCAGCTCAAGGGAGCTAACCTTCTGTCGCGTTACGACGGTAAATAAAATTTTCACGTACCATTTTTGTTCCCCGACCTCTAACAGTTTTAGGGACTTTCTCTCTGTTGTATTTTAATGAAACTAAAAGTTACTTGTCAATTTTTATTACCATTTAAGATTGAATTACCAAACTTTTTCTAAGTGTAAAGACAGTGTAAGACATTTTCGCAATAGGCCCTTCATTTCGGAGTTAAAGAGTTACAAGAGAAACTTGGTTATTATTTAAAGATAATGTATCATAAGTGAGAATTTGATTCTTACTTACATGTTGATTGTTAAAGTTTTTACCTATAATTTGTAATAATCCACTATTCGTCTGAATAATGTTCTCCTACCTACTGAATTTTGTATCTTCCTTTACTTGATGTATTCGTTTATTTATACAGAAATTAACATATTGTATTTTCTATTTTAAGTGAGTTGTACTCTTTTTAGAAAATAAATAGCTTAAACCTTATCTTCAATATTAATAAATAATAGTTTTAAAAAACTAAAAACACGCTTTTTATAGAAAACCGAACTAAAAAATAAAAAATAAATTTTAATAAATTTAAATTAAGAATAGTGTTAAAAACTTCAATAAATATAAATTAATAATAGTGTGAATAAAAAAACACATTTTTTTAAAATATAAATATAAATTAATAATAGTGTGAATAAAAAAATACATTTTTTTTATTCACACTATTATTAATTTATATTTATTGAAGTTTTTAACACTATTCTTCATTTAAATTTATTAAAATTTATTTTCTATTTTTTAGTTCGGTTTTCTATAAAAACGTGTATTTAGTTTTTTAAAACTATTATTTTTTTTTTACTTTTTAGTTTGGTTTATTTATAAAAGCATGATTTTTTAGTTTTTTTAAACTATTATTGGTTGATTATCAAAAATATTCATACTATCGTTCATTGTAAGCGTCGACATCAAATTCATATTCGATGTTTATTATTATGATGTTATTATTATTATTATTTATTATTATTATATTTATTATTATTATTACTGAGAAACGGCTACCAGTACCAAGGAAGGCCGCAGGCGCGCAAATTACCTACGGAGAGTTACTGACATACTGACTGACGTACTGACATACAAGTGAAGCTAATAAAAAGCGTGTAAAAAAAAAGTAAACAATTGTCACGTGACAGATTTTATGAAATCATGCAAAATCCATATATAATGTTTATTTTCCGGGGTTTGTAATTACCCGTATTTTCGGTTTACGGAGCTGAAAAAATTAACTTGCTAGCCCAGATATTTTAATTTTATTCAAGTACAAAATATATTTTTACTAATTACGTAGCTATCACGTGCAAATAATCCCAAGGATCCATAAAAAGGCTATCAGAAGACCTGAGGGAAAACGAATCAGATTCGTCCCAATCTATCTTTGAGGACCGATTGAGATCCTTCACACGGTAAACTGTCGACCATCAATCTGCGTTACTGATTTCGTTTTATAAAATCTGTACTCCCTAGTATCTCTGCCTACTAATATTATATGTAAATCCGAAAGTAACTCTGTGTGTCTGTCTGTATGCTACGCTTTCATGCCAAAATCACTGAACCGACCTTGAAATTTCGTCAAGTCTGTCTCTGTGGATGGAGTTTGCCATGGAACTTATACTTTAAAAAAAATTGCAAAGGTTCGAAACTGATGGCACGGCTAGTAATTTATATGGAAAAAAAATACATCATCATATACATAAACGTAGTGTCCTGCTGTAAATATTGCAACATTACTAAAATGTATAGCTCTAGAATGTTTTTTTTTTGTATGTGATTAGTCGGTAAAATTCGTCGTGGCACTCTGGAATTGTGCGTCGATGGCATTAATAGGTGCGGCGATGCTTCAGGAAGGAAGGATGTGGCATACTTTTATATGAGGTGAAAATTATAGTCCTCAGGAGTAGCAACGCACCTGTGATTAACTTCAGATAGAACCCATGTTCTGTTTGAAGTTGCTTAAAGATGTCCATGGGTAGTAGTGACCAGTCGCTATCCGGTGAAATGCATGCTCACTTGATATTTCAATGATGTAAAAAAGTATAATGCTGCTGTGGTCAGAAGAGTGTGTTAAAGGAGTTCGTTAAATGAAAATGAGTCGGCAAGCACAGCTTTCCGAAATCCTAGAACCGTCTCTTGCTGGAAATTGTGTGGCGATGGTACTTCGCTCCTATTTTGCTACAGCGTTATTGAAAAATACTTAAAACAATTATGTAAAAATAGGGAATGAATTATGCATCTGGCAACCCTATCGAGCCGGCAAAGATTAAACAGAGTATGAGACGTGTGAAATCAATTAAGTCGGCTCTAGCTCTCATAGGCGCTTATAAAGAGGCAACTCTGCATACTACAGAAATGGGCGCTTTACAGTGGTGTCTTTGCCTAATTTAATAGATTTTGTTACGTCTATCTTAAAAATAACGCTTATATTTAAAACTAATCATGTAGTATGATGAACAGTGGTTTCGATTTGTATAACTTATTTTTAATGGCGATCTTTCCACTTAAAAACCATTTGTATTTTGATAGCTTTTACTGAACTTTTTAGATTTATTCTCGGTTTGAAGAAGTTTGAAGAAGAATCATACACTTTAAGCTAATAATTCTTAAATAAATTAATGATATAGTCTCAACCGATAATCTTACAGTATTTTATCTTTCTTTATGTCACATAGATTTGCACTAAGAAAAAACTTTTGAAATGAAATGTATTTATAATATATAGGCCTTTTTTTTGTTTTCGAGCGGGAAACCTTCCAAAGGTACCCAAAGGTAAGGTACAAAAAAAAAACATTATATATAAGCCTACGGAGACACTTACAAATTGTCATTAACGATTTTTTTCTTACACTCTCACCGAATCGGAACACGACCTTTACTGAGACGATCCGACATAAACTCAGCAGGTTTGCCTTTTTCTGAGTATAACTTTTTTTCTACCATCTTATTTTAAAAACACATACATTTGTTGATGGGATAAAACAGAGAATAATAACTAATACCTTATTAAATAGTATTTAAATTTAATGCATCTTTTATTATTACCAAAGTGCACACATGTATATAAAATAAATTCTTCAATAATCTGATCAATATTACAAATTCGAAAGATTGTGGTTGCTCTTTCACGCAAAACTATCGGTCAAATTTCACTGAAATTTTACAGACACCTAGTTTAGTTCATAACTTACAATAACATAAAGGATGCTCATTAACGTGGTAGACATGATTTGTTGAAATCTTAGTAAAAATAAGCGTTAAATGCATATAACAATATAGAACGCCCAGAACGCGGCCACTGTAGCGCAGCCCAGACTTCAGATGGTCGTGTTTTTAATCAAGTGCAGGGTGAGTGAATCCAGGTATATTACAAGGGCCACCCTTACCCACCCCGTCAAGGCTATTGGATTGATGGAGCCACCTTTGATGTTTGGGGAAATTTCGTATGAACCTAAACTTTAACTCAACCGAAGCAATTTTCACTAAAAGGAATGTAAGTATATATTTTAGTGCAACTTCCTATGTAAATTAAGTATCGTGGAAGAGGAATACTTAGTATTGTCAATATAGATACGCTTAAAAGGTGCCACCTGTTTGTGGTTCGACATCAAAAACACCACCATACTTATTTCTGTCTAATAACAGCAGTATTATGCGCTGTTGTGTTCTGGTATAAAGGTTATGGTAAGGGTGGCATACTTACATCCGAAGCATTCCAGCTTAGTTCTCAGGGGTTGCACCGCATCGGTGATACTTTTATATTATCTGAATCTGATTACAGATGTCCATGGATACAAGTGACCACTTAGCTTCAGATGAACGACATGCTTCTTGGCTAGTTTCATATTAGAAAAAATAAGTTCGTACTTGGAAGTAGCAACGCATCTGCTGGTTGATTGCATGATTCTTATCGTGGGTTAATCACGGTTTGTTGATAGTTGTTGATGTTTGCGGCAGTGGACGCCGTCTTGAGGCAGCGGTATGTTCCGTAGCATCCACGACACATAAAACAAATCCAAATTTGAGGCCAGATAAATAAAGAGTTGTCATTTTTTTATGACTATCAATTGAAAGTCTGTTAAATCTAACAGTAAATCACGCTTTCTACACTCATAGCACATACACTAGGATTTACTCCTGTGTCGTGGGTACCATGAACACACACAAGACGAATACACAAACACACAGATCCAGACTGGCGCGGAATCGAACCCGGGACCTATTGCGCATCAGACCGGTATGGCAACAGCTCTGCCACGCGGGTCGTAAATGCGAGTCAAGCTACGTTTAAAAACTGCTATTAGTTTAATACTGCACGTCTCTAACGCGAAGCATTTGAGAAATTTGACTCTCACCTCGACAAAGACAAGGATATTACCCATATCTTGGTTAAAAGTCAATTACAAAATGTTTACGTAACGTAAGCATAAGTGATTTAGAAGAACAGGTGTCTTAGGACCGGGAACATAATGACTGTCGTTATCAGCTCGTCACGGCGCCACGAATTTTCCGAGTCTAAAAATGAAGGAAAAATATTTTGTCGCAGGCTTTCTTGTGTATTCACGTAAAAGTGTATTAAAATATATAATACAGGACGGTACTTTGCGGTATCTTTATTCAACTTTTGTCACGTCAGTTTTCTGTAGGTAAACAAAATCGGAAACATCATAAAGTGAATTATTTAAATTTAAAATAAAATAAAAATAAACACTAAGCCAGCGCGCTGGACTATGGCCTAAAGCTCTCTGACACTGAAAGACGCATGAGCCCAGCAGTGAGATAATAGATTGAAAAACAATCGGACCGAGATTTGAACCCCAGCTTCCTGCGTTTTAAGGTGTCCGATTTCCCAACCGAGCTATTGTAACTTCGTAAATGATGAGGAAATTTCTTTTCGTATCCTAATAATTTTGTAGAAGGTCTTTATGCAATGAAAATAATTTTTTTTACAAAATGACATTTTATAAAAATGAAACCTTGCTAGATCGATTAATCGCCCCCTAAACCTCCTAAGCACAAAATTTCAACAAAATCGTTGGAGCCGTTTCCGAGATCGTTGATATATATTTACGTATATACAAGAATTGCTCGTTTAAGGATATTAGATAGATAAACATAATTAATTTCAAGCTGGACCTTGTCAGTTGAGTTCGTGTTCCAATCTGGTAGTGTAAGAAAAAGTATTGTAACTAATTTGTAATTGCCTCCATAGGCTTAGGTACACGAAATAAGGGCATATCATTTTTTTTTTTTTTTTTTTATACTTTAACCTAACCATAAGGCAGACGGGCCACCTGATAGTCACCGTCGCCTGTGGACATTCGCAACATCATAGGAGTCGCCAATGCACCGCCGGCTTTGTAGGAGTGCTCTTTTCGCACCTTTCTTGAAGAACCATGTCATAGCGCTCCGAGAATACCTCAGGAGGAAGCTCATTCCACAACTTGCACGTCCGTGGCAATTCATGTGTCATTTCGTTTCATGTCAATAATATTTTGTTAGTGAATATCTAATTATTAGTAAATTACCTGTAACATCAGAATTGTAACGAGGAGCGCCATTAGTGACCGCTCATCAAAGTTCACTTAGCGGCGCAAGTGACGGAAAGTGTTTTAAGTAAGTGTTTATTTACGTTCACTTCACGGTACTTTTCGGTACTTACAGTTTGTGATATTTAAGTAATGGAAAAATGTAGTAAATTTCGAAGGTTTGAAAAGTATGGTAAGTTACTCGGATACAAAGCGTTTCGTGTTAGTTCCTAGGTAGCAATTGATCTGTCCCTGTAGTTCCGGGATCAGAATACGGAATCCCCTGCCTGTCGTAAGAGGCGACTAAAAGGGGCTTCCGGGGTTGCAGGCGGCTAGAGTGGGAGCTCGAACCGTTCAGTCAGGCGATCCCAGGAAATACGGCGGTATGTGTGGTCGCATATCGTCGTAAAGACTAGACGGAGCGGTGGGCCCAGCCGCCCAACTGGGAGGAGCCCGATGGGGCAACGCGCTCAGAGGATTCCGGTTGCGGTCGTTCAGAGTTCCCGTAGTCCTCTTTATAGCGTCGAGGACGGCGGAGAAAAATCCCACATAACCCTGCGTCGCTCCCACGACGTCGGGTACCTTTTGAAGGTTTCCCCCTCGAGAACAAAAAAAAAAGCAGTAATTGATCTATGATCGACGGCAAGCCACATTTTACAGTCATCTCTATTTTTTTCTTTTACATAATCTTTTCTTTTTTTTGTCTCTCAATTTCACAAAATCGATTAAAATTTCTTCCTTTTGCGTAATGGTAGACAATTAAAAGTGCTAATTAATTACTTGCTTAATAGGTTCTACTGCATAATTTTCAAATTACCGTAACAGTAAGAAGTGAACAAAAAATGTCGTAGAATTAATGAAGGCTCTTCTGGAACGCCAAAAATATTGTCCCGAAAAGCCTATTCATAACTTAAGAGCAGCTAATTAACTGTTGCCCCTAATTTTGTATAACTTAATTAACAATAACTGGTAAGGACTCTAATTTGAATATTTTATTTTGAAAAATGGTTGTCGACTTCAAAATGTTACATCTGCCAATATTTTACGGCATAAGCTCTGAATTACCTTTATAACAATTACAACATGATAAGAGAAGTGATTGGTATAATATGAATTTGAGTAATTACCGTTTGTAAAAAACATATTTTGACATGTTTTTTTTATTATTTTTATTTTTATATTTGAATTATGGGTTATTTTATTTAATTGATTAATTTAAATGAAATATGTTATATGATATTATTGCAATTTTTATTTTGATTATTATGGACATTCTATTGATTTATTTTTGATATTTTATTTGACTTTTAAATTATTATTATTTATGCACTGTTGTTTATTTTAATAATATTTGACGAATTAACTGATTTGTTTTTTTTTATGTAATTTAAAATTTTCAACTTATTTTTAATTTGCCGTGTGGCCCCGGCGACATAGAATAGGCCACCCCATGTCTACCCGTGGGTGTCGTAGGAGGCGACTAAGGGTTTTTACTGGGTAGATGGGCAGCAGCGTCTACTTGGGCATTTAACACCATACTGCGACGGCCCCACTGGTTGCTGGGTCTGACACTGCCTGGCGTAATTCCCAAAGGTGTCCCGCTTGGTGGTAAGATCCCTTGTTGGATCTGCCTGGCTAGCTACCACCCTCAGGTCGGAACCTACCGTTAATAATGACTCATCGTGTTTCGGTAGTGCACCTGGGAGCCAGTTTATCCCCCTTTCCCCCCCTTCCCTTCCTCTTGTGATGCCTCCGACCTCGTACCTTTCGGGGCTGGTGGGTACATTAGACATTCTTGCTCTCGGGGGCGTGGTGTATTGGCGCGGGGGCCAGGGAGACCCGGTGAAACGGTTTTTCGCTGGCCGCCCGCTGGTTAGTTGGGGACCCGAACCCGGGCAACACTGCTAACCTCTGGCCCGGGAGGCTGTCCCGCCAACCGGCGTAAAGTCCCGTTGCACGATTGCCTTGCCGGAGTAAGAGACCGGTGTGGAGCCGGGCAGTCGTGCACGGGGGGGACCGGGGGCCCTTCCGTCCCCCGCGCCAGTATCCCACATCACCTCTGCTGGCATGGTGCCGGGGGACCCACAACTTGTCCCGGGAGGCGTCGACGGTGCATTGTAAGTCCCTTCTAGTCCCCCCTCTTTTTCAACCATTTAAAAATGACACGGCGCAAGAAGAGTAAAGTTTCTACAGCGGCAACTCCCTCCACACTTGCTGTGGATATGTGCAATATCAGGGGTGTCCATTCCAATCTGAATGCCGTCCACCATCACCTAGAGACGGTAAAGCCGGCTTTACTCTTTCTGACGGAGACGCAGATATCAACTCCGGACGACACTTCTTATCTTGAATACCCCGGCTACAATCTGGAACATGCCTTTCGGCGTAAAGCCGGGGTATGTGTGTATATTGATATAATTATTTTATGTTCTTATTGCAATTTCATTTTGATTATTCTTGACATTCTATTGATTTATTTTTGACATTTTATTTGACTTGTTATTATTTTTGATAAATTGGCTATTTTAATTATATTGGACATTAATTATTAGTTAATTAACTGATAAGATCTTTTAATGTAATTTTAATTTTTAACATGTATTTAATTTACTATTATTTTTTTAATTATAATTTATTTCACTACACTAACGTATTAGGATAACCTGTAATGTTAGATGTAAGTTATGAGTGAGTAAATAAATAAATAAATAAAATAAATAAATAAATGTTCGGGGTGATATCTGTTGTCGCCGTCTCGCCTGTCTGGAAGACAAGGACCTATCCTTGTTGTGGGTGCGCGTGGACGTCAGCGGGTATACCCGTGTTTACGCGTGCCTATATAGGTCCTATAGCGGAGATGTGGAGACAACTCGACTATTCGAGCACGTCCAGTGGGCGACCGACAGAATACTGCAACAGATTCCTTCGGCGGAGTTGGTGATTCTGGGCGATTTCAATGCTCACCACGTTGACTGGCTTGGATCCCGGATCACTGACTTCGCCGGAAGAACTGTGTATGACTTCTCCTTGGCATATGGGCTCTCTCAAGTCGTACCTAGTCCTACCAGGGTCCCTGACGTAGAGAACCATACTGCTTCCTTGCTGGACCTTCTGCTGACTACCCATCCGGTGGACTACCAAGTGGTGGTCGGGGCTCCTCTCGGGTCCTCTGACCACTGCTTGGTAAGCTCTATTGTGCCCTTGTCGCCACCCGTAGGGACTCGTCCCCCCGGGAGGCGACAAGTTTGGCACTACAAGTCAGCAGACTGGGACGGGTTCCGGGAATTTCTGGCCTCCTACCCGTGGAGGCAGCTGTGTTTCGCCTCGGGCGATCCCAGCACGTGCGCTAACTCTGTGGCCGACGTGATGCGGCAGGGTATGGAATGTTATATTCCAAATTCTGTCGTGTCCGTCGGTGGGCGGAGTCAGCCCTGGTTTGATGCATCTTGCGCTAGGGCGTCAAGCCTTAAGCAAGATGCTTATCAAGCTTGGGCATCTGCGCACGCGTGCAGGGATCCGAAAAGCCCTGAACTTCGATCTGCGTTCAACGCTGCCTCCCGTTCAGCAAAGAAGCATATGGCCAAGGCGAAGTCTAGGTACGTCGGCAGAATTGGCGAGCGGCTGGTTGCTTATCCCTCCGGGAGTCGAGCCTTCTGGTCGTTGGCCAAAGCTGTCGAGGGTAATTTCTGCCGGTCCTCACTACCGCCTCTGCGGAATCCAGATGATTCTCTGGCCCACACGGCAAAGGAGAAAGCCGATACTCTAGGCGCTCACTTTGCCTCAAACTCTACACTTGATGACAGAGGGGCTACACCGCCTACCATCCCGCGGTGTGAGAGCTCTATGCCTAATATACGGTTTACGCAAAAGGCCGTCAGGCGGGCTCTTTTGTCCCTTGACGTCAAGAAGTCGAGCGGGCCAGATGAAATCCCCGCAGTGGTGTTGAGAACGTGCGCTCCCGAATTGGCTCCCATCTTAACGCGCTTATTCACGCTTTCTTACGCCACAGGACAAGTACCGTCTTCGTGGAAGGAAGCCCTTGTGCATCCCTTACCAAAAAAAAGGTGACAAAAGTGACCCGGCCAATTACAGGCCTATAGCGATCACCTCATTGCTCTCAAAGGTGATGGAGCGCGTTATTAATACGCAGCTCCTGAGGTACCTTGAGGACCACCAGCTGATCAGCGATCACCAGTATGGTTTTCGCAAGGGCCGTTCAGCTGGTGATCTTCTGGTGTATCTCACACATCGATGGGCTCAAGCCATTGAGAGCAATGGGGAAGCGTTGGCGGTAGGCCTGGATATAGCAAAAGCTTTCGACCGGGTCTGGCACAGGGCTCTTCTCGCGAAGTTACCATCATACGGTCTCCCCGAGAGGTTATGCACATGGATAGCCAGCTTTCTGTCTGAGCGGCACATTAGGGTCGTAGTCGACGGGTGTCGCTCAGACGCGAGGTGCATTAACGCCGGTGTACCTCAAGGCTCAGTTCTCTCTCCCACACTGTTCATTCTGCATATCAATGACATGTTGCAACAAATCGGCAGCGTGCATTGCTATGCGGATGACAGCACGGGAGATGCGGCTTACACAGGGCGTGCAAATACCTCTCGGACATTTGTGGAGGAAAGCAGAATCCGACTTGTGTCTGAAATCGAGAACTCTCTGGAGCGGGTCTCGATATGGGGTCGACTTAACCTTGTTGAGTTCAACCCCACGAAGACACAAGTCTGCGCGTTTACCGCTAAAAAAACCCCATTTGTCATAGCGCCAAAGTTCAAGGGAATTCCGCTCACTATTGATAAAAGCATAGGGATCTTGGGAGTTGACATCTCGTGTGATGTGCAGTACCGGAGTCATTTGGAGGGAAAAGCCAAGTTAGCGTCCAAGAAATTGGGCGTTCTCAGCAGAGCTAGGCAGTACTTCACTGGAGGGCATCTTGCTATGCTTTATAAGGCACAAGTGAGGCCCCACATGGAGTACTGCTCGCATCTCTGGGCAGGAGCGCCACAGTATCAACTTAACCCACTTGACTCCGTACAGAAACGCGCGATCCGAATCGTCAACGACCCAAGAATCTCCGACAGGTTGGAACCTTTAAGCTTGCGGAGGGACATAGGTTCCCTTTGCGTGTTCTACCGGCTTTACAATGGTGAGTGTTCCGAAGAGCTTTTTGACCTGGTGCCTACGTCACCCTTCCTCCATCGCACCACTCGCCGAAGGATGAAGTTCCATCCGCATCAACTGGACCCGTGGCGGTCCTCCACGGTTCGGTTTGCACGGTCTTTCCTACCACGCACGTGCAAGCTGTGGAATGAGCTTCCTCCTGACGTATTCCCAGAGCGCTATGACATTGGGCTCTTCAAGAAAGGTGCAAAAAGAGCTCTCCTTCAAGGCCGGCGATGCATTGGCGACTCCTCTGGTGTTGCAAATGTCCATAGGCGACGGTAACCACTTTCCATCAGGTGGCCCGTCTGCCTTATCGTTAGGTACAAATATAAAAAAAAAATAATAATAATAATATCAATATTTTAATTATATTCTATTTCACTACACTAACGTATTAGGTTAACCTGTAATGTTAGACGTAAGTTATGAGTAAATAAATAAATAAATATGGGTACAACCCATTATTGACTCACTGCTGGGCACGTGTCTTCTCTCAGAATGAGAAAGTTTTAGGCTATAGCCCACCGCACTGGCCAAGTGCGAATTGGTGGACGAAGAAAAAGAAAAACAGATATCGACGGGCCCCTAGAACAAAATTGTATACGAAAAATTACCAATTTGCAGTATGAAGCTTTGTTGATTTTAATAGTTGATTGTAAAAGCTATTTAGGAACTTATGTAATAAGTTCTTAAATAGCTATTACAATGATTTTCCATAAATCGTCTTTCTTGGCGTAAGTAATCAATGTTTGTATTTGTATGTCCACAAAACTTCTAAACTACTGTAAATTGGTAATTGTTCATCATTTTGTTCTAGTTCATCACGATTTTGTGCTAGGTGCCCGTCGATATGTTTATCGTTTTCTTCGTCTTAATAGTGCAGTGATAGCTTAATGGTTGAAATTAGGTCTCTCAATTGAGGGTCCGAGAATTGAGTCCCAGGCTAGTCGATAACCCAGGATTCGTAAAAAGGTGAAAATAAGACTAACCCGCTGAGATTCTTGCCGGATCTTCTTAGTTGAGGCCATATTCTGGTCCAGTAGTAGCTGTTTAAAAAATATTGTAACTGAAAATCTGTAAGAGCCCCTATTTTAGAAATGAAATATTTTTAGACTTAAACAAAATTACATCTCATTTCACTTTGACGGAAAACATAGCTATAACTTTGTAAGTAGTTTGAAACCATGTGCTTCTTATAAAATACGAAGACAGGGTTGCCAAGTTAGGGGTTTTTCCCCAAATTGAGGGGATAAAAAAGAAGGATGGAGTTTTTTTAGGGGTGTTCTATTTTTAGGGTTTTTATAACTTCAACATATAGTTTTTTTTATTATTTTGTTGTAAACGGAATTTATGATCATGGCTGACGACAAAAAAAGGATCATGCACTACACCCGATGACCTTTTTTTTTCGTCGTCGGGGAAAAACCTACGACCTGATTCATAAATAGAAATACGGGAGGTTGCCAGGAATCCAATTCATTTTGGGGATTTTAGTGGTTTTTTTTTAGGCTTTAGGGGGGTACATTTCTGAGAGCTGGTAACCCTGTATGAAGACCGAGCATCTGCTTTTAGCATAGTTGGATCATACGTCGTCGCTCGTGCTCATGATTTGATATATCCAATTTTTCCAATTTAAGTAAAACCTCTTGTATGATTACCACAGTATTCGAAGTTCTCGAACAGAACTCGATAGAACATGTCCATTATAAGACGTTTATTGCCTTATGTTAAATAAGACTGATAAAGGATGGGTAAATGAATCTTTATTAAAATTTTATAACAGAAAAGTAGGATTTAAAATAAGCTATTCTGTGGAAGTGGTAAGAGATAAATTCAAGAGACAAGTAGAAACCTCTTTCGAGTTTATAGTTCTTAATTTCAATAGATGGCTGTGGATAGTGGCTGACTTACAAATGAGTCAATTTTACTTCTTAGGACTAGCAGCACGTTTTAAGCTGACTTCAGTTAGTGCTCTAATCGTGTTTGGAATATTTGGGGTTGCTTAAAATTAAAAAACAGTGTTCAATGGTTACAAAGTTGAAACCATTGAACACTACGTATAATTATGAATGTAAGTAAGTGTACAATCGACAAAGTTCTCAATTTTATTTTATTTATTATTATTTAATTCCGATTATTACACAATTTATAATAATGTTGTATTGCATGTCGTCGTCACTAGTAATTATGGGGCAGTAAAAAAATAGAATGATAAGTCATAATAAGTTTAATTTTGAACAACATAATGGTGTACAGTACGTTGGTGACCTTAAATAAATAAATAAACAAAGTGAAAAAAATTTCAAAATAAATAAAAATGTGTACGTGTACTAGCGTACACTCGTAAGCAGTGAAACTTTTTTATGACGTTAATTTTCAAAAAATAATTTACTATATGCAACTTTACAGAAATTGGTTAAATAAAGTTAAATTACATAAAGTTTAATAAAAGGCTTTTAAACTTTATCTAATAATCTAATCTATAATAATCTATCTAATATCACGCATGGTAGGGATAAGAAAAAGATGGCGCGTAACGGAAAAATGTTACAGTATTTTTTTTTCCAACCCCGATAAAGAAGTTTCACTTCAATTATGAAATAACATAGTAGGGGATCAAGCATTCCAGTTAAGTCTACCGAACTTCGCCTTCACCTAAATATGCGAGATTGGGCCATAAGCCCTGGTAATAAGAGCTACTGAAGCCGTATAATAATTTTGCAGGTCACTTGTCCAACAGTAATTCCATTTGAGTGTCCTTCGCTAGATTAAAACCTAATTATATTATTTTTAAACATTTATTATATTTCTCGCGTTTCTAACTTTTCTTGGTATATTTTTCTGTTCTAATATATATTTTGTAAGATGCAGGTAGCAAACAATCTTGCAGACCATCTAATGGTAAGTGCTTACTGCCGGCCATATATATCTGTCAGCAAGTTCACGTATAACAAGACATACATAAAGTCGATCACAAATACATTGTTACTCCCGAGTCCTAAGATGGTCGCATGAAAGTGAGCCATCACACCCTGTGACAAAAGCAAGAATTGCTTAATGCTAGAAACAGGTGTGGCGGTGGTAGCTCCCCGGTCGAGCCATATGCATTCTACCACCTATGAAAACAGCCGATAGCATTGGAAGTCGTACCTATCGGTTTCAGGTAGGACTACCAGTCCTATTTGCTCAGATGAAATGAATATGGTTTAGGTAATTATCACCACATAGTATATAACAAAGTCGCTTGCCGCTGTCTGGCCCTATGTATGCTTAGATCTTTAAAACCACGCTACGGGGTTTAATGCAGTTTTTTAATAGAGTGATTCAAGAGGAAGGTTTTTATGTATAATAAATGCATAATATAGTGGTACACTGATAGTTTTAGATTTTTGACTTTTAGGCGTAATGAAATATGCCGGGTCAACTAGTATAGTATAAAGAACAATATACAAACATTGATTGGATACTTAGATATAACAAAACATTAAGTATATTTAAAAATCTACGTCACGTCACAAGACGTTACACGATCGTTAACGCCTGACGTCACAAAACATTTCCGAAGAAGCCTCGCCTAATGAGCGCTACAAGTAACGTAAGCAGCTGCGACGCCAAAGTGACGTATAAGGTACTTGTTTCAGTGTAGGCGATAAGCGAACGACAGTTAAGTGATTCTTTATCATTTCTTCATTGCTGAAGGTCTTGTGTCTTAATTATGTTTAAAAACGCTTTTGACAATTTTATGTGTTAGTTTCCTCCATATTTTTCAGTTTTCAGCTTTTCTAAGGGCAATCGTAATTTGGAGAATGGTGACTCTCTTCAACCCATTATTGTTCCACTGCAAAGGTCTTCTCTCAGAATGAGAGAGTTATAGGCCATAGCCCGCCGCGTTGGCTAAGTGCGAATTGGTGGAATTCACACACCTCCGAGGACATTTTTTAGCACTCTCGGGTGTGTAGGTTTCATCGAGATGTTTTCCTTCACCGAAAAGCAGTAATAATTAATTTCTAATATGCATAGAATTTTATGAAAAATCTGTGGTGCGTACCTGGGTTTGAACCTCGGACCTTCCGATCGAGACGGCAAGTTTCAACTCGAATGGTGAGTGTAACTGGTCAAATCATCGGGTTATCGGCCGTGGGGTCTCTTTCGTATTATTATCTTACCCAACGCTACCAACTTATTCAATGTGAGTTGTTTAGAATCTTGGAACCATCAGAGAAGCAGTATGTACCTACCCGCAAGTGGAAAGTACATACAATGCTATAACCTTCACGAGGTAGATTCTTTGCAAGAAACTCTGGTATGGGTATTTCGTAACAATATATGACATTACCATGCAATGTCATAACTGTTTCCAATGCAAGAATCCAAAGCAAGAAACTGCATGAGAAATAATCTCGATCGGCCAAAAGGGACCCATATCGCAGTGTACATAAAAACAAGAAGCCTTACAGGTAGTATAAACACTTGCGAAAAGAAAATCTTACAACTGGGATATGTACAGTTTTCATGTTTCACTCCAATTATTAATATTTTTCCAAATTATTTTTATTTACTAGTCGACGGTGTTATAAGAGGCTAAGGCTGCCGATATTAGTCCTAATGGACTTTCGTAATAGCCTAATAAGAACCGGCGTCTCTTAAATTTAACGCTTTTAATGGAAGAAAAAGTTTTAAGGGTTGAGAGGTACAATTGTTTGTGAATTTCAGTGTTTATGAAGTTTCTAAGGCTTTTTTGTTGAGCTCCAAAGATATAATCTTATAAATTTGCTCTGTTGTCTGTCTATTTGACATCTATCATGTTGGAAACTGTTTGCGCTATCACCGAAAGGGACAGATCGTGGCACGCGGTGCTATCTCTCTATGAGCAGTGATGCTCGTGAAAGCTCTAAAGAAGAGAGCCAGAGAAGATGATACATCTTTCCAGCAGCTTTGTCGCAGACGCATGGGGTGCCTGAGAGCGGCATTTCCTGCACTTACTTCCTGGCCTTACTTGTCCAGTCCAATGAGCCCAAGAAGGCAGATTTAGCGTAATTCGTCATCGTCAACCCATTATTGTCCCACTGCTGGGCACGGGTCATCTCTCAGATTGAGATAGTTATAGACCATAGGCCACCGCGCTGGCCTAGTTCGAATTGATGGACTTCACACACCTCCGAGAACTTTTCCGAGGACACACTTCACACACATCCGAGGACTCTCGGATGTGTAGGTTTCCTCACGATGTCTTCTTTCATCGAAAAGCATTGATTTATTCTAATACGCATTTATTTCTAATATGCACATAAATCAGTGGTGCCTGGGTTTGAACCTCGGACCTCCCGATCGAGAGGGCAAGTTTTAACCATTAGGCTATCACTGCTCTAGCGGAGTTCAACTCCTGTTATTAGGGCTCGAAATGTCGTGTGTGCGTAAACCGCTCATCTTATGAGGGACATTACTGAGGAGAGCCTCTCTCCCTCAGGACGTCGCTGGCGTTAATACCAGTCGATGTTGCCGGGTAGCGAATATAATGCTAATGCTTTCTTGTGGCCCTGCATCTAACGTCTACAGGAAACAGCGGAGTTTTATTCGGTGGGAGTCCGACGTACCTCTTTTGCCCCCGTGTAGAAAGGGTTCCATGACAATTTTTCGCGTTAAAAATAACTTGTTGGAAATCAGATTAGCTTTGTGATTCGCAATTTAATCGTTTTTGTTTATAATATGTTTTGTATTATTTTGTATTTGGTCAATGTTTGGTCAATGAAAGAGGTAACGCAGCCAGGTATTGTTTAAGACTCTTAAGAGACGATTTGATGTATTTTAATCATTTATAATTTACACAAGTTTTTTGATTCTTTGTGCTATGCATTGAATTGTTTAGCTTAATCAATCAAATTAATTAATTAAAATTTGTTTGTTTTAGTATAACGAAATCGCTTAATTGAAACTGTTAAGGAATATTTAAAGGGTATGTATATGAAAGTTGCATTTGCGATTTCAGACTTAATTTTGTTAATATCATCAGTGTTACTGTAAAGATCTTTGAGTTACAAACTTTTCAGTATATAATTTTTAAAATAACATTTTCTAACTACGAAATTTTGCTATAACTTTGTAATATAGTAACATATTCTTGCAAAACATTTTGCATCATAAATTTTATTGTAGAACAATATACTATGCAGAAGATTTACGGTCTCCGTGCACGCGGTGTATAAACATACTGTTTAGGGAAAATATTTTTTGAGACAAGTTCTAGTTATCTCTCTATATATTAATACGTGAAGCAAAAACTTATGATTCGTTTTTAAGATGCTTGCCGCAGACGCCGAAATTACTCACGGTTATAGTTGATGTAGAGAAGGATTGCGCAATGCAAATATTTTTTTTTCAAATAATGTATGTCGGCGGGACACCGCGTAATTATAAAAAACACGGCGCCGAAAATAATTATTTTAGTTAGTTTAAAGATCAAAAATTGTTTGTTTATTAAATTAGCAATATTAAGTGATTTTTAGAATTGTAATTTAGTTTACCCTCCATAAATTTGTTTTTGTCACCTCACCAAACATTGTTATAAAAAGGCGAGCGCCTGCCGGTAGAAAAAGATTCTTGTTTAACCGTCGAAGCGATCGGACATCCTCAAGTGTGAATAAATCGAAGAAGTTTAGTTTACTACTGCGTTTTACTTGAAATCTTTTTTCTTTTTTAATTAATTTAAATAATTCTGTAATTTATATAACATATAAGTCTGTAGCAAATAGTAAGTAGCAAATTTTATAAATGTTGAGCACGCCTATAATTGGCATGCACACGTGTCTAATATCATTTAGTATAAAACTTATAGAAACAATTGTGTGTAGGTACTGTTTATAAATACTGTGTGCAATGTACATATATAAGTATGTGCTGTTTATATAGTACTGTGTGCAATGGTTTATAATTTATTTTCGGCCGATTTTTTTGCCCAGTTGCATGGATTGTGGTCAAGCTAAAACATGTATACCGTATATCTAATCTAATTCGTTTATTTAGGTTCCATATAATAATACACATTACCTACTAACTGTATCCTGGACGTTCAAAGATAATTCTGACCAGAGTCTATTTTTTAATATATTTTTTTTATTTTGTTTTTCAGATTCTTCAGGTCAGCTTATCAAGGAGATCTTTTCTCGAGGGTGATACCTTCGAAACACGATGACGTGGGAGAGACGCCGGTCATGTGGGCTGCATGGAGGACTCCGGGATTTGCACAGTCCGAACGGAGTCCTCTCATGCCCTGGTTTGCATATGCTCTCAGCACTTTTTGGTCCAACCCGGATTGGCTTGGTTGGATTCGAGCTACCTCACTTGCCGCTCGCAACTCCGGAAGCTCTCTCTAGTCGCCTCTTACGACAGACAGGGGATACAGTAGCTCTTTTCTGATACCAGAACTACAGGGAGAAACGATACGAGAACATACATTACAATCACCCAAATTATCATATCCGACGTATGTGGCCGTTCATGTATAATAGATATTCGCTTTGCTTTTCTTAACTTATATAGACACACATGTAGTTTCATCGTGATCCAGCGAAATATAGGGAGCACCGACTTCGGTGTTCTACGTAGGTACTGTGTATGCTCTAAACCAACATGTATTTATATTATTTTTTACAATTAAATTTAATTTTTAATTTTTTTTTTGCACATATGGCGACCCAGCCCACATATTGTCTAGTAATATTTTTAAATTATATTGTTTACGTAAGCCTGCAAGGGAGTAGTAAGAACTTTGCTTACTTTTGCTAACAAGGGGGTAAATATTTGTGATAAATTAAGTTATGTAATATTGACCGACCCCTGTTGCATTAACATTACCAGGTAGTATCAGTATAGTTCGACTGGCGAGGTACCACCGCCACACTTATTTCTAGCTTGAAGTATTTCTTGCGTTTCGATGGAATAGTGTGGTTGCAGGCACACTTTTATATGAGGCGGCCATCTTAGTCCTTGGGAGTAGGAACGCATCTGTGATTGATTTCAGTTAGAATCCATGTTCTATATGAAGTTACTTACAGATGTCCATAGGCGGCAGTGACCACTTACTATTAGGTAGACTACACTGACTGATAAATTAGCAATCTATTTTGTTACTTTGTCTATGGCATCCAATACTGACTAATATTTCCATAACTACCAACTTAACTGTTATGCAGGGATTTAATTACTGTAATTACACCTCAATCGAATATGCTGCAAACGTAACGACTACATGTTGACCTAACTCAATATGAGCGATAGTATGGTTCCATTTAACCTGAGCCAATAAATAATGTTATTTAAATTCTCTCATCCCTGTTCTCCTAATAATCCTAACTGCTCATCTCAGTGATCTTAGTACGAGATTATTATGTGTCGTTCGTTAGATTCGTACGTATTCGCTATTTGGTTGCCTGTTTACCTTCAAATGAAACCATCTTAGCTCTCGGAGGTAGAGGCGTATCTGTGATCGACTTCAGATGGAACTCCTATTCGTGTGAAGTTGCTTACAGATGTCAACGGGCGGCATTAATAATCCATACTAATACTATAAATGTGAAAGTGTGTTTGTTTGTTCCTCTTTCACATAGCCACATAGGTATTTTAAGATATGGTTTATTTGCTGGGAGATAGGAGGGCGGAGAGTGGCGTAAGCTACCTTTTACCGCGCTCTCTCAATCCCGTGATAATATTGATGTTTTGTTAGTCGATACATATGTAGTAGTCCAAGACATTGTTAATAGATGGCGCTAGTAAAATTCATTTGCAAGTACGCTAAGTAGCAATGACGCTATCAAATGGTAATGCTAATTCCCGTTGACCGGGCGGGCGAAGCTGCGGGTAAGAGCTAGTTTACCATGCTGTGGATTACACGCTCGTTTGCTCCTTCAATCGGATAAAAAAGAACTCCACAGAGAAACAAAAAAGTGTAATAACATTCGTGATTTATACAAAAAAAAATCCTTAGTCTTCTGGGAGACTTAGCAAGGCTGATTTAAACCAACAATCGCTTAATAATATAATTAATTTTAAGTTGGCCTTCTATTTCTTACAAATTGAAATGAAGCCCGCGGTTTTGGATCCATTCTCTATGAACACTAGTTACACATACCTATTCATTGGATTTAGTAAATGCAAACCCGTAACCAAACGTATGACAAGTGGGGCGAATTAATTATCATTGTTGTACCTAATGAGGCAGAACCTTGTTAGCTTTACGCGTTAAGTGAAATTAGAGATGTGACAAATATTCGCAAATACGTACAATCCTTGCAAATGCAAGGATTGTACGTATTTGCGAACATAAAACCGCAAAAAACACAACAAAAAATACATCAATTCGATATAAATTAAATGTAAGTCGATCTGTAGTTTCACGACCACGACCAAAAAAGATCGCCAATATTTTATGTTATCGCCCCCTACACTACTTCTACGTTTAATACTGGATAATAGTATATGTAGATTCAGATTTTATTTTTTTATCTTATTTAACCACCAAACGATGATGCAGTCCACCTGATGGTAAATGGTCACTGCCGCCCATGGACATTTGTAATCAACTTCATATGGAACATAGGTTCTATCTGAAATCAATCGTAGATACTACTCCCCAGGACTACGATGGTCGCCTAAAATGAAAGTGAGAAGTCTTCAACACTTTTCCGCACCTAACCGCTTCACGGGAGAAATTAGTGTTGTGGTGGTATCTTTCCAATCAAACAGTTACGTTGATACCTTGCAAAAAGTTTATGTAATGTGGCCATTGCTTCCCATCTGTAACTAATGGCAATTAAAATTTGGATTCTATCTAACACACCCATGAAAGTAGAATACAGCAGCACCTAACCTGAGTATTGTGGAACATAAAAAAGCTTGTAAAAAGACTTCATCAAAATCTAGACGCTGGTATACATATTTAAATTATTTTCTAAGAATAAAAATGATTTGCATTACGATAAACAGGTGAATGCTGAATGGTCTTCACTCTTACAGGCGATTAGATTTTCTTGCAATTTGGACACTAACAAAAACACAAACACACAAACAGAACCCAGACTAGAAATTAATTAACCAATAAATCTCAGCATGGCCAGGAATCGAACCCTGAACTGTACGCGTTAACTCTAAACCCAACTCTGCCTGCGCCACGTTAGTCAACAGAAAATCCTTAAAATATTATATTAGCTTAGAACCCAGTACTTATTTGTGTACTCAGATTTGGCGAAGTATGGAAATGTGTATATCATTTCCATATTTCGTCGCATTTAGTTGCTAAATATTCGAGTTAGCATATAAATGGAACGGTTTGCTAATCATGTTTGTTCGAAGTTTAAGGATTTGAGTAAACACGTCTAGGTTTCGCGTGTGTAAACACAGACAGAATAAATGCGCTTTTTATCCACTATATATTTTTTATTTTTGTAGCAATTGGCCATTTTTATCTAAAATATATACTGAGGTATTCCCGAAGCGCTATGACATGGGGCTCTTCAAGAAAGGTGTAAAAAGAGCTCTCCTCTAAAGCCGGCGATGCATTGGCGGCTCCCGTGGTGTTGCAAATGTTCATAGGTGACAGTGACTGCTTTCCATCAGGTGGCCCGTCTGCCTTATCGTTTGGCCTAACGTATATGTAAAAAGCCTAGGCCTATGTAATGTAAAAAGTTACTATAGGATAAACTCAATGATGATGCTATGCAGCATTTTCTAACTTAGAAACATTGTAACGCATTTGCAATTAATATTAGATACAATCCCTATTCTATTTGAACTTGCTTATATGTATAATAGATCTAGATCTCTATATATTAATACGTGAAGCAAGAATTTGTGATTCGTTTATAAGATACTTGCAGCAGACGGAGGAGTACGAAATTACGCACGGTTATACTAGATGTAGAGAAGGATGGGGCAATGCTAATATTTTTTTCAAATAATGCATAAAACTAGCTCAAAATCAACTAAAAACACATTACACTCACTACCTTACATTTGACACAAACACATACATAATAAAGGAAAAAGAACATTCAATGACTTACTATGAAAACACAACGTCAAAAATGTCAGCTGTTTTTGTCAAAATACCCGCTATTGCTTTTAAATGCAGCACTTTTTTTTCATATTAATACGTGAAGCAAAAACTTGTGACGCATTTTTAAGTAATATGCCACGGACGGATTAGTATGAACTTTGCTCGAATATAGTGGACGTAGAGAAGGAGAGCAGAATGTTAATATTTTTTTCAAATAATGCATAAAACATACATAAAATCAACGAAAAACTCATTACACACACTACCGTGCATTTGTCACAAACGCATAAATTATAAACAGAGTAGAGCATTCAATGTCTTACTATGAAAACACATAACGTCAGAAACATCAGTGTCTTTGTCAAAATACCTGCAATTGCTTTTAAAGGCGGTATAGCTAATTAAACCTCTTTTTTGCGTTCAAAATAACTTGAAAATTATTACAATTTATTTAAATTAATGAAATATTGGTGCTACTTTGGTCGGTGCTATTGGTGCTAATTACGGTCGAATTTCGACCGTTGCGACAGGTGACTAGTAATAGATAGATATACATAGGCAGTTACTGACAGTCACGTGGACTGTAAGCTCGTTGGCTACTTTAATCGGACAAAAATAAATATAATTAGCCATGTGACGCGACATTATCTGCCTTATTTAATTATTTATAAATAGATAATTTAATTTAAGCTTTAGGAAGTACTACTGCACTGATATATAGCGTGAAGCTATTCTTGCGTTATTTTTATATGCGTCATTTTTATATGAGGCTACCATATCAGTCCTCGGGAGTAGCAACGCACTTGTGATCCACTTCAGATGGTGCAACAGCCCTATATGAAGTTGCTTACGGATGTCCACAACGGCAGTGATCACTTGCCATCAGATGGACTGCATACTTATTCACTACTTCAATCAGATAAAAAAAAACATGCGTGCGTACAAAGTACACATGTCCGAAGTGAAACTTCTTTGGCAAACTAATTTATAAATCTTGTTTATATTTATACAAATCTAAAACTTTAAATTTCGAAGATTAAGAGGAAGGGAAAAAGGCGTGATACGACGTTCGCTCTATCTCACTTTTTCTCTCAATCTTTCTCACTCGCTTGCTCCCTACTCTCACTCCACGGCTAGTTGCTCATGCTACGTTCGCCCTGTCTTACTCTCTCTCAATCGGTCTCGATCACTCTCTCTCTCTTTTCCGACACTTCCGTTGCATACCGGCGTGACGTTTCATCTGTAAAAATTTTACCCTCATGCGCCTAAAGAAGTTTCACTTCAAAAACAAAAAGGTATATCTCATTAGTAAAACTAACACGAGGTACGTATCATAGTTTTCGCAAAACTGTAAAGTTAGTAAGGTAAATAGGAAAACAGAGCACAAACAGCGCGCTAAGCAACACTTGTTTGCTTAAGCATTTTGGAAAGCTCCACCATTTCGCAAACACGCTTAGCTCGGAGTTTTGCGGTTCTATACGCTCAAACATGCAAAGCCCGCGAATTTGTTTGCATTTATTGACAGTTTAAAAGATACTGTAAACGTTTACACAGTCTCAGATAAATGTAAACGGCTGCTTATTTGAGCTATGAATTTTAGTAATATGCGTAATGCATTTTGGACGTTTTTAGGTTTTGTTTGAGAATAGAATGTCATTTAATCACATTCAATTAATTAAGTTTTGAGGACCCGCGTGGCGGAGCGGTTATCAATACGGTCTGACGCACTATGGGTCCCAGGTTCGATTCCCAGACAGGTATCTAAATGATGAGTTTAGATTCCTGTTCTGGGTCTGGGTGTTTGTGCATTCGTCTTGTGTATGTCCATGATACCCACGTCACAGGACAAAATCCTAGTGTGGGGATAGCCCCACTGTATATTTTGAATTATTCTTACTTATCATATTATTAAACAAACTTTTTATTCTGTTTACCTTACCTTGTATTAAATATCTTAAGAAATACTCAAGTTGTTATAAAGTTGCCAACTTACACCACAGCTCTTGAACACGTTACACAGCATCTCTTGATTCTTTTATAATATAGGAATAATAGTAGGAAGCAGTGATAGCCTAATAGTTGAAACTTACCCTCTCAATCGGGAGGTCCGATGTTCAACCAAGGCAACCACTGATTTATGTGCGTATTAGAAATTAATTATCACTGCTTTTCCGTGAAGGAAAACATCGTGAGGAAACTTACACATCCGAGAGTTCTTTAAAAAAAGTTCTCGGAGGTGTGTGAAGACCACCAATTCGCACTTGGCCAGCGCGGTGGACTATGGCCTAAAACTCTCTCATTTTGAGAGAAGACCCGTGCCCAGCAGTGAGACAATAATGGGTTGTACCCCTACTAGTACACAGTTATAAATCGTAATGCCGAAAACACTGCGTATTCCGTTTCGTTGATTTTTGAGAACCGGTCCACGAAAATATGAATTTATCCCAGGAAAATCCAAAAAGAGGCCGCATCAATTAATTGTTTCACCGAATGAATAAAATCCTGATCATTTTATTTATGTATTTACAAAAGTATTTACATTCATCGTGCAAAATGAAAAGCGTTAATGAAAACCGAAAACGAAATGTTAATTTTAAAGTAAATAAACGTATTTTAAAGTTAATAAACGAAAACCGAATGTTAATTTTCAATAATGTGGAATACGAGGTAATTTAAATTGTTTAAAATTATGCAGAGGGCTTATAATACATATTATTTGTGGATGTAGAGAGGATGTTCAAAAAATAGTATTTTTTCTAGCCAAACGTGATTTTCTATTTCTTAAACAAAACTTAAAATAAAATGAAATATTGCATACTAACTAAACCCTGCAGCTTCGCCCGCGTTTAAAAATGCGATTTATCGATTGTCCCGTGGGAATAAGATATTTTCTCACAGTAAAAAATAGCCTATGTGTTAATCCAGAGTGTCAGCTAACTCCCTACCGAATTTTAAGACAATCGCTCCAGTCGTTTAGACGTGAAGAAGTAACAAACATACACACTCACAAACTTTCCCCTTTATAATATTAGTATGAAGTATGATACTATGATATGATGTAGTTAATATAATGTTATCCTTACTGGCTGTAGTTGTGGGTAGGCGTTGTAAAAGTTTAAAAGTTAAATCTTGCAATTCTCAAAATTAAAAGTTTTCAGCAGGCAAACGATAAAAAACCCTGGATACTTCAAACTTATTTTATTCCATGTTTCAATTACTTCTACTTTTACTACAATTCAATTCTACTTCTTTTTTGCTTCTTGTTTCTTCTTAGTTGCCGAGAGAGTACGATTCAAAGCTTCGCGAGCGATTGCTTCGTCTCTTTCTTCTAGAACTCTCGTTAATTCGTCACTCCACTGGGAATCTATAGAAAATAGTTTAGTATTAAAGGCTTTAATAGTGTTATTATTATCACTACGCTTTCCAAAAACTATACATGTGTTGTAACCTACTACGCAAACGGGAACATAATGATAGCAATATTGTAAATGTAAAGTAGAAATGATAATGCAGATGAGGAGGGTAATTGCAGAAAATCTAAGGACAGGATTCCTTAGATTTTCTGCAATTCTTTGTAAACAGTCAAAGGTTAGAAATTTGTGTACAACCTATTAGTACATTACTAGGAACAAGGTTTCCTCTCTACAAATTGAAGACACATTGTTTGATAATATTGAAGTAGCAAAAGAGTGTAATGAGGTAGGGATTTGGGACGCGAGTGAAACACACGGAGTCTGGTATTGCACTGAATATATTTAAAGGGAGTACATATAACAGTTTATAATGTTCACACTACACCTTCCTTCACAAACAAAAGAAAAAATAACAATAGTTACATTTTTTCAGTATTATAATATAATAATAAGAGTAAAATATAGATTTAAAATACAATAAAAAGAGTCCAAATAATAAAAATAGGTTAAAAATCGAAGTTAAACATTGTTTCAATATAGAACGACAATAGGTCTAAGAATACTTAAAACCTGAATGGTTTAGTGCGATTTTTGTGGACATGCGTCCTACTTTTTATCACATTGAAGTAGAAAACGATCATGTAGTCCCCCTGATGGTAAGTTGTTATTGCTATCCATTGACATCTGTAAGTAACATCGTATAGAACTTATTTTCTATCTGAAATCAATCACTAATGCGTTGTGACAGACGACCCGCGTGGCGCAGCGGTTACCATACTGGTCTGACGCGCAATGGGTTCCGGGTTCGATTCCTGGTCAGACAGGTATCTGAATGATGAGTTTAGATTCATGTTCTGAGTATGGATATTTGTATATTCGTCTTGTGTGTGACCATAGTACCCACGATACAGGAGAAAATCCTACTGTGGGGCTATGAGTGTAGAAAGCGTGTATGTGTGAACGTGTGTGTGGTAATTCCGAAGACTATAATACCACCTAATATAAAAGTGTACCGGCAACTGTGCCCTTTCATCGAAATGCACGAAGTACTTAACGCTAAAAATAAGGCGGTGCTAAATTTCTAGCCAAACTACACTGATTCTACCACCTTATGAAAATCTCCTTTATCCACTTAATGAGAGGAAGTAATGCTACTCAAGACACCGTACAATTTAGGTCATACATACCAATAAACAATTTCTCCAGCAGGTGGCATCGCTTCTTCTGCCTCCCCAGCACAAACTCCACATTATACGCTTGCAGCTCCCTCTTACGTTCTTGAGCTGCTTCAATACGAATCTCTCGATCACGTCTGGACGCTTCCGCCATTTCCGGTGTGATAAGAATGCTGGAAAATAGGAGGTATTAAATTTTGTTTTGTATCGCAAATGGAGATAACTATGTTCGCTTCTTGTTATAAGCCATCCATTCATCCATCAGCCTTTTGAGGTCCACTGCTAGACATAGGCTTCCACTAAATGGCGCCACTCCAATGGGTCCTGTGCCCTCTAAATCTTCTTCAACGGTCTTCTTCGGATCATCAGTCCACCTGGTGGGGGAGCGACCTATGCTCCTTTTGTCTAAACTTGGTTGCCACTCGAGCACCTTCCTTCCCCATCGGTTATCGGTCCTACGACCGATGTGATCGGTTCCATTGCCACTTCAATTGCCAATTTTGAGACCAAAATATGTCCGTAAGCTTCGTTTTTATCGTTTCTATCTACGGGTTTTATCGTTTCGAGTCATGTTTCGTTGCGAAATTCAGATCATAGCCCTCTTCATAGCATGCTGAGCGATCCTGAGCCTCCGAATGAGGCCTAAAGTGTAAGACCACATTTTGATGCCATAGGCCATCACTGACAACATACATTGCTCGAATAATTTCGACTTCTGGCACTGAGGAATTGTGGACGAGAAGATTCTTCAAGTGACCTCGCTCTCAAATTTGCACTTACCCATCCGGATCGTTTGTCCCAGGTATATGTGTGCTTATTACAACCAAAACGGGTGTTGTGATAAGCACTTACAAACAATATTAATTATGTATTTTTTATTATTTAACTCATAATATAGTGTGAATGTAGTAGTTTTTTTTTAGTTAATTCATCTCCGGTAGCATTGACGATTTTTTTCCAATGTACCCCATTGTTATAGTGATACTATCGCTACAGTATCGCTATAATACTAGAGTACATTCGTATGATCGCTATTAAACTATAAGCAAAATATTTCCGCAACTTATGTCATCAACCCATTATTATCCCACTGCTGGGCACAGGTCTTTTCAGAATGGGAGAGTTTAGGCCATAGTCCACCGCGCTGGCCAAGTGCAAATTGGTGGACGATATATAAGTATATAATGTGGACTATGCCTACACCAAAACAAAAATATTTCCAAAAACAAAGGCTTATGTTTTTTTGTAGTAGTCTTCAATATTTAAATAAATAATAAAGTTTTGAAGAAATGCTAAATATTAGAACCTGTCTTCTTCTGTCTTCTCCTTGGTGCAGAAAGGCACGAAGTACAGCGACACAAACTTGTCCTTCAACTGTTCAGGCATTGCGAGATATCTGGCTTCTTCCTCACTTTCTATCGACATCTCGAGCACTTTAAGACAAAATATCGTAGTATGATCAAAAGGGAGCAAAGTCAATATTAAGGCAAATTAATTAAAATATTCTTTGATATATTCTTTCGACTTATAAATAAAAAGAGCCGAAATCCAAAAGATACCATTTTACGTCACTTTAATAAATGCAAGCTTAAAGAAAACAAAATGCGAACACAATTTTGTTATTATTACAAAATGTAAACTACCAAATAATCCCTTTTATTTTCACTACATGATATGTTAGTATACCTAATGTTAAAAATCTTACATACAATATCTTAGTATAGCAAACAGTACACAGAAATTAAATTGAACTTTTCGGAAATAACTTTAAGTTATTTTCAGAAAGTAAGTGAATCCACCAATTTACACTGTCCACCAACCAATTCACATTTGGCCAGCGCAGTGGACTATGGCCTAAAACTCTCTCATACTGAGAGAAGACCCGTGCCCAGCAGTGCGACAATAATGGATTGTATTCCAATTTTTTTTTTATTATGTGACTGAAGAAGCAAACGAGCATGCAGTCCGCCTGATGGTCACTGCCGCTCATGGACATTCGTAGTCAATATCATACAGAACATGGGTTCAAGCTGAAGTCAATCACAGATGCGTTGCTACTCCTGAGGACTATAATGGTCGCCTCATATAAAAGTGTGCCGGCAACCACACCCTTCCATCGAAACGCAGAAAAATGCTTCACGCTAGAAATAGGTGTGGCGGTGGTACTTCCCCGGTCGAACTACACTGGTTCTACCACCTTCAAAAAAATAAATAATACAGTTTAATATTTCATAACAATAATAAGGTTACTTCCGCTTTCCGTGGCTGGCGTGGGCCCTTGCTGTGGCTGCGGCTCAGGTACTTCTGAAATCCAAGCAAATAAAAAGAAAGAAAGAAAGATCTTTATTTAGTCAATTTTTGGGTTACAATAATATTAATTAATATTGATTACATAAGATGTTTAAAAAGAGGGCGACAAAAATTCAATATGCCGGTTATTGCGTTTTAATTAGTTAAAAAATATAGAAAAAGAGTAACCATAAACATCATATCGTCGGGTGACAGGAAAACTCACTAATTACAGAATATGCAACATGAAGTCATCAGCATTAATTTAATAATAATAATTTTAATCCCAAAATTAAATTTTTATGAAATGTCCTGAAGTTATTTAATTAAATAAAATATCGTTCAGGTTATTGTATCCATATATTATTAACATAATAATAATAATAATAATGTATGTTAAAGAATAGTGTATTCAGTGAAAAAATCGGGAGTATACAATTTTGTATTAAGTGAGTTTTTCTTGTCACCCGATGATATTAATCTTTAATTAAGCAAATACTATTAGTAGGTACTAACTTTTTTCTTCTCCTTCCAGTTCTTCGCCTAAATTCATTTCCTAGAAATATTCCCTTTGTTATCAATTTGTTTAAAGTCCTTTAATATTTCAATCACGTGAATGAAACAAAAAACAAATTTGAGAAATATTGAATAAAGAAATGCTCTGACCTCTGCGATGGTTCTTTCACTTTCTGATGGAGGTGGAGGCAAGGCCTCGAGAAATTCCGCCCGAAAGTCCTTTCTGTGCCAAATACATATGTTTACAATGAACATTATCTGAATCCTGATTTATTGTCAGAATATCTTCATTGGTATTATACATTTGAGCGACTCTCACTTCAAAACAAAAATACTTTATGGTGCTGTCATAAAACACAAGACAAGACATTAGAGTTAATTTTGCCTTCACAGTGAAACATTAAAATAATCAACTATCTTTTTTATAAAATTGCAGAAGCAGAGGGCATGCAGCCCGTTTGATGATATGTGGTCACTGTCCCCCATGGATCTGTAAGCAACTTCATACAGAACAGAGATTCTCCAGTAAATTAGATAGAATCTAATTTGGTAGAACCAGTGTAGTTGGACCGGGGAAGTACCACCGCCACACCTATTTCTAGCATGAAGCATTTCTTACGTTTTGATGGAAGGGTGTGGTTGCCTCCACACTTTTATATGAGGTGACCATCATAGTCCTCGGGAGTAGCAACGCATTTGACTTCAGATAGAACCCATGCTCTGTATAAAGTTAATTTACATATGTCCATGAGTGGCAGTGACCACTTACCATCAGGTGGACTGCATGCTCGTTTGCTACTTCAGTCAGATAAAAAAAAATCTAAGAAGCATTGCTACTCTCGAGGACCAAAATGGTTGCCTATTAAACTGAGCCGGAATTTTACACTCTACTAACGATTCAAGTAAGAGAAAAAACCTAATTTGAGCTCCTCTTGCATTCCTCCCATGATCCTTGGCATCCCACGCTCGTCTGGCTGCAGAAAACTCCAGATCCCGTGCATCATCGCGCCTGGCGTTGGAGCCACCCATGACGGCCAGAGAACACTCCAGCTCCACATATGCGTCTCCTGGCTGCGGCTGATGCATGGTGGGTGGGGACGGTTTCTCCTTCTCTTTCGCGGAACCAGGCTGGGATTGAGAACTGACTTTATTTATTAACGCTTTGCAGCTGGAATCTTTTTTTTTTTTGTTTTCGAGGGGGAAACTTTCAAAAAGTACCCGACGCCGTGGGAGCGACGCGGGTTATGTGGGATTCTTACCGCACTAAAACCCCCCCGGTGGCCGACCTCGACGCTGCGAAGAGGACTTCGGGAACTCCAGTTGACCGCCGCCGGTGTCCTCAGCGTGTGCCCCATCGGGCTCTTCCCTGGTGGGCGTGAACTGCTCACCGCACCTACTGGTTTTTACGGCAACATGCAACCACACATGCCACCGTTCTTCCCGGGGTCGCTTGGCCGGACGGTTCGAGCTCCCACTCTTCCCGCCCGCAACCCCGGAAGACTCTTTTAGTCTCCTCTTACGACAGGCAGAGGGTACCGTAGTCCTATTCTGGTCCCGGAACTACAGGGACTTGCAGCTGGAATCTACGGCCCATAAACATTCGCTTCAAGTGCCATTCGCTGGACGCTGCGGTGTCCAAAGGTCGCAAAACATACATTTTGCGGTGCTAACGTCAGCGTAAAGCAAGTTATCCTAAATTTTACTACAACAAGCAGTGAAATTTCGTGTCATTATAACGTGGGACTCATACATTATTTTTTAATGGTCACCACTAACCCGAGCACTACAAAACATTATTAACAGGTGGTAGAACCAGTGTAGTTCGACCGAGGAAGTACCACCGCCACACCTATTTCCAACGTGAAGCATTTCTTGCGTTTCGATGGAAGGGTGTAGTTGCCGGCATACTTTTGTCTCAGGCGACCATCATAGTCCTCAAGAGTAGCAACGCATCTGTGTCTGTGACTTCAGACAGAACCCATGTTCTGTTTGAAGTTGCTTACAGATGTCCATAAGCGGCATTAGCCACTCACCATCAAGTGGACTCTGTAAGCTCGTTTGCTACTTCAATCAGATAAAAAAAAATCAATCGTATCGTGTGAATGTATGTAGCATTTAATAATATACAAACAAACCTTTTCCTTGCCCGGTTTCTTAGACGGTGTTTCAATCTTCATAGTCTCAAAGGAGTTACGGACCTCGTCGACTCTGCTCCACTGCGCCAATGTTAAGGGCCAGCCATGTGGAGCGATAACCCTGTTCAAAAAGGAATCCCAACTTTTAGAAGAATTCAACAGTAATGTAAAGAAAATACAAAGAACAAGTAAAACAATGAAAGAAAAAACAGTGAAAGAAGAAAGGACAAAATGTTATATTTATGCGTTTCATTTTTACTTTGCTGATAACGAAGATGTGAAGATGATTGTATTACACTAAGATTTGAGAATGAGGGAGTTTTAGGCCACTGGCCGCACTGGCCAAGTGCGAATTGGTGTACTTCACACACCTCCGAGAACTTTTTTTAAAAACTCTCGGGTGTGTAGGTTTCCCCGCGATGTTTTCCGTCAAAAGCAGTGATAATTATTTTCTAATATGCACATAAATCAGTGCCTGGGTTTGAACCTCGGAACTCCCGATTGAGAGGGCAAATTTAAACCATTAGGCAATCACCGCTCTGCCCTGTTGATACGTTTAAGTATGTGCCTAAGTAAGTGCCATGGCACCTATGATACGGAAAAATTGATATTGTATATTTGTATACAAGCAACAATTCTCTAGTAACTGAGTTTATAAATACTAAGAAAAATAAAATAGCTCTAAACGTAACAATATAGCGAAATAGAAATAGTAATAGAAATCGAACAGAAGCTGTGCACCGTGCAATCAGCTGTCAATTAGTCGCTAGCTTTTGTTGGGAGTCTGAGAACTGCGCTTTGTCGGTGGAGCTAGGAAAAAATCAACAAAAGCGGCCCTCTAATGAACGTCCATCAGAAATCAATTCTACTAATAACTGCGGCACTTTTTATACTGGACGACCAATGTGCCCTTAGTATGACTTTAATACTTTCTTAATAATTTAATGTAAGTATGACTGTAAGCAGCAGTGATAGCCTAATGGTTGAAACTTGCCCTCTCAATCGGGAGGTACGAGGTTCAAACCCAGGCGCGCACCACTGATTTATGTGCGTATTAGAAATTAATTATCACTGCGTTTCGGTGAAGGAAAACATCGTAGGAAACCTACTCACCCGAGAGTTCTTTAAAAAAAAGTGATCGGAAGTGTGTGAAGTCCACCAATTCGCACTTAGCCAGCACGGTAGACTATGGCCTAAAACTATCTCATTCTGAGAGAAGACCCGCGCTCAGCAGTGGGACAATAATGGATTGTCGAATAATGACTGTAAGTATGACTTTATATTTTTAATAATTTTAGATCTTTCAAAAAAATAATAGTTCTTGTTTTGCGCTTATGCCTTTTTATATTATATACATTGCTTACATTTTCGTTTCCCACCATAACGTGAACTATTGGTATTGGTGAATGCGTTGATGTTGCAGAGAAGCAGTTGTAAATCTCTTAGGGTCAATTTATACTAGCGCAGAGTCGAAGCGTATCGAAGCGTTTATCTTAAAACTGAACATAACAAATTCAATCTTAACTCCACTTTGTAACGCTTCTAAAATTTTAAAAAGACGCGCGCATTTTTATTGTAAAGAATTTGACGCTACTATGCGCTTCGACTCTGCGCTAGTATAAATTGACCCTTAGATTTAGCAGATTTATTTCGCGTTTCCCTTTTAGGCTCCACAACATAAACATGTTTGATTACATCTACACTTAATTTAAATTACAGTTTCCATTCGAAATTTAGTAGAATAAGTCTCATTTCTTAGTTCACATAAAGAAAATCACTTACTGAATCGAGTAGTGCTTTGGCTCGTGGAATGCCGCCTTGATGTCCTTCAGCTGCAAAGAGTTCCTGATACTTCACTGTATTGCCTTTTAATTTATAATGGTAGCGCACAAAAGAAGAAAAGGAAGAATTCCTATTAATTTTATAGCGCCTTAAAGAAAGGCTGTATGTCGAAACTCATTAAGCGGCTACTGTTATATGGACACAAAAGTATCGCTTTTTTCTTGTTTCAGAAATATCTGGCATAATATTATTTTTGACGACTACTTCTAGCTTTAAGCGGTTTTTGCGTTTCGGTGGATGGGCGTGATTGTCACAGCACTTTTATATTTTTTTTTTTTTTTTATATTTGTACCTAACGATAAGGCAGACGGGCCACCTGATGGAAAGTGGTTACCGTCGCCTATGGACATTTGCAACACCAGAGGAGTCGCCAATGCATCGCCGGCCTTGAAGGAGAGCTCTTTTTGCACCTTTCTTGAAGAGCCCAATGTCATAGCGCTCTGGGAATACGTCAGGAGGAAGCTCATTCCACAGCTTGCACGTGCGTGGTAGGAAAGACCGTGCAAACCGAACCGTGGAGGACCGCCACGGGTCCAGTTAATGCGGATGGAACTTCATCCTTCGGCGAGTGGTGCGATGGAGGAAGGGTGACGTAGGCACCAGGTCAAAAAGCTCTTCGGAACACTCACCATTGTAAAGCCGGTAGAACACGCAAAGGGAACCTATATCCCTCCGCAAGCTTAAAGGTTCCAACCTGTCGGACATTCTTGGGTCGTTGACGATTCGGACCGCGCGTTTCTGTACGGAATCAAGTGGGTTAAATTGATACTGTGGCGCTCCTGCCCAGAGATGCGAGCAGTACTCCATGTGGGGCCTCACTTGTGCCGTATAAAGCATAGCAAGATGCCCTCCAGTGAAGTACTGCCTAGCTCTGCTGAGAACGCCCAATTTCTTGGATGCCAACTTGGCTTTTCCCTCCAAATGACTCCGGTACTGCACATCACACGAGATGTCAACTCCCAAGATCCCTACGCTTTTATCATAGTGAGCGGAATTCCCTTGAACTTTGGCGCTATGACAAATGGGTTTTTTTTAGCGGTAAACGCGCAGACTTGTGTCTTCGTGGGGTTGAACTCAACAAGGTTAAGTCGACCCCATGTCGAGACCCGCTCCAGAGAGTTCTCGATTTCAGACACAAGTCGGATTCTGGATTATATGACAGGACAGTCATAGTCGTTTTTAACTTAATGTACTCTTCTTGTATATGGAGTTGCTTATATGGATGTACAGTCACGAGCAATAAGATGCGACTATGGAAGATTGGCATAAGTATCTGACCCAAGAAGGAGTTCTATAATATCTGACTACACGAACGCAACAAAAATGTCTGACATTGAAAGGCAGCATAATGCAGTAGCGTCAAAATTATGTAGATGAAATCACATAATCTTGACGCTACTGCATTATGCTGCCTTTCAATGTCAGACATTTTTGTTGCGTTCGTGTAGTCAGATAATATTGAACTCCTTCTTGGGTCAGATACTTTTGCTAATCTGTTCGTAGTCACATCTTATTGCTCGTGACTGTACTTATGTATCTTGTAAAAGCCGAAAATCTATAAGCAATCATGGGTATGAGTGTGTACACAATCAGTGTAATATAATTGCTGTAGATAGTCACCATCTTTTTATTATCTTTATATGCTTACCCAATAAAAGACATACTCTTTCATGTTACAACAGCCCATTCGACCGAAGCCTAGCGAAACACAAACGCGCAGGTCATTTAGAACGTTCCAGTAGTAGAATTACAACGGCCATTGTCAACCGCAGACCGACTGCCGTGGAATAAAACTAGCATAGCTTGAACCATTAAATTTGAATGGTGACGTTAAATAAGCATCCGTCTAACATAATGGTCGCTACGGGCCGAGTGGTACGGCGATTTGTTGCGGATATTTTTTATCTTGGCCCATTAAATTTTGTTCTAAAATCACTGATATGTTTGAAATGTGACCTGGTGCTATCGTTTATGTCACTGATTAATATGCTTATGTATGTTCCGTGCTTCCAAACGCACTTGAAGCCATTGTGAGTTGGTTGTCGGTTGTCATTGGAAGGAGGTTAAATCTTATTAAAAAACTTAAGAGCGGTTTGAGAACATACAACATGGTTTAATTAATAACAAACACCCAGACCCAGAACATGAATTTAGACTCATAATTCAGATACCTGTATCGCCGGGAATCGAACCCGGAACCCACTGCGTCACAGACCGGTATAGTATGGGTCCGCCACGCGGTTCGTCAATTCAAATTCTGCAACCAACGTTCATATAGAACGGCGGTTATATTTGAAGTCAATCAATCGCGTTGTTTCTGTCAAGGACTGAGATGGTCGACTCATATACAAGTGAGGTTGCCTTTTCCAAGGAAAGGCAATAACTGCTTAAAGGTCGAAAGCGGTGGTACCTCCCGTTACAACTATACTCGTACAAATGGAACGAGTAAGGGCGACAGGGTTTTTGTGTTTCGGTTGAAGGGTACATATAGAGATGGTACTGGTAGTAGCACCCCTACAAGTTGCAAAAAAGACTTACAGATAGCATGAGGTATGAAAGAGCATGGAAAAAAATCGGTTGTCTGTAAAGTCGGTTTACTGACGATAGGTGAACGCAGTATTTTCTTATGACAACGTCATTAGAAAATACTGATGGAATGATTTTTTTTTATATAGCAGCTGTCCACGCGTACGCAAGTAGGAGAGAGACAGACATCGAACGCAGCCGAACGCGAACGCGGAGGCCGATTGTGCCTCTTTGTCGCTCGTTCCGCGCTCTCGCTTGCACTTCTAGTCTTAAATGGAACGCCTCAGAGCGAGGTAACGCCGCATGAGTCATGTTATTTGGTGCATGCAGCCGGCTCTATCGAATTATAAGACATTGTCACGTCAAAAGTTATGTAAATGTCAAAAGTATGTAAAATTTCCATCAGAATTAATGCTTACCTTTGTGGTGGATTTAGATTTAGCGCTCGACGGTTTCGTCGGCTTAGCGTTCCTCAACGAACGGGCGCTCGAGTGTAAGGCTGATTCACGTATACTCTGGGTCAGACAAAGACATCTTTATGTATAAAAATGAATGTTTGTCTGCATGTCCTCTATAGAATCGTAAATATTCGTGAGTATTCATTTCATCGTGTGATGATCTTTAGCAAAGTTGTTTTTCATGAGCTCGCGAAGATTTTTGGTCAATTTTTGTGATGGCGTAGCAACGCGCGCAGGGTGTAGCTAGTAATAAAGAACAAAGACAAAAAAATACCGGTCTTTACTATCATCTAAACCACCATAGGTGTGTCGGTGGTACCGGCCCGCAACGTATACATTCTACCTTGCCATGTGTGTCTGTTGGTCTGTTTGACATCTATTATAAAGATGATTTATAATCATTTCGGATAGCTTCCAAAACGGCTGGATCAATTTTGATGGAACTATCACTGGTAAGTCGCTGATATTATAAAACGTAACTTATCGCTTCTATTTTACAAAATGAGTTTAGGTTTTACGTAAAAGACGATAAACCCTTGATACTATACATTTTCTTTCACAAAAAGCTATGATAACAAAATATAATGATTATTGAAGTTAGAAAATTTGCGGTTTATTTCCATTTTACATTTAAAATTGACTGAAACCGTAAGCCAAAGCTAGTTAAATAAAATAAAAACAACATGACGATTCTCAGCGATACCACACACAGGACGGTTCCCGAGTAATATATTAGTAAAACTTCATAACTCATTTCATTTTCGGGAGTGCTTGATATAAAGCCGACGACTCGCTTTAACTACACTTTGGCAAAAACTATAATTTGTCAGAAATAACAAATTGGATGTGATGTCTAATTTTAGAGAAAAGTTAAAATAATGTTGCTTATACGCTAAAAGATAACGAGTTTTCACTGGAAAATATAAAGTTAATATCGTCGCTTTTAATTTAGGTAAAGTTATAAGCTTGTTTATTATAAGAAATTACAAAATGATCTAACGAGTAATTCTGGTCGTAAGTGGTCAATGCGGCCCATAAACAAAGTTTCTACCTGAGGACTAAAACAAACTAGCTTCTTATATTTATGCCTTATATCTATGTAAGTCTTGGTATGTTTACTATATTAATAAAACACACTAATTATTTCGCTTCAGAGATAAGTGAAAATGAAAGGCATAGTTTTACGGCGGTAGTTTTCAGGGGTTTTTTTCATTTTATTTTTTTATCTAACTGAAGTAGCAAACGAGCATGCACTCCGCCTGATGGTAAGTGGTCACTGCCGCCGATGGATGTCTGTAATCGACTTCATACAGAAGATGGGTTCCATCTGAAGTCTATTACAGATGTATTGCTACTCCTGACTGTGATAGTCGCCTAATGTGAAAGTGTGACAGTTTAACTTCGGAAATACCACCGCCTCACCGAGGTTTGTTTTATAATAGCAGTGTTATGTGATGCTATATTTTGGTCTGAGGTATGGTTGTGGAGGATGGAATGTGGTATGGATTATATACTTATTTCAGGCGTCTCAACTTATTTATCAGGTGTAGCACCGCATCTTTGACTAACTTCAGGTAAGATTTATCTTATTCGGCTTATAGACGTCCATGGACGGTAACCAATTGCCATTAGATGGACTGCATGATTTACGTTTAATACTAGACATTATAAATAAGACTTATTACCGTCCCCAAATAAGCTTGGGAGTTGGATTTTTTCTTTAGCACCCCCAGTTCTAAAGGCGCTGTCGGCTCCAGTCGAATGTACGGCCAGTACAACTCTCCCTTTCCGGAGCACCTTCCCACTTCCTCCAATACATTTCTTGATGAAGTTGTGCGGAGGATTGCTTCCATTTCTAACTACAATTTAAAGTACGCATCATTCACTTTCAGAAAACACAATATCTTGCACAAATTGATTTCGGTCAATTGGAGTATCCAATGTTATCAAGTCATATTTGATTTAACAATTAAACTTTTTAACGTGTATAGGAAAAAAAAATGTAATATTGTAAAGAGATATTTACAGAAATTTATTTAACAAAATTTAAAGTAATAAATCGTAAACGACGACAATAGTTTAGAAAACTATGTCGCAGTCATTAACGCCCACCTTAGGACATAGAGAAAGTATGGAAAATATGATCGGAACTATCACCTTCTTCATAGGAATGCAAATGCAATAGATGACAAAAATCAAATTAATAACTTAATTCTAATTAAACTCATGGACTTTTTAGGATGATTAAAATGTGAACCGATTAAAATACGGATTTGAATTTTTTAATCAGTCTAAAGATTCAAGTTACAAAAAGTTTTCTTCAAATGTCTGCGATTAATGTATTTTTTAAGAATTTATTTCATTTGGCGAAACAAATTAAACCAGGTCGAAATTAACCTAGACTTATACTACAAAGTGGGAGGAAACTTTATTTGGGTTTTTTGATCGCGCTAATCTCCGGCAATATTCATCAGTTATGAATAAATGTTCTTGAATATCATAAGTCATGTATTGGAAAAGACTTTACGTTGATAAAAACAAACCTCGTCCGACGTAGAAGCTACTCTGAAGCTGATGATTTCGTGTTTAGTGACCAAAAACTCCATTCCACCAAGAATATTTCTTCTGTTAGGTATGAAAATCTCATCAATGTGCAGTTTGCTTGAATGCGGCAACGGTTGCTCCTTGCAAGCTTCGATATCGTTGTCGCAAACGTGAAATACATTGGCAACGGAAGAGAGCACCGTCAGTTGCCAGTGAGCCTCGAAGTTAGTACCAGATGATTGGTACAAAGAACCGTGACCCATGACTGTGTACCTATCAAATATTGAGTTTGCAGTTTTCTTTCGAAGTCATGTTATTTTAATAAAAATATCAATAAAGGAGGAAATTTTGCAATCTTATTAAATAATTTCTCGTAGGAGAAAGGGTCCAAACGTCGTGTATCCTTATTTTCAAATCAAAGCGAGATAATGTTACTTACCTCAGTAGTTACTTAGTTTACACAATATATGTATAAATTAGCTTAACAGACTTTACAGTCGCATTGAAGTCTGTTTTATGTATAATCGACGAATATATATAATATATGTGTTATATACTTTGAATATAAATGCAATTTATGTTGTCCCCAATCGAACTATCGCACAAACTATAAAGAGGGTAGCTAATTGATTAGCTACGTAACTTCGCTTGGTAAGCATCAGTATTGAGAGAAACGTGTCATATTGCACTATAATTAGCAGCGTCATTTCGTGGCCATATAAGTTCAGACATATACATCTGTTTTTAACGTTAATGCTGACTGTCTTCGGGTAAACCTCTGCCACTTTGATTTTAAAAACAAAATTCCCTATGATTTAATACGAAAACAGTGATCAAATATCGTAAAAATAACTAAAACCATTAAAAAGATGATCTAAATACCCATAATCATTCGGCTTGAAACCGAAAGTTATATGCGTGTTGAAGACTTGCGGCATTTTCTCTCCAGTATCATTATTATACACGGCCAGAGTACTATGTGCTAAGGAACTATGAACGTCCAGGTGAGTTTGGACAGGCGCATGGCAGTAGAACACGCCTTGGAAGAAGGGAATCCACTTGCATTTTGGAGTCACGTAGATTGTTCCACTGTGCTGTTGCACACCGTAGAGGCCAGTTAGAGCAGATGAAAGGGAATACGCCCTTTTGGTGCTCGGATACATTTCAAAGAACTTGTTCATCAATGCCGATAAAGATTCCAAGTTTCCAAACGCGTTTTCCATCACCTAGAAGATTTTTCCCAGTGTGCGATGATTGTTTTAAGAGTTCCTTCTTATTACTACCTAATTGCCATGGAAACTAAAAGATATTATGTAGAGCACTAATATTTCATTTTATAAGCAAGTAGCAAGTGAGCATGCAGTCCCACTCGATCGTAAGTGACTACTGCCGTCCATGGAAACCTCCTATCAACCCCAGATAAGATCAGTGTTACCTGAGACTAGCCAAAGATGCGTTACTACCTTTGAAGGCTAAGTTGAAACACCTAGAGTTAGTAAATTTTTCATACCACACACTTTCAACCCAGCAGTACATAACACTGCTGTTAGGAATAGGTATGGCAGTGGTGCTCCTTGAAACAAACTATAAAGAATTCTACCATCTTTTATCTCAAAATTTTGTTATTTATTTATTTAACCTACTAACTAGATAGTTGATGTTAGCTTTCCCATATAATGTAAGGCTCAAATTTTCCACATAACGAGTAATTAATATGCCTAAAGAAGTTAACGCTAAGCAAGGAGCTTAGATTTAACTTTATGGACTAAGTTACAACAAAGTTATTTATTATAATAATGGTTCTTATGAGTAACTAATTAGATGTTGATAATGCAGTAGTCAAATTATTTTTAATAAAGGGAATATTCAACCTAGTTTTTAATTTTATTTATGTCCAAATTAAAATTATACGTTTTTTATGTTTTCTCTTAATTGTAGTAACTTATTTACTATTTGTTTTATAGTGGGATCACTTACCAATTTAAAAACTTCTGGAGTAAAAAACGCGTGAGCAGTGAGACACTTTCTTGCCCAGGTTCCTCTCCAATGGGCTTGAATTACTGTCGCTGCCTCGTGTCTTCGGATCACCTTTTCCCTTTCATCTTTCAATAACCCACATGGTAACTCCTCTGTGGCCAACTCGCAAACTTTCGATGAATTTGGATCAATCGGTGAACTAAGCAGCTGGTCCATAATTGATGGACTCACTAGTGGCTTTTCTTCACCAACCTAAAGTTAATCACTCCTTAATACAATTTATAGTTATATTTTGGTCATGATTTTCCTAATTACAGGAGCTTCGGTACCTACTGCGGTTATAATCGCACATGCCAGGCGTGGTGCCTATTGTAAGAGCCCCCAATTAAGGTAAGTCTATGTTCAGCAGGAGACTTTGAAAGGCTGCTGGATGGATAAGTTACTTAGGCGTGTTTTTAAGAAACCATTTTTTAAATGTTTTTTTTTTTCATTCTGACATGATTTTAAAAATATCTATTCATTGAAAGTCTGTTGAAAGAAATGATCTTTGGCAGTTTTCAGGTGATAAAATGGAAATACCTAATTTATGAGCAGTTTACCTGTTCTTCTAGTTGTTCTCCAAAAATTTCCACTTCTTCAGTTTCCGGCATAAGACAATCACACGGATCGGCTGTCGCGATATCCCTCAAAGACTTTGGTGGTAAAGGTTTACTCGGTAAACCAAAGTCAGGATCTAAAAAGTAATGTCTTAAAACAGGACAGACATTACGAAAATCTACGATTGACAACTTCTTCTTAAGCACAGCTTGAAGCGCCTGCCGGAACATCCAGTGCAGCAAATGTATATCATAGCCCACAACATCTTGATCCCATTCCAAATCTGGTTGGTATGATCTATGGGAAAATTTGAATATACTGAACGTTGTTCCAAGAATGTCCACATTGTCTTTTTGATGGTAAGATATTGGAGCTAATAGCAGAAGGAAAATCAAAATAATCTTACTGAAGGTTGGACTCGATTACTCCGAGTACTTATACAGGACATAATATCAGTAAGAAAAGTAACATCAACTTAACAGCTCAGTTCTTGCAAGAGATTAAAATATTCATAGTAAACGTAATCTATACAAGGGAGTCTCGATCCATTTTTTTATAGACATCATTATTTTTCATGCATATATAATGATTGAGGTATATTTAGTTATGGAAAGATTGAATATTATATTGACGAACCAACCTGTAAAATTCTCTATCTGTTGAAACCATGTTCGTACTAGACTTGATTACTCGGATCCAGCTATTGAAAGCAGATCCGAGGTTAGATAGAAATCTAGACGCCCAGGGACACTCCCGGACTGCAGCACACAGTATGGTATCCCTTGTTCCTAGATGGAGCGTCGATTCACTAAGGAGAGCAGCTTGCCAATTCATGCGAGCGTGGACCCAAATTCTAAAATTCCAAAACCAATTGCTTATAACAGAGACTGGTTCGATCGAGGAGACACCACATTTATTTTCAAGGTCAAACGAATGTATCTTGCGTTTGGATAGAATGGTGTAATTGCCGGTACACTTTTTCGTGAAGTCACTACCTCTGTAATCTACAATCTGTCACTCAGTCAGTCAAAAATGCAATATATTTGTAGTTGACTTCAGTTAAGAGGCCTGTTCTATATGAACTTACTTACAAATGTCAATGGGCAACATTCATTATTTATTACCACTAAAAATATTGATAGCATGTGGTATGAAAATTTCTCATTTAGAAATAAAAAAAAATGTCTTGGAAAAAAATCTAAAAAGCAATTCCATAACTCACCTACAAACATGTCTCCCTGGTTTAAACTTGACTTCAACTGTATCATAACCTCTTGTGCTCACGAACGCTTTCGCCAGCGGAAGGTCACAGTCGACGAACCATTCAAATACTTCCAGAATTAAATACGCAGATTCTATATGATCAACAACATGAACACCACTGTTCAAGAGGATTCTTGGGTGAAGCGTACTCAGTGATATTCTGAGGATAATTTCATCGGGACCGTCCACTTGGAGGTATATAGGCGCAAATTTTGGTGCTGGGATGTCCAATGCTCTATTCACAGGTGCCTTTGTAACCCTTGAAGGAGGACTACTTGCCACAGATGTGTAGTTAAACATTGAGGGATAGTATAGTACACTGATGCTCTTCACTACTTCTTGTATCTGATGCAAAAGAAAATATTATAATCATGTATAATAACTTAGATAAAAGACTGTAGTAGTAATTGAGAAGGCAGTGAAAACAAAATTCAAATGGACGTCACACAAAATCAATTATCTTGTGTAGTAGTCAATCACAGATGTGTTGCTAAATCTCGAGAACTAAAATCGTCATCATACTAATATTATAAATTAAAATTGACGAATAGTCAACTAATTTAATAATAACTTTAAAAATTCAACAATCACTCATTAAACTAACATTATAACGAAATAACAATTAACACGTGCTGGCTAACGTAAACACCTAGACGATACGCGACTGCACGTCACTAGGGGATGCCCGGGGTAAGTATCATATGTATCATACTAATATTATAAAGGCGAAAATTTGTGAGTGTGTATGTATGTTACTTCTTCATGTCTAAACGGCTGGAACGATTTTCATAAAATTTGGCAAGGAGTTATCTGATACTCTTGATTAACATATAGGCTACTTTTTACCTTGGAAAAATATTTTTTTCCCACGGGACAATCGATACGTCGATTTTTTTTAACGCGAGCGAAGCTTTGGCGTTCAGCTAGTGTAATATAAAAATGACCTGAAAACAAGGACTTCTTCCCGTTAGAAATAGGTGTGGCGGTGGTACATCCCCGGTAGAATTATACTCTTCCCACCACCTTGAAAACTAGTAAGCTTATGAGACCAAATAAAATTTATTGCCAGCTTTTATACATATACAATATAACTTGCCTGGTTAGTTATTTGATACGTGACGGTCAAATCTTTCGCCTGCATTTTAAGCCGATAGCTGCCAACATTTGGGTTGTAAGTAATGAACTATGTTTGATGATGTCATTCAAAATCAAATATGGAGCAAGCCCCATCATGTTACCACTTTTTGTAAATAAAATAAATAATAGTTTAAAAAAAACACGCTTTTTATAGAAAACCGAACTAAAAAATAGAAAATAAATTTAAATGAATTTAAATTAAGAAAATAGTGTTAATAATTTCAATGAATATAAATTAATAATAGTGTGAATAAAAAAATATATATTATTTTAAAAAAGCGTGGGGCGCATGGTGTCAATGGTTATAGATATTTTATTGACAGATATGAGTAGAGTGATTATCATTTCGATAATATCTTAAAAAGCACCCCACGCTTTTTTTAAAATAAAATATATTTTTTTATTTACACTATTATTAATTTATATTCATTGAAATTTTTAACACTATTTTCTTAATTTAAATTCATTTAAATTTATTTTCTATTTTTTAGTTCGGTTTTCTATAAAAAGCGTGTTTTTTAGTTTTTTTAAGCTATTATTTATTTTCTACTTTTTAGTCAAATTAAAAAATGGAATAATTTTATCAAATTAGTGTATTGTCATCGGTCCTCAATAAATCTACAAAGTTTGAACGAAATCTGGCCGTTTAAAGTGGGTCAAAATCGCGCCCAAAGAAGTCGGTTACAAACATACAAACAAACATACAGGTGAAGCTAATAAAAAGCTAATAATAAGTGTCATTACCGCATTGTACTGCAGCCACTCTCGTAATTCCTCCTTCGCTTGCGCTATACTTGAATTGGCTGTCGTTGATCTGTTAAGTTCTTTACCGCCTAGTTTTTTCATCTAAAAATAACACCAATATGTATAAATTTATCATTAACAGCATTAATTTAAATAATAATAATTATTTTTTAAAAAGTCGATTGCCTAACACAATCAATATTAATTGAAGGTAATTTAATATTTTTAAGCAGTAAAAGCAGTGATAGCCTAATGATTGAAACTTGCCCTCTCGATCGGGAGGTCCGAAGTTCAAGCCCCGGCACGCACCACTGATTTTTCTGAAATTATGTGCGTATTAGAAATTAATTATCACTGCTTTTCGGTGAAGGAAAACATCGTGAGGAAACCTACAAACCCGAGAGTTCTTTAAAAAAAAGTTCTCGGAAGTGTGTGAAGTCCACCAATTCGCACTTGGCCAGCGCGGTGGACTATCGCCTAAAACTTTCTCAGTCTGAGAGAGGACCCGTGCCCAGCAGTGAGACAATAATGGATTGTACCCAATTCGATAAACACGTGCTTTCGGACTTTTGTACATTATTACGACTCAAAGCTAACGAAGTCACTGACTTCGTCATACTAATAAAATTACCTTCAAAATCATCGACATAAATATTCCTTGTATCGTACAATAGAAACGTAAACAATAATTAATTTACCTTTGTCTCATAAAGGCTCCGACAGTTGTAGCGTACAAATTTAAATTATCCAGAAATAAGCGGTACTAGTGATGCGACTCGAGTCGTACTTTACTCGAGTCACTTGAGTGTATTTATTAATCTCGTATTCCATTGAAAAAAAATATCACTCGAGTGTCTTTGCACTCGAGTTACCTAGTCTAGTCGGCGTACCGAGTCAGATCGGTGCAACGAATTGATTTTTGTTGCTACTTCCTTGCCAGTCCCTTGATTAATCTTTTTTATCTATATTGGCCTTTTTTACAAATACGCTCAGAGTTTGTCGTTTATTAATAATCCAAGTATTGATGTATATTGATTAACGTGTAACTTACTCAAATAGCTTGTAACTCGAGTGGGAAGTCACTCGAACGACACAAACTCGAGCATAACTCTAGTGATGTACTAAATCGCTCGAGTGACTCGAGTCACAAAATTTCGATTCGCGTCCCTAAACGGTACCTACTAACGTCATATTATCTTTATTGGACCGAATGGAGAGCGCCCGGTAAAATTGAACAGAAACAAGAAACACTCACCGGAGGGTTGGTTTTGTCGTTCTCCTCTCGAAATTGAAATGTTATCTGGAAAAACAATTATTGCGATGTCGGAAACCCATAATTGATACGTACCACTTAGCAGTAATATACGCTATAGAAGGATTCTCGTGCTGAACAAACGTACGGTTGGTAAAACTTTTTATGTCACTATGGAGAGACCGCTGCAACAGCTGTCCCGGGCGAACTACATTGGTTCTACCAGCTTTTCAAGGAGGTAGGACCAGTGTAGTTCGACCGAGGAAGTACCACCGCTACACTTATTTCTAGCTTGAAGCATTTCTTGCGTTTCGATAGAAGGGTGTGGTTGCCGGCACACTTTCACACGAGGCGACAATCGTAGTCCTCGGGAGTAGCAACGCATCTGCGATTGACTTCAGATGGAACTCATTGTGCATGGGAGGCAGTGACTACTTATCATCAGGTGGCCTGATGCCTGCTTATTTGCTACTTCAGTCAGATAAAAAACAGCTATTTCTTTCTAGTACGTATTCTGGATCTAATACATGATATATTAGATATATCCAAGTATTTAGAAGTTGATATAACGAATCTGGTTCAAATGAAATGATACCAGCCCACGCCTATTTCTAGCAGCTCATTCGTTTTAGTGGAATGTTGTAGTTCCTGGCATTATAATTGTAACTGGTTCAAGACAGAACTCCCGTTCTATATGAAGTTGCTTAAACCTTTGCATGAATGTCAGTGACCACTTACTATCAGGTAGGTACTATAGTATAAAAGAAAGTCGCTTCGCGCTGTCTGTCCATATGTACGCTTAGATCTTTAAAATTACGCTACGGATTTTAATGCAGTTTTTTTAATAGATACGAGTGACTAAAGACGAAGGTTTTTATGTATAATACATGATTAATATAGTGGAGTAACACTGATACTTTAAGATATTTGACTTTTAGGCGGAACAAAATTCGCCGGGTCAACTAGGCCTATAAACTGACTAGTTGAATAATCATCATCTACGGCAGATTTTATGCAAATCAGCTTAGTGGTTTTTACTTGATTGACTAACAAACAGACACACAAAACACACCATCTCATATTGATATATTAAACTAGTATAGAAGTATAGTTATAACTAGTAAATAAGTAGTAGTATTTATAAGTTCTTACAGATTCAGTACTCTGCACGTCTAACAGATGAGGCGCATGAGATAGCTTCAGCAGCCCGTTGACTTTGAGGTACCTCGTCCTGGGACAGTCGTAGGCCTCGTACAGACCGTGCTTTCGGGCCCAGTCCACCCAACGAAAGTGTTTCCACAGAGCGACATCTGAAAATATCTTTTGATATTAACGCAAATTTTCTGTAATTATTTTAAGGATGAGGATAATGAGTATGAGGAGGATAAGGATGATAGAAATGGTCTTAGCTACGATAACTTACTTCATTACTTAACATTACTTCTATAAATTATCTATGAACTAGAAAAACTACCTTACACAAAAAGAAAACTTTGAAAAACTTTTTGAAAAAAGGCATCTGCCTTTTTTGGGAGTACTTCTAAAACAGGCAACTGTGCTGCCAACGTATAATTCAGGCTTTTAGAAAGCGAGGAAACTTTATAAAAAGGATACTGCCTTGCCAAAGTATAACTAACCGTTCAAGACTCAATAGATATTTAATTATATTACTTTGTCCACCAATTCGCTCTTGGCCAGCGGGGTGGACTATGGCCTATAACTCTGTCATTCCGAGAGAAGACCCGTGCCCAGCAGTGGGACAATAATGGGTTGACGACGAACTTTGACACGTAAAGGGCTCCGGGTTCGATCCCGACCAGGCACGTAGATTTAAACGATAACGTCCTCATTATTTGTGTCTACTGTCTACGTATTCTAAAGTTGCTGCAGGTGAGATGAAGTTGTTAAGATTCCTTATTATGTGGTATTCTAAAATGAGGCTATGGGTGTGTAGGTGTTTATATTCCTTTTTCACCTGGTTCTGGTAGGGGCTTCTTTAGCGGCAGATCCCTAGCCATGGTGACGAGAAGGTTCATCTCGTGTCCAGGTGTGATGCCGGGAAGAGCATACGGAGGCTTGTTCTTCGTGTCTTCCAGCAGGAGCGTTGTTAATGAGCTACGCTAAAAGTTATAACGATTGTGTTAGGATTATAATTAGACAACTGTTAATTTTTTTTTAATATTGATTGTTAGGAACCCTTAAAAGGTTAAAAGTTTCCAGTGGGAGAAATATTGCAGTTCGATGACGGTATTCTTTCGAACGAGGCGACTTCCCCAAAAGTGACAACGCATCTGTGATTGGCTACAGATATGTATATCGCCTGTTGTATATAAAGTTGCTTATAGATGCCCATGTTATTATCATTTGACTTACTTGTTACTCGCTCCTTTTTGCAAGCAGTCTTCGCCTATAAATGTAGTTGCATTAGCTTTTCCGTATTGTATAATTGTGTTATTTTTATATTATAATTGGTGTAAACTATGTAGGTGATCAAAATAAATAAATAAATAAATGTGCGGTAGTGATTACCATCAGAGGCAGTGTACCTACTCGTTTTTAGCTTCAATTCTCTAAAATGTACATGGAACTGTCATTTTTTTATACGTATCATACATTTTTATGTGGATATATTTTATATGGATCATACCTTAACAACTGACACTTCTTTGGTGGTCGGCTTCTTGGTGCTTTTGGACCGAATGGTGCTGGTGAGAGTGTCATCATCTTCGTCCCAGGAAAAGACTGGTATTTCACTCGTTATAAGGTCCCACAACATCTCGGGATCTAACATGAATGTACACAGCTTAGTGTAGATAACACGACAAGGGTCCTTGATTCAATTTCTGATATCTAACTTTACCAAATACGATGCCTATTAAAAATAAACACTATGCTTATAAGATAGTACTTTAATTTTAATTTAATCGTGACAATCCGTCATGCTTATGAGTTTTCCAGAAACCTTTTGGAAGATTTTTATGAAATAATTATTTTTGAATTCTAACGAAATACTTAGTGAATACCGAGTTATTTTAGTAATTTTTAATTGACGGTACCTATAGATATTGTTTTACAGATAGGGTCTATCTATCTATGTATTCAACAACTTTTATTATTAATTTTTAAATACATAGGGGTTTAATCATTAAAAGTTATGAGCAACATTTTATTTACACTCAAGTTTAGTATGTTAGGTATTATGTATTTTTTCTGCCTATCTATAGCTTAAATTGCTGATTAGCTATATTTAGCTTAAGTTACTGATTAGGTAATGTCGGTAAAAAGGATTACTATAGCTGTAAGCATATGTATTGTCATTCTTCTTCTTCTTAAAGTGTCTCTCCGACTAGCGAAGGTTGGCTGTCAATTCTGCAAACTTTCTTCGATCTTTAGCGAGGCGAAATAATTGGGCAGCACTCGCTATCCCGGTCCACTCTCTAATATTACGTAACCAGGATTTCTTCCTCCGCCCACTTTTCTTTTGCCAGCTACTTTTCCTATCATAATTAGTTGCAGCAACTCGTATCAGTCATGTCTCATGACATGTCCTAAGTAGGCAACTTTCCTTTGTTTGACGGTTTGTAAAAGTTTGCGTTTCTGGTTTACCCGTCGGAGAACCTCTTCATTGGTTACTTTTTCAGTCCAACCAATACTAAGCATCCGTCTATATGCCCACATTTCACTTTCTACACTCATACTCATAGCCCCACAGTAGGATTTTCTCCTGTGTCGTGGGTGCCATGGACACACGCAAAGACGAATACACAAACACCCAGACCCAGAACAAGAATCTAAACTCATCATTCAGATACCTGTCTGGCCGGGAATCGAACCCGGGACCCACTGCATGTCAGACCGGTACGCTAACCGCTGCGCCACGCGGGTCGTCAAAACATTTCGAAAGCTTCTATACGTTTCCTGAGGTGATTCTGAGGTCTTCCTTGATTGTCCAAGCCTCACATCCATATAGAAGGCCAGATGTAACAACGGAGCATTCTAATGCGCAATTGTCATTATAAGTAAGTAACAAAATATAATGCGGCAAATTATTTTCAAAAATACAGTCCGCAGAACAGACGACAGCGTCGTTCATTTCATTTCGCTAAGCGCCTGACTTTAGCTAATAAGCGCTTATAAAAGTGGCAGCACCGCAATTGCGACATTTATTCTCCAGGCGCTGACAGTTAATAATGCACTTTATGGAGACGTAATTATTTGCTGTCCTTAGAACCAGCGATTTTGAACGTTTTATATTTTTGATTTTTTGGGTAAAAAATTCTAATAGTTGTAAAGAAAGTTTATTTTCTTTAATAATTTGAATCTCGGTTACTGTCAGATGACATGGTAAGGTAACATTGATTAAGATTAAACTTTGCCGTAAAGCGTATTATAAAATTTCTGATTACATAGAAGACAAAACAGCTTGGGACTGAGCAATAATATGCATTACTATAGTATATTTAATAAATGTCAAAGTGTAGCGTATCTTGCCAAACAGGGCTCTCTTTTACTGAACTGTAAGGTAAGATACTGGAGCTAACTTTCATTACCATGTAAAAAAAACATAATTGTAATAATATTAAAAAAAAAATTGATAAAAATAAGAAAAAAAGACAAACCCGCTGAGTTTCTTGCCGGATCTTCTCAGTTAAGGTCGTGTTCCGATCCGGTGGTAGTGTAAGAAAAATAATGTAACTGACAATTTGTAAGTGCCCCCGCAGGCCTATACAAAATAAAGACATTTCATTTCATTTCATTTAACATATCGGTGAAAAATTAAGATGCTGTAATTCATTCGCTCCTAGACGAGAATATAAAAATCATTAGAAGAAGGTGATAGTTGATAGTTAAAAAGACATCTAACGTTTATGACGTTATGTGTTTTCATAGTAAGACATTGAATGTTCTATTTCGTTTATTATGCATGTTTTGTGTCAAATGAAAGGTAGTGTGTGTAATGTGTTTTAGTTGATTTTATGTATGTTTTATGCATTATTTTAAAGCAATATTAGCATTGCGTAATCCTTCTCTTCATCAACTATAAGCGTGCGTAATTTCATACTCCTCCGTTTGCGGCAATTATACTTTAAAATGGATGACAATGTTTGGCTTCACGTAATGTATAGATTTATCTTATATCTCTCGTCAACCCATTATTGTCCCACTGCTGGGCAATAGTCCACCGCGCTGGCGAATTGGTGGTACACAAAGCAGTAAATGATTGTTATGTATTCATTAACGAGTTGTATAATAATAATTTGGCTCACTACTCGTTCTTTCAAAAATAGCACAAAATAATTCCCACTACCATTTCATATACAATATATTCTGCTTTATACAAAAATATCTATTCTGCAAGGAAAACCAAACACTACTACAGCGTATGCCAGCTGCTAAACGGAGCGAAAACTGGCATCGGAACGGAAGCGTCACATAAATCATCCACCCACAGACTCACCAGAGATATGATAAGTCAAGTTCATCCCCCCAGTGAGGGCGTGCTGTATATCAAACTGCTCCATCAATTCGTCTTCCCAGCAATCCAGGTCTTCGTCGGAATTCATGTCAGGAGCGGCCAACTTCAACAGCGCCTGTTCATTTTGATTAGCAATTAAACATTCACGCGTTAGGAATCTTTTAGCAGGGCGGTGGCTTGATTATTATTTGATGGAAGTGACATAGTACAATAATGAAACAAATTAATGTAATTTCGGTATAACTTGATTAAGCAACAACATTCTTAATGATTTGCTTATTGGCGACTAATTAGTTGGGTATAATAGATATTTGAATATATAACGTAATAGCATTACTAAAAGTATTAAACTATTGTTAGTAGAATTGTAACAAAAAAAAAAACAATTTAAAATACAATAAAAGATTTCACACACACGATTGACCTCGCTCGTGCATTCTCGCTAATGGGGTCGAAATGACCCACATTTATTTTTCATTACGCTACACGAAAAATAACTCCGCGTTGGTATGGTTTGGTTGGTATTTGTTTTACCATAAACGTAATGTAGGGACAAAAACGCCCCAGGGCGATATTTTCCTAACACCATTAGGAAATATCGGGACGGCAATACATTACCAGTACAATGAATCGACCGAAGAATACGTCTGTGCCAAAAGACGGGTTATTTTTACGTCACTATTCGTAGGCAAATAAACTGTTCGTTTATTCAAATCTAGTATTCGCGCGTGACTTCGTACGCTTGGATATTTATTTTTATAAAATAGAAGTGGTAAAAGCGCGCCATTCACTCGACTTTAAGTGATCACTTCACTTCTGTTGAAAACCATTCTAGCTGTAAGCATGCAAAAACTATCGACTTCTATGCAGGAGGTTTTTATATTTTTGATAACTTGTATGACCATGCATGTTTTTATTTATAATTTAACCTTTTTTTTTTGTTTTCGAGGGGGGAAACCTTCAAAAGGTACCCGACGCCGTGGGAGCGACGCAGGGTTATGTGGGATTTTTACCGCACTAAAACCTCCCCGGTGGCCGTCCTCGGCGCTGAAAAGGAGGACTCCGGGATCTCGAAACGACTTCAACCGGATTCCTCCGAGCGCGTTGCCCCATCGGGCTCCTCCCAGATGGGCGGCTGGGCCCACCGCTCCGTCTAGTCTTTACGACGGTATGCAACCACACATACCGCCGTCCTTCCCGGGATTGCCTGACCGAAAGGTTCGAGCTCGCACTCTAGCCGTCTGCAACTCCGGAAGCCCCTTTTAGTCGCCTCTTACGACAGGCAGGGGATGCCGTAGTCCTATTCTGATCCCGGAACTACAGGGCGTTTATAATTTAACCTAACGATAAGGCAGACGGGCTACCTGATAGAAAGTAGTGACCGTCGCCTATGGACATTCGCAACACCAGAGGAGTCGCCAATGCATCGCCGTCTGTGAAGGAGAGCTCTTTTCGCACCTTTCTTGAAGAACCCCATGTCATAGCGCTCTGGGAATACCTCAGGATGTAACTTTCCATTGCGGAGAATTCAATTTTAACCTAAAACCATCTGTGTTAGCCGTTGCTGTATTCAGGTTTAAGGTTGTAAAGGAGACATATTAATTTTAGACGTTTCAAATTAGTTCTTACTTAGATGCTAGTCTGAGGTAGATTACAGGTGGTATAGGCGACTGGTGGTATTGCTACAGGCGACACTTACCTCAAAATGTTACCTTATGTTCATTTGCTACTTCTATTATTCTTTATCAATCCACTGAACAAGAAATCTGGTATTAATATGATAGTAGTTGGAGATAATAGAAAATCGTACATGAGGCTGCAATTACATTTATGTTATACAACTGGTGGAGAAATTAAGAATAATAATAAGATAATAAATCTTGCAAATAAATATTTAAACCATTACAGTTATTCTAAATATAACTTTCAGACACTGTCATTTGATTCATAAAGATGCAGTCCAAAATAATATAAGTGAACAATTGGACTCCTAGCTCCTTTGTGTTACGAAGCTTTTTAACCGACTTCCCAAAGGAAAGAGGTTATCTATTCGTCACGTATATTTTTTTTTTTTTTTTTTTTTTTTTTTTTTATTGAAACAATTACGCACGATTGCTATACGATGTTTATAAGGCGTTTTGATAAAGGCAAGTACTTTATTTATTTTAAATCGAAAAAGAGATATTATTTGCGAGGTTGTCAAATTAATTTAATTCTTTTCAGTAGATACGCGACGGAAATAATATCAACTAATTTAATTTATCTTTACGTGAATCTGTAATTTGTTAAAAAATGCGCTAGAACCGCAACTAAATAGGTCTTGGCATGCAAATTTTAAAATTATATTGATTCAAGTATATAATAAGAAAAGTGACAAATAAATCAAACATAAACACACAAACACTGGCACAATAATCGTCTTTTATCAACATATTTATACTACTCTTACCCGCAGCTTCGCTCGCACAGTCAAAGGAAATTAACATTAGCATTTGATAGCGGGATGCAGAACTTGCAAATGAATTTTACTAACGCCATCTATTAACAACGTCTGGAAGTACTTAATATGTATCAACTTATAAAATTCTCATGGGAATGAGAGAGCGTGGTAAAAAGTATCCTACGTCACTCTCCGCCCCCGTAACTATCTCCTAGCATATAAACCATATCATATAATAGCTATATGGTGACGTGGAAGAGGAACAAACAAACACACTTTCACATTTATAATATTATTAATATGTATGTGTATCTATATAAATATATATACAGTCCCATATAAATAAGAGTTAGCTACTTTTTTTGCAGTTTAACATTATGAATGATCAGTTTGTTGGACAAATTACAAAAGGCAAGATATTGGAGCTAACTTTCATTAGCGTGTAAAAAAAACATGATTGTAATTATAATAAAAAATATATATATAAATAAGAAAAAAGACAAATCCGCTGCGTTTCTTGCTGGATCTTCTCAGTAGAGATCGTATTCCGATCCGGTGGTAGCGTAAGAAAAAAATGTAACTGACAATTTGTAAGTGCCCCCGTATTCCTATACAAAATAAGGACATTTCATTTTATTAAAAAAAAAAGATTTTTTTCACTTCTAGCACAGTTCAAGACTCTTGGGCATTGTTTATAGAGTGAGGGACAGCGCGCAATAGTTGATCCTTAATTATAACAAAGAGCAGTGATAGTCTAATGGTTGAAACTTGCCCTCTCGACCGGGAGGTCCGAGGTTCAAACCCAGGCACGCACCACTGATTTATGTGCGTATTAGAAATTGATTATCACTGCTTTTCGGTGAAGGAAAACATCGTGAGGAAACCTACACACCCGAGAGTTTTTAAAAAAAAAAAAAAAAGTTCTCGGAGGTTTGTGAAGTCCACCAATTCGCACTTGGCCAGCGCGGTGGACTATGGCCTAAACTCTCTCATTCTGAGAGAAGACCCGTGCCCAGCAGTGGGCCAATAATGGGTTGATATGGATATAAATAAGAAAAAAGACAAATCCGCTGAGTTTCTTGCCGGATCTTCTCAGTAGAGGTCGTATTCCGATCCGGTGGTAGCGTAAGAAAAAAATGAAACTGACAATTTTTAAGTGCCCCCGTATTCCTATACAAAATAAAGACATTTCATTAAAAAAAAAAAGATTTTTTTCACTTCTAGCACAGTTCAAGACTCTTGGGCATTGTTTATAGGGTGAGGGACAGCGCCCAATAGTTGATCCTTAATTATAACGAAGGACTGAGCACTTCATTACCGAAGCTCACTGAAGGATACTGTAACACTAGGATTGATATTAATATATTTAGTGTCTATATACTCTTTCGTATGTGACTTTGTCATAGAATATTTATTTGCTACTTTTGTTCTTAAGTACTCGTAGCGAACAAGCTGAACTAAATTTTCACTGTTTGGTAAATGACCACTGGTGACCATAGGCAATGTAATTAATACAAATGGTAGCATTGGTAACCGAGTTCGACCACAGATCCGACGCTTACTCTGAGGACAATCACAGATGCGTTGCTGCTCCCGAGAACTATCATGGTCGCCTCATGTGAAAGTATGCCGGCAACCACACCCTTCTATCGAAACGCAAGAAATGCTTCACGCTAGAAATAGGTGAGGCGGTGCTACTTCCCCGGCCGAACTAAACTGGTTCTACCTTCATGAGTGTTCATTGCCGACCATGGACCATATGTAATCAACCTCATGAAAATCCAGGGTTCTATTTAAAGTTAAACACATATGCGTAGCCACTCCATTGGACTTCAATGGACGCCTCATATTCATTTGACAGTAAGCAGGCAATCGCTTAACACGCTCACTTGGAATGCAATAACTGCTTTATGCTACAAATAGGTGTGGCGTTACCGCCCCGGTAGAACTATACCAGTACTCCCACCGCATAAAGTTATATTCTAGAGGCACCAGCGTTACTCTACTTCTGCTTTATAATAACAGTTCAGTAGGTATTAAAATAGTTTGTCCCTGTAGTTCCGGAACCAGAATAGGACTACGGTACCCTCTGCCTGTCGTAAGAGGCGACTAAAAGAGGCTTCCGGGGTTGCGGGCGGGAAGAGTCGAACCGTCCGGTCAAGTGACCCCGGGAAGGACGGCGGCATGTGTGGTTGCATGTTGCCGTAAAAACCAGAAGGTGCGGTAAGCAGTTCACGCCCACCAGAGAAGAGCCCGATGGGGCACACGCTGAGGACACCGGCGGCGGTCAATTGGAGTTCCCAGAGTCCTCTGACGTCGGGTACTTTTTGAAAGTTTTCCCCTCAAAAAAAGGTATTAAAACAGTTAAGTAGGTGTAACAACAGTTAAGTAGGTACTAGGTAAAAAAGGTACTGCTTTCTGTTTATAAGGTTGCAGAAAGAGAGGCTCACTTGTATGAGACGCTCCAATTTAGTCCTATGGCATCAAATACATCTTAATTAGGATAACATTTGTATCCTTTAAACATTTCAGTTTAAAAAACTCGGAGCGTGTTACAACCTCATCACCGAAAAGACCTCATAAAATATGGAAAGCAGTGATAAGGGTGAGCGCACAGTGAGAATACAACATATGAATTAGGAAAATTATATTAAGAAAATATAGTTAGTTAGCCCTTTAAGTTTATTACGTATACGTACGTATTATACGTGACCAACCTCAGTCGGAACTTAAACCCTAGGGGTAATGATTATTAGGGTTTTGCATGGGTAGTAAGCAATTACCATTAATTGACCTGTACACTCCTGTAACTTCCTTTATACAAAAAGGGTTCTTCTAATCTTGCTAATATTATAATGGTGAATTTGCGAGAATTGAGAGATGTTTCCTATTCTTATACACAAAAACTACGGAATAAATTTGGATAAAATTTGACTGTCTGTGTCCAGAATAAAATAAATAAAATAAATAAAATAAAATTTTGCACATACTCCATCTCTTGGACATTTAGGAGACTATTTATCGTTTTAAACATAACCAAGCGGGCAGACTCGCATGAGTAAGCTAGTTTAGTTAAAAAATTAGACTTGATAATCTCTGCATTAGGATGTAGTTATTTTTAATATCCCCCTGAACGCCTTTTGAGATAACGCCCTGTACCCTTCGTACCAGTTAATATCCATCAAAATCAACAGTGCTTGTACAGTCAGCGTCAAATAGTTAGGGACAACCAGGGTATTCAAATAAATAGACGCAACCAAAAATTCAATAATATCAGTACAAACAAAGTTTCCTTATTGTTGTCAACAATATAGTCGCTCAAAAGGCCAAGACGTTTAAAATGTCATACATCGGTTCACTCAAAACGCCATAAAAATGGTTACAGTCATCCCGCCAACGGTATCCAAGCGTTCTAAAATGTGGAACACGTTAAAAGATAAACTACTTAACTTGAAAAATAAACAGTTTCTCAAAGATTAAAATCTCTTTATGCAATCTAATATTATTTGCTTGTCATTTTATTATCTATCGAGGCTTAAAACGCAACATTTACAATTCGCAAAGGATGACTGTAACCATATTTATGGCGTTTTGACTGAACCGATGTATATGACATTTTAAGCGTCTTGGCTTTTTGAGCAACTATATTATTGACAACAATAAGGAAACTGTGTTTGTACAGATATTATTGACTTTTCGGTTGCGTATATTTATTTGAATACCCTGAGAATCCCTAACTATTTGACGTTGACTGTACCACTGTTGATGTTGACAGCATTCCCGCTAGACACAAAGGAAGATTTACCTTACAAATCAACAGTGGCCACAAGTGCACCACAGGCGCGGTGACCGTCGCCGGCGCCTGCTTCGCGGTCTTCGCTGGAGTCGCGTTCAGCAGTGGTGAGAAGGGCAGCAGCGGAGAGTCAGTCGCGTCCACTGGCACCTGGTCACTGACCCAGACGCAGCGCCACGCGCCCAGGTAGTAAAGGCGGACGAGGTAGCAACCTGTCAGGTATGGTGGATAATGTTTTTTGTAAGATTGAAGTAACGAGTTTTTTTTATCTGATTGGAGTAACAAACGAGCAGTCCACCTGATGGTGGTCCAACTTCGTATAGAACATGGATTATATCTGAAGTCAATCACAGATGCGTTGCTACTCCCGGGGACTAGAATGTTCGCCTCATAAAAAAAGTGTGCCAGCAACCATACCCTTCTATGGAAACGCAATAAATACTTCACGCTAGAAATAGGTGTGGCGGTGGTGCTTCCCCCGAACTACACTAGTTCTACCACCTCCAATATCTGTAGTAGTAGTATTTAGAGTAGATTGCTCGTATTCTACTTTAACCATAACTGCGACAGTTAAATAATCCAATTGTATATACATACGTACATATATCATTGACACAACACGTGGACATAATACATAGATGTTATGTACTTAGCAAATTAAGTAATCCAGTTTGCTCGCGGATAAATAGGATTGCATTGTATCTGGCTAGTGTTATGCTTGGGATAGAAGTTTACATATTAAAATAATAAATTCCCAGGTGGTAGAACCAGTGCAGGTACCACCACCACACTTTTTTATAATAATGAAGTAGCATGCAGTCCATTTGATGGTAAGTGGTCACTGCCGCCCATGGACATCTGTAAGCTACGTCATATGGAACTAGGGTTCTAACTGAAGTCAAACACAGATGCGTTGCTACTCTCGAGAACTGAGATGGTCGCCACATTTAAGTGTGCCGGCAACCACACCCAATAGGTGTGGTGGTGGTACCTCCCCTGGTAACACTGGTTCTACCATCTTTCATTTTTCCACCAGTTTTCATCTCATTACTTATCATCTTATTATTTAACAAAATTACATATATCGTCATAAATTCGCATCTTAATTATCAAAATGCGAAAATTTTTGCCGCTATATATAGGTTTGTAACACGCAAAAACTAACCTAACCTAACCTAACCTGACCTAATTAATGCATAGGATACTCATAGAAACCAAAGCAAGCGAAACCGTGGTAATAACCTAGTATAATAAAACAATTCATACCAAGCCAAGCTAATGCATGGCCGGGTTAAGCTGGTAAAATATACCGCATTACATCAAGGGGCTAGTTTAAAACAATAAGTACAAAGCGCATTCATTATGTCAGATTATGTCAGAGAATTATATTGTTAGTTTTTCCCACTGTTCGCCGGAAGGAAACGTTCGTATATAATAAAGGTATCAACAAGATCTAGTTTCTAGTATTATATAATTTTATGGGAATATTGTTGTAAGTGGGTATTATGTTTGTAACATCGAGTACGGGACAATACTAAAATATTCTACCCAGTTAGGCAGAAATATTCAAGCCACTTATATTATGTGATACATATTTTACGTAACTTTATACACTTTAAACGAATGCACAAGAAGAAGAGGAAATAAACTCTAGGACTCGACATAAATTATAATTCAATTCTAGATGACAAGACCAGGGATCGAATCCTGCATTGATTGGGTTTTGGATCTTATTTTTAACCGACTTTTCTATGAAAGATGGTTAATAGATAACAGGTTACCTATTAACGAGAGAAGTAATAAAAACAGACGAAAATATGACATTCAAATCACTAGTCTACCACTGTTTCGTTCATGTAGTTTCGGGATTAGAATAGATCTACGCTATCTCCTGCCTGTCATAAGAGGCGACTTAACGGGGGTTCCGGGATTGCAGGCCGCTAGTGGGAACTGGAACCGTTCGGTCAGGCGACCCCGGGAAGGACGGCGGTATGCGTGGTCGCATACCGTCGTAAAGACCTAGCTGCCCATCTGGGAGGAGCCTGATGGGGCAACGCGCTCAGAGGACTCCGGTTTCGTTCCCTTGGAGATCATCCCGGAGTCCTCCTTGTAGCGCAGAGGACGGCCACTGGGAGGTTTTAGTGCGGTAGAAATCCCACATAACCCTACGTCCCCCCTACGGCATAGGGTACCTTTTGAAGGTTTCCCCCTCGAGAAAAAAAGGTTACCACTGTTTATGTTATAAATATTAAAAACTCAAAAGTTTGTGAGGACATTTGTGTAGTTTTTACTCTTTCATGCAAAACCACTGGTAGGATTTTTTAAATATTAGCACACCAATAGTATATGACCTGATTAACAGATGAGATACCATGGTAAAAGTGACCAAAACGGGCAGAGTCGCGGGAATAAGCTAAAACTTATATAAAGTGTAACTAACCATTTTTGGATAATCCTGGCCGGTGCTGCAGTCCACCACCAGGTTTTAAACCGGGTGAATAGATATGGTATCTCGCCCGCCAGCCTTCTGGGGTGAAACTGAATACAAAGTTCTCCCATTGGTGTTCCGTCTAAAACCAAACATATAGCAATGGAGAAATATTATGCAGCATATTGACTATAATAGTTCATAGGTGTACAGATTGAATAAGTAAATTAAGGTACCGATTGAGCTAAAGTTTGGAATTCGTACTAACGAAGACTCCATTCCATGACGACCCGAGCCGAATTGATTAACAATGGATTTGGATTCTGGTCATTGCAACAACAAAACTAAAGAAGCTAACCTCGTGGTGTTAATTACTTGTTGCTTTTATATCTATGAATTCAACAACTCTAATTACTTTGCAACCAAAAAGTCTACTATCGTGATTAAACATGATGGATTCATAGAGATGAATCCAATAAGTCAAAATATAAAAGATCACTCTTATAGAAATAAGTATTATTTTTTGATGCAAGTTCTTTTTTAAAGATTATTTTAGCCTGGCTTGGTTAGTTTGGAAGGTGTGAGGGTTTCGATGACAGCATGATTAATTTTGTAACGTAATTTCAAATCCAATATGGCTGATGACCCAAGATGGCGGTCCAATTATTCTTATGCACCTCCATGGTGTGGGAACATAACAAACATGAGCAACAGTAAGACGTTACTATTTTTTCAATTCAATAACAATAACTCGTTTCAGTCCACAGGGGTATCAACGCGCCTGTGGTCGACCTTAGTTATCACTCTTATTTGGGGTAGATTACATATTGTCAGTGGAAAGGATTTTTCTTTTATCTGACTGAAGTAGCAAACGAGTATGCAGTCTACCTGATGGTAAGTGGTCACTGCCGCCCATGGACATCTGTAATCTACATACAGAACATGGATTTCATCTGAAGTCAATCACAGATGCGTTGCGACTCCCGAGGACTACGATAGTCGCCTAATATAAAAACGTGCCGGCAATCACACCCTTCTATCGAAACGCAAGAAATGCTTCACTCTAGAAATAGGTGTGGCGGTGGTACTTCCCTAGTCGAACTTCACTGGTTCGATACCATACCACCATAATGCTAAAGCGCCAAAATAGCATATGTGCCAATAGTAAATGAGGTTAGAAGAATGAACTCCCAACATCAAGAACACCCATACCCACACCAAAATAAAGGTGACATGTTTTTTTTCTTTAAAAAAATACTTCAAACCTCATTTCCCAGAAATGCTATTTTGTCGCGTTAGCATTATTTCCTTTCCACTGACGATATGTACATAAGCGATGGGGAAGATTTTACTTTGTTCAATACATACATTGAGACCCTCAACCCTCTCCAGGATGAAGCAGTGTGAGAGTACATTCCTGCAGAAAGACGACCTGAGCAACACCTGGGCGTGGCTCAGCTGCATATCAATCACGGATATTTTGCTACTGCCGTTGTTTTCCTGGAAAATAAAAATACTCGTACGTATATTAATATTGATCTTATCACTGCTCTTGTTTTCCCTAAAATAAATATAAAAATAAAGATAAATATCTTCATTTCAATGACATAGATAACGAAAGAAAATCGTACTAAATGTACAGAAGCCTTTAGTACGATTTTATTGCGTTTACTCTCAATTACCGTTTAAGTCCGTACATGATACGGTATTCGTCAATATATTGGACGAGTAAAATTGATGCAGGAGAACAGTGATAGCCTAATGGTTGAAACTTCCCTTCTCGATCGGGATGTCCGAGGTTCAAACCCAAGCTCGCACCACTGATTTTTCTAAAATTATGTGCTTATTAGAAATTAACTATCACAGGAAAACATCGTGAAGAAACCTACACACTCGAGAGTTCTTTAAAAAAAGATCTCGGAGACGTGTGAAGTCCACCAATTCGCACTTGATCAGCGCGGTGGACTATGCCCAGCAGTGGGACAATAATGGGTTGACGACGTAAAATAGTGAATTTTAAACATTTATCGTGAGGAAACGTAATAAACTCATACTAAGGGCACAGCTCTAGCTTCTTGTTACGTATAGGTAGGTGTTAATTAGTAGTTTTTATTCTTGCCAATGTAGCATTAATATAACATTAGTGATTTCCAATCTTCTTAACTTAGCATTTTATAAGATTGAAGTAACAAACGAGCATACAGCGTACCTGATGGTAAGTGGTCTGCTACACATGGACTTATGTAAGCATATTACTAATATGGGTTCTATCTGAAGTAAAGAGCATGTTTGCGTTAGCTGGTTACGCTATTTTGTCTTACCCCTGTACCCTATTCATTTTAATTTAGACTAGTTATGTCGCCCGCTACGCTTGTTGGTCTGGAATCTTACAATATTATTTACCAAATGAAATACACAGTTCTACGTGTACGTATATCGCATATATTTACAAAAAAAATGTTTTGAAGCCTGATAATAAATAAATTTAAAAATTTTCGTCTCTCTACTTGCATCATATCATAGGTACTAAATTTACTGAATTTAAGTAAAAATAGATTAAAAACATATTTCTAATTCGTATCTTGGGGCAACAATTAGCCTTTATTTTATTAAAATCCATTTCTTTTACCGATAGTTATTACAATGTTAAGTTGTTATGTTTTTAAACGAGGTTAAAGCCGCGTGGACTAGTTTCATAATCAAACAAAACATATAACTCGGTTAAACAGTTGTCAACTTACCAGTGCAACGTACAGACAGACAAACATAAAACATTAAGTACGGACAGACAAACGCAAGTACATTTTACATATCTGGCAGTCTTATGCAGCGTATCGGCAATAAGTTACCGTCGCGAGTGTACCAGAGTGGCTGTACACTCGGCGCCAGATGCTACTCATTTTAAATTTATACATAAAACCTCGGAAGCAGAGCATTGTGGTGAGCCACCGAAAATATGGAGAGATTTTCGAAAGCTCTTGCTTGTATTTTGATAAATTAACTGCCCGTATAACTTACGCTGTATAATTTTTGAAGGTAAATAAATCACTTTTTACAATAGGAATAACCTTCGACGGAGGAGAAAGGAGAAGGACTTTACAAAAAAAAAATGAAATAAAAATTTTAAGTTAATTATTTAGGTATCTTTGATTTAATGCAAATAGTAATAAAAATGTAAACGCTCAGATTTAAAAATATAAAAATGTATTTTTTTACATTTTTGAGCCCTTCAATTTGTTTTTAATACATGCTATGTACCTACATACCTAAAATATTAAGTACGGACAGACAAACGCAAGTACATTTTACATATCAGGCAGTCTTATGCAGCGTATTGGCAATAAGTTACCGTCGCGAGTGTACCAGAGTGGCCGTACACTCGGCGCCAGATGCTACTCATTTTAAATTTATACATAAAACCTCGGAAGCAGAGCATTGTGGTGAGCCACCGAAAGTATGGAGAGATTTTCGAAAGCTCTTGCTTTTATTTTGGTAAATTAGCTGCCCGTGATACTTACGCTATACATTATTTATGGCAGATGTAATATACCTTAAAATACTAATAACTTTCGATGGTGAAGATGGAATTTATGAAAAATGAAATTCATTTTTAAATTAGCATTAAATAGCATTAAACCAAATTTACTAAAATTATTATTAGATACTACGCAGACACCAAAACTTGGCCAAAACGGTAGACTATGGCTTAAAACTCTCTCATTCTGAGAGAAGACCCGTGCCCAGCAGTGGGACAGTAATGGGTTGCTTACACTACGCAGACAAACCGCTACACATAAAAATCTGAAGATTTTAAATTTCGACTTTTACATATTTTCAGTCTATCAAACCTTTATAATGTAATAAATGCTATATAGAAACACGCGAAACTTTTATTTTTACTATAAGTGTGTTTTTTGTTTTCATTTTAAGGGACTTGTGCCGTATGTATGAATTTCCTGAAATTCGGCGAAATTTACAAGGTGGTAGAACCAGTGTAATTCGATCGGGGAAGTACCACCGCCACACCTATTTCTAGCGTGAAGCATTTCTTGCGTTTTGATAGAAGGGTTTAGTTGCAGGCACACTTTCACTTGAGGCAACCATCAAAGTCCTCGAGAGTAGCAACGCATCTGTGATTGACTTCAGATGGAACCCATGTTCTGTATGTAGTTGATTATAGATGTCCAAGGGCAGCAGTGGCAACTTAGGCAACCATCAGGTGGACTGCGTGCTCGTTTGCTACTTACATGCTTTTTGACGGGTCTACTAACCTCAAAAACCATAACTTCAGCCTCCCACCGGCGCAAGGCCAAGTCCTCAGCTCGAACCCACCCATGCAGGTACTGTCTTACGGATCGGGGTAGGGGTTGCGTCTGATCGTCCACCCACACGAAGTCTGCCGGTGGTTTCGAGACTGTCTTACTTAAGAGAAGGGTTGCTCTGAAGGCTGCGGGACCCTAAAATTTATATCAAATATAATGGGAGTTGCAAATCGTGTTTTCTTCACCATAACAGCACATGCCCTGGAACTTTCGATATCGAATCTTCATCAGAAATGAAGAATCTGTAATGGAGTAATTTCTTTATAAACTTTTTATACTGTTCCATGGAGTACCAAAAATGCCCAAAATCTAAGAGCGATAGCATTACTCGTACTAACACTTCTCTGGCTGGAAATAAAAATAATAGTATGAGGGTCATCTGAAGTTAACTACAGTAACATTGTTCTTTTAGAGCTGTGATGGAACGCTATGAAAAGTTGAAGAATGTCTAACAGTAGAATTCGGCGTTATGATAGCTATCATAGAATAATATGTACGCAATTAGTATGGTCAGTTCTAAGTATTAGTGTCAAAGGAAGTCTGGTCAGGTTTTTCATTTTCCGTATAGCCTAATAATAATTGTATTATCGTGAGATCGGATATAGTTTAATGTTTTATAAAAGTATGTGTTGCTTACACATAGTTTAATAAAAGATTAAACTTAAATTAAATTAAGAAAGTCAAAATTATTTTGAAATTACTGTCTATTCTATTCTATAGACTATAGGCTCTCTAAGCATAATCAATTGCTTATGAGAATAATTACTCTGTTTACTTACCAATCCCCAGAATTCTGGGCCCAATTCATTATCCCTGAATTCTCTGAAAGGACACTCAGTTGGGTCCAATTCAAACACCAGCATACTTTTCGTCGGGTCAATTTTTTTAGACATTTTCGGTTTCACAACTGTACTTTACTTAAACAATGTCAGTTCTGCTTTACTTTCAATTCTCGGTTCACTTTAAAATGTTCACTTCATATCCTTTGACGTTAATATATTGTCTGTGCTTTGACATTGACATTCTACTTTATTTTTAAACCGCAAAAGTAGTTTAAAATTGAAAAGTTGTCAGTGTCCCATTAAATAAGATCTGCGTGGTGTAAGTTGCTGCTACAAACGGTATTTTTTTACATGATTGATCATCACGGTCATCTGTAATCAACTACATGAACATGGGTTCCATCTAAAGTCAATCACAGATGCTACTCCCGAGGACTGTGATGGTCGCCTCATGTAAAGTGTGCCGGCAACCACACCCTTCCATCTCGCGCAAGAAATGCCTCGCGTTAGAAATAGGTGTGGCGGTGGTACCTCTCCGCTGGAACTACGCTGGTTCTACCACCTGATATTTATATTTATACTCTACTAGCTTATTTCCGCAGCAACGCCCGCATTTATCACCGTACCATGGATTATCCCATGTGTTAATCTAGGTCATAAACTATCTATGTATGTGGCTTTTAGCGATGTGTAGTTTTTGTGTGGGTTAGGTTAGGTTATCCCTATAGTTCCGGGATCAGAATAGGGCTACGGTATCCCCTGCCTGGCGTAAGAGGTAACTAAAAGGGACTTCCGGGGTTGCGGGCGGTAAGAGTAGAAGCTCGTCCTGCCAAGCGACCCCGTAAAGGACGACGGCATGTGTGGCCACATGCTATCGTAAACACCAGGGAGGCGCACTGAGTACAATGCTCACTGGGAAGAGCTCGAAGAGGGCATCGCACTCGGTGGACACCGGCAGCGGTCCGTTGGAGATCCCGGTGTCCTCCACACAGAGCCGAGGATGGCCACCGGGGGGGTTTTAGTGAGGTAAAAATCCCACATAACTCGGCGTTGTTGCCACGGCGTCGGGTTCCTTTTGAAGGTTTCCCCTCGATATCAAAAAAAAAGGTTAGGTTAGGTTAATATGATTGTGGCTTTAGCGATGTGCAGTTTTTGTGTGGGTTAGGTTAGGTGCAGTTTTTGTGTAGGTAACAAATACTTATATCCTCAGGAATAACCGTCGAAATTCGACGGTATTTCAACGCAAGAATTGAACTTGATATTATCCAAAATAGCACTGAACTTGTTTTTATCCAAAATAGTTCTTAAATTCAATTAAATTGTGGTATTTTCGAGTTATTTTAAGAAGACCTGTTAAAGGCAAAAAGAGGTTTAATTGACTACATTTAAAAGCAATAACGGGTATTTTGACAAAAACATCTGGCATTTTTGATATTAAATTTCCATAGTGACAATGAAGTTTTCTATAATGTGTTTGTGTCAAATGTACTCCTTCTGTATGTCATCACTACATAGTACGAGTATAAAACAAAGTCGCTTCTCACTGTTTGTCCCTATGTATGCTTAGATGCTTATAACTACGCTACGAATTTTAGGACAGTTTTTTTAATAGATAGAGTGGTTTAAGAGGAAGGTTTTATGTATAATATAGTGGAGAAACAATAATAATTTTAGATTTTTGACTTCTAGGCGGAACGTAGTTCGCCGGGTCAACTTAGTAAACTATAATTATGCAATATTTCGTACTCCTCTGTCCACTTAATAATTTATCATTATCCACTTAATTATAATTAATTAATTATTAATTTGCCTAAAACACGGATCCCAAGTGTTTGCTTCACGTATTCCATAAGATTTAAAATTAAAATTACGTTTATTTACTCATTATTGACTAGGGAATATAGGAGCGTATTTGGGAATTAAATGGATGGGACCTTGTACTTTTCATGTGTACTTCCATGCTTTGGAGAGTATGTTGAGTCCTGGAAGTTTAAGTCACTGGTCATATGAGCAGCTTAAGCATATCTGACATGAATTGTCCCTTAATCTATCCCTTTCTTCTCTAAGCCGCATTGCAGCAGCATGCGGGTTAGTGGCGGTACTTCAGCAGCTTTCTCCGTATACCTTAGTATACCTTTTTCTTCTCTACTACCTCAGTACTTTATTCTCTATCACCTAAGTAGTTTCTTCTTATACATCAGTATCTTTGTACGAGCGCTTTACGTTTCCTCAAACAATCAGACAAATTATTTGAGAATAAGCGTAGCGGAATAATTACCTTACCAATTTGACACGCACAGTGTCTGGATTCGATCCCCGGCCAGAAGTATCTAATGATGAATTTAGATTCCTGTTCTGGGTCTGATTGTTGTATGTCCATGGCACTCATTAGAAAAGTAGGGCTAAAAGTATAGAAAGCGTTTATTCATTACTTACGTTTTTGCCTTATATCGCAAATTAAGTTGCAAGATATAACCGAAAACATAAACGTGCAATATTCTTTACTGTACATGAGCAAGAACGTAAAAAATGATCATTTAAAGTTAACTCGTCCTTTTTTCATTTTTATTAACGGGGAAACCTTCAACTAAAAACTCCATTTTACTAAAAACCTCCTCGGTGGCCTTCTTCAGCTCAGGGCACCCCGGGATTCCCAAAGGAACACACGGTGGCCCTAGCGCGGCGCCCCTTGTGGACTCGTCGTACGACGGCATGCAGCCAAACATACCGCCGTCCTCCTGGGGGTTGCTGGCTTTAGTTGAGGGCGGTTCGAGCTCCCACTCTAGCCGCCCTCAACTCCAAAAGTCCCTTTTGGTCGCCTTTTACGGCAAACAGGGGATACCGTAGTCCTATTTTACTCTATGACTTTTTTTTAACTGACTGAAGTAGCAAACGAGCATGCAGTCCACCTGATGGTAAGTGGTCACTGCCGCTCATGGACATCTGTAATCAACCTTACAGAACACGGGTTCTATCTGAAGTCAATCACAGATGCGTTGCTATCACCACCATCCATCTTAGCCCCAGACCATCTTAGCTCTCGGGAGCAGTAATGCATCTGTGATTGACGTCAGATAGAATTCCTGTTCTATATTTTCTTACAGATCCATGGTCGCAGATAACCACTTACATACTTTATTGCTACTTTAATCGGACAAATAAAAATCGAACACACATAACAATTTCGGTCACAATATTACTCGTACGTACGTCGATTGTCCACGAGATATCAAAGTGCTTTGCGAGCACGTCGAGGCCGTTCTCACAAAGAACCTTGTCACGGACACCCAAACAAACATTTGTTACCCACTAACAATATTGTGCTTAATATTGTCGCTTAATATTTGATCTAGTATCTGTACAAAAAACGTACACTAGACGGAATGTTCTATTAAAAAGAAAGAATGAATATGGCAGCTACACTCAATTTTTTTTTTAAATGCTTTGATGTCTTTAACATTTTGATTATTTTCGACAAACCACATTCGTTTTTTAAAAATATTCTGACAACCCACCTGATTATAGTCAACATGACTGGTGGCAGGTGTAGAAAGGGAAAAAAAGTCTAAATTTTGAAAAGTTACAATTCAACTTTTTCAATCGTAAGTATGCTCCGATAGTTTTCGATTTTTGGCTAATTTATTATTTAACTATTTGTTTATTTTACCAGATCCTTATTCCTATATGCAGTAGATTAAAAACTAATACGCTTAACTTTTGAAAGGTATATTATCGCACCAAAACATTTTTTCTAACATGTCTTAAAGTTTCATTTCTCATCCATGTGTGATTTCTGACCAACGATTGTAAATTAGCGTACCTACGCTAATTTAGAATAGAATAGGTCCACTTACCTAAGTGGACCTATTCTTCTTAAAAAACAAAAATGATCCAATTTGTAATGAGGAAGGTCAGTAGGACGCAGACTTAACGTGCTTTACGATAGAAATGAATATGGCTGTCGTTTTCAGATCACCCATCCTATGTGGAGATAAATTTATTTTATGGCTTTGGATTCAAGATCAGTGCTCCGATCCTTCCTGTTTTCTTCAATCATTTTCTTTGCTTTGGTGTTGGTTCTTTCTATACGTATTGACATGCTATATGTAGGTTAGGTTAGGTTAGTAAACTTTAGGTTAGGTAGGTAAAATCTTCAATCACAAATGTCCTTGCACTTGGCTAGAATTCAAGGATATTCCGGATGCATCACACCTACCTGAGATTGAACAGACTAAATCACCAACGAAAAATATCCTTGAAATTCAATATATATTTTTTTTATACGATTAATGCAGTCCACTTGATGGTAAGAGCTCACTGCTGTCCATAGACATACGTAAGGAACGTATACAAAGCACGGATTCTATCTGAAGTCTATCAATTATAAATTGATAATCTCGAGGACTAAGATAGTCTCATACAAAAGGAAGTCCGCTACCACATTTTAAAGGTGGTAGAAACGCCATACCTATTTCTAACGTAAAGCATTCCTTGCATTTCGATGGAAGGGTGTGGTTGCCGGCACACTTTCACATGAGGCGACCGTCCTAGTCCTCGGGAGTATTGCTACTCCCGAGGACTGTATCTGAAGTCAATCACAGATGAGTAGTATTGCTACTACTCATCTGTGATTGACTTCAGATAGAATCCATGTTCTGTATGAAGTTGATTGCAGATGTCCATGGGTGGCAGTGACCACTGATCAGGTGGACTGCATGCTCGTTTGCTACTTCATTATTATATAAAAAAAAACATTCCTCCACCTTCCAAACACAAGAATTACTTCACGCTAAAGATAGATAATGTTACTTTTCGATCGAATCTTATTTCTACCTTGCGAAATATAGAAATCATGCTTTATTATAGAGAAAAAGCGTAATTCTGAAGTATAGGGGAAGTACGCCATGTGGATGCTCGTTAAGTATATAACTCAACGTTCATGGCATTTTTCCTCGGCCAGTCCGAAGGCTTTCACGGCGAACCGGTCGGCTTACTTCCTGTGCTTTGTAAATGTCGACCTATATCCGCCTACGAATGTGTAATGATATGTACATGTTTTTATAACTCACCTTATAGATAGTCGATAATATATTTACATAAAGGTTTTGATACGGTGTAACTAGGTCTAGGAACCCATTAGATCGTTTTGATGGAATGCAATTATTTTTTAATTATTTCGCACCTCATAATAATATAAAATAAGAAGAATAAACTATTAATTGCAAAACAAAAGGCTTATGCACTGGCTGAGTATATACTTTGATACTTTTAACTTATAATGAAGACAAAATAAAAAAAATAAGTTACGAAAACTAAGAAAATTGATAGGCGTCTTTAACAAGGCAAAGCGGTATCCTGTACATTCCTTTATGAAGTTTTGCGTAAATTAAGTCTTTCAATAACCAAAAAAGACGCAAAATATTTAAGCTTTTCTTTATTGCCCTCTGCTTCCTTTAATTTATTTATTTATTATTTATTTATTTTTTACTACAATTAAAACGGTATAAAAAGAAAACCAATTACATTAATTGTAGACACTACAGTTATACTTCACACTCACAAAATTTTAAGCATACAGACAAAATTTTCAACCATTCATCCGCAAACAGATCACACTCAGGGTATGCATCCAGAAGAGCGTTGAGTGAAGTGAGAACGCGAGGAATAGGCGAGAGCGCTCTCGCAGTAGTACGTGCTAATGGTGCAACAAACAGTGTATGTTTACGGCAACGAAAGTAGTTATTAGGCACATAGAATCGACACAGCTCATTACTTAAATTTGGTGCATCTATATTTCCGCGAAATATTTTACATACTGTGATCAACTGACGGTGCTCACGCCGAACCTCTAAGGAGTTATAATTTAAAGAACCTAATAGAAAGGCAGTTGGATACAAGTAGGGATAGTAGCCATAAACACGCTTGTACAGGTATCGCAAAAAGATCTTTTGGACTTTTTCGAGTACGAGCTTGTAGGTACTCTGGTAGGGATTCCATACACAAGCGCTCGTTTCTAATTTTTAACCCTTTACCATCTGTAAACCCCATGACGTCGCCTAGTTCTCCTTAAATAGGGACTGTCAACAGTTCGCGCTCCCGGCAAGTATGTTGGTGACCGCAGTAGGTGTTGATACATACATGTCCTGGATTTGACCCTGAGCCTACGACATCTATGGGAAGAGAAAGAGAGGTGTTATTAAACACGCTTTCACGCTTTAAACACGCTTTCTACACTCATAGCCCCATAGTAGGATTTTCTCCTGTGTCGTGACAAGACGAATACACAAACACCCAGAACACGAATCTAAACTCGTCGTTCAGATATCTGTCTGGCGGAGAATCGAACCCGGGACCCATTGCGCGTCAGACCGGTATGGTATCCGCTCGGTCACGCGGGTCGTCAATTATTCGCGGGTATTCAAGAACACACGGTACAATCGGTTCCGAATTTCAAGAGTAACTCGTTAAAAACAGAAAAAAAAAATAATATGTCTGTTATAATTATGAAAACAAGATCATGTTAAGCAGCTTAGAAAATAACAGCAATTTTATAATTGTAATAGATTTTAAGCCTTAAAAACTCGCGATAAGTCCTTTTCTAGCTATAAGTATTCGAAGTGCCTACGGACTAAACCATCTACTTTAAATTACTTATCGCACTTTGCTGTGGACACAAAGTTGAAGGAACTAATTTACGAAGTTCGCGATGACCAGCGAGCCGTTAAAGAGCTGAATGCCCTTTGAAAATTACATCAAAAAACTATGAAATGTAATATTAAACCAAAAGTAAAATGAATTTGTATCAAACATCTTGTCTTTAACATTTTTAACATAGCTCGCACTTATATAGACGCTATTTACACCACCACGTGTCCTTAAAAATCGAATCTATACTAATATTATAAAGCTGAAGAGTTTGTTTTTTTTGTTTGAACGCGCTAATCTCAGGACCTACTGGTTGGAATTGAAAAATTATTTTTATGTTTAATAGACCATTTATTGAGGAAGGCTTTAGGCTATATAACATCACGCTGCAACTATTAGGAGCGAAGAAGTCATGGAAAGTGTGAAAAAAACAAGGAAAATTATTCATCCTTGAGAGCTTTCGTTGCGTGCGCTGCGAAAACGGTTCAAGATACCAAAATATATGTATGAAAGAAATATTCCTCTTGAATGACTATGTATATGTCATGTATTTTATAAGCGCGGGCGAAGCTGCGGGTTTCAGCTAGTCGTTGATAAATTTTTTTTAACAAAAAATATCTACCGACTCCCATGACACAAAAAAGTAAAAAATAATTTCAATTAATTTTGATTTACAACATACTCAGTACTTAGTACATAGTTCTGAAGTCGGCGCTCAACATATTGCTCTGGATGACGGTGATGAAACTTTGTCCTGTATGAGCGCCGACGAAAAATACAGACGAATTGATAACCTACTCCTTTTTGGAAGTCGGTTAAAAATTGTTTTTGTGCGAAAAAAATATAGTCCATTAAAATATTTCAATTTAAGGACCCAATATTGCATTTGTTTGTTAAATTCGCACAATTTTTTTCCCGACATCTTTGAGGTAGAGTCCGTAGACGCGTTTTTTAAAGTGGTATCCCCAATATATCATAGAAAAGTGATTTCACCGCTTTTTCCAAGATGGCAGCCGGGGGACAAGGGCGGCGACCCCACAAACTTGAGATTAAACTTCTATTGACCCCCAACATATGTCCAAAAAATAAAATTGCGTCCTCTAAAAAATATAAAGCTAATGTAACATTTCAATAGGGTATACTAAAAGTGACATTAAAAGATAGGCAATACTTTGTACTACCATTACACGGAAAAATCGCGAGTGGAAAACAAATAATTAAAATAATAACAGCTAAAATTTTGTGGGAAAAAGTGCGATGTAGAACACAGTATCGCTTAACTTAAATTATTTATAAAACTTAAATATTAAAAGGTGTATCTTTAGTACAAACTTTATTGTTTTTTCTTAAAATGCTTTCTATACGCGTAATCCCAAAAGGAGCATAGCTCGCCCTCTTACCAGGTGGACCGATAACCTGAAGAAGACAGCGGGAAACCGTTGGATTCAGAGGGCACAGGACCGGTTGGAGTGGCACCATTTAGGGGAGGCCTATGTTTAGCAGTGGACATCAAAAGGCTGATGGATGGATGGATGAACCCCAAACAGGGTTTTTTTTCTGGTGTTGTGAATGCATAGACGAATATACAAACTTTTTGTCTGGTCGGGGTTCGAAACCAGGACCTATTGCATGTCAGACCGGTATGGCGAACGCTTCCCCATGCGGGTCGTCAGTACTACCAATGTTTACGTTTTTGCCCAAATTAGCCCAAAGACAGGTATGACCGATACTGTGATGTTTACAAAGATTGTTGTAGAAAACGTAATAAACTCGTACTAAGCAAACTGCAGACGGACAAATAAAACTCAAAGTAAATACTAAAAAACCTTTTATGATCGTCGCATATGGCACCTTATAATATGTCATATATTGCAGAATTATTTCTGTCATAACATTTAATAAATTAAGCAGACGTTTTTTGTTTTTAACTTTTTCTTTAACTTTTGATTGTTCAACAATTATTTAACGACTTAGCGATATAACCAATGTGTGGTTTATAGTATAGTCAGGCTGTTAAGTATAATATAGTAGGCAGTAAGTATTCAAGCAATACCAGCTGACTTGATTCCTGTTTCATAACTGTCATTACGTAAGAATGCGGTTTGCATAAATATTGCATCGGAATAAAACAATGATATACTTCACGACGTATCTCTGTTATAGCTAAGGACTAAGGTGACTCGTATATCTTTTTAACATGGAAGAAGCACCTATTTCTAACGGGAAGCATTATTTGGCGTTTCGATGGAAGGGTGTAGTTGCACACTTTTATATGAGGCGACCATCGTAGTCCTCAGGAGTAGCAACGCATCTGTGATTGACTTCAGATAGAACCCATGTTATATATGAAGTTGCTTACAGATATCCATGGGCGGCAGTGACCACTTACCATCAGGTGAACAGCTCGTTTGCTACTTAAATCAGATAAAAAAAAGCAAAAGAGCATGCAGGCCATCTAATGATTAAAGTCATTAGACATTTCTAATAAACTTCATATAGAACAGGTATTGCATCTCAATTCAATCGCAGAAACACTACTACCCCCGGATTAACCCTAAAAGCCCAATATACGTCGTTTTGACGTACACCCCAAAATTTACTATTTCTCTCACACTTTTGATTGGATTGTCGTGACCGTTGAAACCAACTCAGTGGATGATCTATTAGACGGCTGCGTCGTTTCGGAAAGAGTCACCATTTTGTGGTAATAACGATATTGCACGTCAATTTGACGTATCTTTGGGCTTTACGTAAGTTTCGCCAATGTTCAACGTTTTGTAAAATACTAATATTTTATTAGATTATTGTTCTATTTTCACACATTTCTCAAATGTTACTTCTCTTTTAGTAAATGCAAAATGATTATATCTCAACTAAATAAAAATAACAGCAGCTTTGATGGAAAATGAAGTCGATTTTTCTCCGAACGAAACCGGCCCTGAAGAAGTTTTTTTTTAATACGATGCGATGGGTAACATATGTGGTACAAATTCCACAAACAGCCCACAAGAGACTTAGAACCCTAATTCTTCTTTAGGAGCAGCTACTCTTGGTGTAACATCACCAAATAAATACACGCAGAAAGATTACTGTAGGTATGGCGGTCAAATCGGTGCCAAGAAACACATACAGTTGTGTCACAATAACCTAGCTTTTTAATTTGACTGAAGTAGCAAACGAGCATGCAGTCCACCTGATGGTAAGTGGTCACTACTGCCCATGGACATCTGTAATCAACTACATACAGAACATGGGTTCTATCTCAAGTCAATCACAGATGCGTTACTACTCCCGAGGACTATGATAATCGCCTCATATAAAAGTGTGCCGGCAACCACACCCTTCCAACGAAACGCAAGAAATGCTTCACGCTAGAAATAGGTATGGCGGTGGTACTTCCCCGGTCGAACTACACTGGTTCTACCACCTTCAAAAGATTAGGTAAAGCTATAAATATTAGGGTATAATTTTACTTTTAGGGTTAAATATATTTTTTTAAAACTGCCATAATTTATCATTCGCATGTACAAAGTCGCAGGAAAATACTAGTTTATTAATAAGATCATTAATTAGCATTCGTTTCCAACTTGTTCGTAAACAAATTGATTAATGAATGCATTTATGTTTTCATCAATTCATTCGGAATTTACGTATTCGTTTGTTAATTAATGAATTTATTCATTATTTATATTCATTAATTCATCGTTGGCTAGGTCTTCTTTGTGAATAACAAGTCGATTATAAAAATAAGTTGTATATAGTGTTATTGGAGACCGCTGTTCATTAATTTGTAATGGGCCATCGTGGAGGAAGACACCCAGTAACGGACACATAGTGATTTAGTGAAGCATACTATTTTTCGTCGTGGTTTTATAGCAGTGGTTCCCAAACGGTGGTCCGCGGACCACTGATGGTCCTCGAAGCACCCAAAGTGGTCCGAAAAGCCATCCAAATCGAATAAGTATCCAAGGATCAGGAATAATTAAGAATTAGTAAAGAAAGCGCATTAAATATTGTTTGCATTAAACTACAATGTACGCGTGTTTTATTAAAAAGTAATAATCCCATTTTCACATTTATTTTTATCTTAAATTACACCCCCATACCGGTGGGCCATGGGTCGACAGATATTTTGCCAAATGGTCCTTCGTCACCGAAAGGTTAGGAACCACTGTTTTATAGCAAGGATTGCTATGCAATCGATATATTATTCCATTTATCAAATGTCATAATAGTATTAATAATAACTAGTCACCCGTCGCAACGGTCGAAATTTGACCGCAATTTAAATAAAAAAACTAAACTTCGTATTGTCCAAAGTAGCACGACTATTTCTCAAATTAAAATCAATTGTAATAATTTTCAAGTTATTTTGAACGCACCCGTTAAGGGTAAAAAGAGGTTTAATTAGCTAAGCTGCATCTAAAAGCAAAAACGGGTAATTTTGACAAAGACATCCAACATTTTAGACGTTATGTGTTTTCATAGTAAGACATTGAATGTTCAATTTCGTTTATTATGTATGTCATATGCAAGGTAGTGTGTGTGATGTGTTTTTAGTTGATTTAATGTATGTTTCATGCATTATTTGAAAAAAATATTACCATTGCAAAATCCTTCTCTACATCAACTATAACCGTGCGTAGTTTCATACTCCTCCGTCTGCGGCAAGTATCTTAAAAACGAATCACAATTTTTGCTCCATACTTATGTTAGAGTTTAGAGTCTTTAAATTATGTTTCAAATGTTACACATAGAAGTAGCAAACGAGTATACGGTCCTCCTGGTGGCAAATGGTCTCTATGCATGGACATCTGTGTGCATCATATACAACAGGGGTTCTATCTGAAGTCAATCACAGATACGTTGCTAGTTATGACGACAAATAAAAGTGCTGGCCTCACATACCTATAAAGAACTAGTTGACCCGGCGAACTAGTTCCGCCTAAAAGTCATAAATCTAAAATCATTAGTGTTTCTCCACTATATTATACATGTGTTATACATACAAAGTTTCCTCTTGAATCACTCTATCTACTAAAAAAAACTGCATTAAAATACGTTGCGTAGTTTTAGAGATCTAAGCATACATAGGGACAGACAGCGCGAAGTGAATTTGTTTTGTACTATGTAGTGAAGTGAACCGTTGCACTTAGTCTGTTTCTCTGCAGAAATAGTCAATTTCTTCGTCTAGTAGTTAATGTTGCATTATCGGACTACGATTTGATACAGTATTACGATTTGATACAATATCAAGCTACCCAACTGTATGTAATTTCGTTTACAATATTATTTGACGGGACATATTGCAACCCATTATTGTCCCACTGCTGGGCATGGGTCTTCTCTCAGAATGAGAGAGTTTACGGGACATATAATAAAAGCAATTAGATTATCAATTTACTCGCGAACAATGAAGAATAAAATTTTAGAGACCCTAAAATATTAGCATCATAAGAATCATTCAGAAAAATTTACGAGAAAAATTGCGTTCATATATGTGCCAATAACACAGACTTCAGAGGTTATACAGCGTTATATATTCCAAACATTTAACATATTACATAACAAATATATACCATTTACTGCAATAACAAGTTTGTAATGTTCTGAAATACCTACAGATGTAAAATAATTGTTCCAATGCGTTTGCATCAACATGAGAATTAAGGTCAATTGCAAAATGCTCCAAGTCTGGTGAAAGTCGTTCTTTGCGACCAGTGCTAAGACCTTCCACCCCCCTCTTTATTATCCAGCTAATGTTTGATACTGTGGTGAATGTATCGCGGCGCGGAGGCCTGGTAAGCTGGTCGTTTGTCGAATAACTTCGCAGGCAGAAATATGTGGCTGGTTCCACGATTGTATTAGAGTTATTAGACGAAGGGTTCCAGTTATCGAATAATGTAATTAGTTTGTTCCACGGCATTCTGGACTGTTCTGAGTATGCGAGCATAACTAAAATTTAACAGGTGTATTTATAACGTTTTGTCAGCAAAATTCAAACACAGAAAAGGAAAAGGACTTACAAACTTTGGACAAACGATTTGGATCGGATTAAGTACTCGTATAGCGCATTTTTCGAATGTAACTATTTTTATATCGAAATATATTTGTCGCTTATAAACACTGAATGACATTTTAGTACTCATACCTTTTGGTTATCATTAACCCGTTCTACTAATTGTTCAGATTTCCTTTAGGCTGGTTTTAAGGATAGCCTATTTTGTTTTATTTTTCTTTTTTGTTTTTTTTTGGAGGGGGTAACTTTCAAAAGGTATCCGACGCCGTGGGAGCAACGCAGAATTATGTGGGATTTTTACTGCACTAACCCCGCCGCACCCTCCCCCCACCATTGACCGTCCTCGGCGCTACAAAGAGGGCTCCGGGATCTCCAAAGGAACGCAACCGGAGTCTGAGCACGTTGCCCCATCGGGCTCCTCACAGATGGGCGGCACGGCCCACCGTTCCGTCTGGTCTTTATGACAGTATGCGACCACACATACCACTGTCCTTCGCGGAGTTGCCTGACCGAACGGTTCGAGCTCCCACTCTAGCCGCTCGCAACTCCGAAAGCCCCTTTTAGTCGCCTCTTACGACAGGCAGGAGATACCGTAGCCTTAATAATCCCGGCACTACAGGGACGACTAAATATTTTTTTTATGTATTTGTTTCAAACTCTTGCTACAGGAACAAATGTATCAGGAAAATTAGGGTCACATGTCTTTTTGGACGTGCGGTTATTTCGCAAACTCCCCAACAGTAACCGAGTTAAAGTTATGAACTGGAAATACCTTTGAGGGTAATTTTCATGTTCGCAACGAGAAAGAAAATGTAAAATGCACCGTCGGACAGTTATTAACTAAACTTTTGAACCCACTGGACTTGTTTTATGCAAAGGCTTAGAAGACAAGTAGAAATTATACTAGAATATTTTTGAGTTTTTTGATTGGTTGATGCTAACCCATTATTGTCCCACTGCTGAGCACGGATATTCTCTTAAAATTAGAGAGTTTTAGGCCATAGTCCATCAAGCTGGCCAAGTGCGAATTGGTGGACATTTTATTTTTGATTTTAACATAAAATTTCTGACAATTTCTTTTATAACTGCAGTAACAGCTACTACAGTCAGAAAGTAATGTTATTTGTTTTTAGTTTGAGGTAAGAAAGGAATATGTAGTCCATCTTATATTTTTTATAGGAATTAAATAGTATACGAGCTTTTTTTTATCTGACTGAAGTAGCAAACGAGTATACAGTCCACCTTATGGTAAGTGGTCACTGCCGCCCATGGACATCTTTAAGCAACATCACATAGAACATGCTATAGCTTAAGAACCGATATATCATGTCTTACAATCCGTCAAGCTGTTTGAGCTTTAGTGCTTGCTAAAAAAATGGATACATACATAAAAACGCTTCAAAATAAAACTCTCCTTCTGTCGCAGTCGGGTAAAACCTCGAACAAAAACCATACAAGCGTAAGTAACGAATATGTCAGGAATTTTGCTACCATTTTCGTCACTCGCTGTCGGAAGCGTACAACTTTCACCAGCGTATGATTGGTGATTTCGCAAGTTCACCTTATAAGTTACAATAATTGGTAATTAAAATGAGTGCTCGTTGCTGAGTTTTTTATTAGAAAGCAGAGTTAAAGTTATCGTGTTATGACAGAGATCAACGTTCTCGTTTTGGGATGACTGATGCATGTGCATTGAATTTAATGAACTTATTATATAACGGTCCAAATTAGTCCGTAATTTTATTCAAACACTAAATGAAATGAAATGTCTTTATTTTGTATAGGCCTGCGGGGGCACTTACAAATTGTCAGTTACATTTTTTTCTTACACTACCACCGGATCGGAATACGACCTCAACTGAGAAGATCCGGCAAGAAACTCAGCGGGTTTGTCTTTTTTTCTTATTTATATTATTTTTTTTAATATTATTACAATCATGTTTTTTTTTACATGGTAATGAAAGTTGTAAACTTCATGTTGTTCAAAATAGCACGAATATTTCTCAAATTGTATCAATTTTCAAGTTATTTTAATAAACTCGTTAAATTTAAAAAGAGATTTAATACTAAACTGCATTTAAAAGCAATAGAGGGTATTTTGAGAAAAACATCTCACATTTTTGACATTATGTGTTTTCATAGTAGTGTGTTTAAGTTGATTTTGTCTACGTTCTATGCATTATTTGAAAAAAATATTAGCATTTCGTAATCCTTCTCTATATAAACTACAACCGTGCGTAATTTCATACACCTTTGTCCGTGGCAAGTATCTTAAAAAGGGATCACCAGTTTTTGCTTCACGTATTAATATATAGATAGTGGAGTGAATATTAAAAGGCCTCGAGTGGAGATCAGATTAAGGAGTACAGAGTTACCGGCTATAGTGGTGCCATTTAAGACAGACCTATGTCCAGCAGTGGACTTGAAAAGGCTCATTGTATGCTAACTAGTCGTACGCAAGCGAAACTATTATTAGATAAATTTTAGGTCTTACTGTTTTTCCATGTTTTTATTGCATTTTCAGGAAATTATACATATGAATATTTTATTGTCCAATCTTAATTTTAGCGAAATATGGTTGGAAGTCGTGGCCTGAAAGAGTAACAAACAGAAACAAACTTTCGCATTTATTATGTTAACTAGTTGACCCGACTTCGTTCCGCCTAAAAGTCAAAAATCTAAAATTATTAGTTTCCCTACTATATTATAGGTACATATATTATACATAAAAGCCTTCCTCTGGAATCACACTTTTTAAAAAACTGCATTGAAATCCATGCCGTAGTTATAAAGATCTAAGCATACATAGGAATAAACAGCGAGAAGCGACTTTGTTTTATACTATTTAGTAATAAGATATTAACCAGGCTTTTAGACGTGATTTAGAGATTTATTGGGATAATATGAGGCATTCCAGTTTACACACTATTTATCCTTGTATAACTGAGTTTGGGTAATACACCAACAGATTTTAAAATTACGTAAAAATATATTTATCTCTAAATATTCCTAGATATTATAAACATCTTAATATCAATACATCTACCATTTACGGGTGTCTTTTGATCCTAATAACAATAAATATTATTGTCGTGTCTCTCCTAAATGCCTCACCTTATTTCTGTTGAATCTGTCGTAAGGCTTAAATACTTCAGAGGTTTTCAAACTTTACGCTACAACACGTCCAGGTCTCCATCTACACTGTGATTATTTCCACCGTTAAACGCGTATCTTACTTTAACTGAGCAAGGCTTAATAAGTTCTTTGTCGCATTTGCTATTTTGCGGATTGGCGAAGGGTTTTTTAATTTATATACGCACTACGTAACAATGGTTGATTTCGAGTGACCACATAACATTTCTTGGTCCGCATGATCGTTTGGTTCTCATAAAATATTTAAAAATAGTCCGATGCGTGTTTTTTTTTTACTTGACGCAATCACATAAATTTAACCGTGTCCATCTTAAAATTTAGTTTCATAATATTTTTATGAGAATTTATTTAAAGCTTCAGAATTTACAAAATATAGGTAAGATACAATTTAAAGTATTATTGAGTTATATGCATTTTTAGTAATTGCATAAATATCGTTAAAGGTTGAGCATCGCTGCACTTATCGTAATGAGAATTGTCAGATCTATATCCCCGCTTTCCACTTTGTTACTACATGAGCTTAACTATCATTCAGTACAGACAGAAGTACAAACATTAATATATTGTTAATATTATATCATGTTGAGTCTAGCTGACCCGACGAACTTCTTTTCGCCTAAACATAAAAACCTTCCTTTTTAATAACTTTTTCTATTAAAAAAAAGTATTAAAATCCGTTGCGTAGTTTTAAAAATCTAAGCATACATCAGGACAGACAGCGCGAAGCGACTTTGTTTTATACGATGTGGTGACGACCATCTTATTCAGATTGATTGATCTTATTTGATTTCAGATAGTACCCTTGTTTGATATGGAAGTGCATATAGATGTACATTGGACGCAGTTAATATTTACAATCAGATGGATCTTAAATTAAAAAAACATACAATATATATAAAATTGCAAATGTAAAATTAAACTACGAAAATATTAGTAGTTTTAGTATGTACAAAATACATCCACTAAGTATTTTGTACTGTGGTAGTAGCGTGGCTGGTTTTTTCAAACAAAATATAAAAGAGTTATAATTATGCCAAAAAAATTAAAAATTGTATTGAGATAATACACAGAACCGAGATCATATCTCAGGGTCGATCATCAGCGCTCGTTTAAGGTACCGCAGGTAGCCTATTCCTCTTTTTGGTCCAATCTAGCTCGGAATATTGTTATTCTTATACTGCAAGTTAACATATTTTCTGTATAAAAATATATATTACCTTATTCTTAATTAACTTAGAAGAATATTTTATCAAACTAGAAACATTGTTTTACTACAACGAAAAACCGACTGCTTAAAAACAATCGATCGATTTAAGCTTTCAGTTGGTTGTTTGTAAACAGGGTTTATTGTTTTTATAATAAACTAGCTGAACCTCGCAGCTTTGCCCGCGTTAAAAAAAACGATGTATCGATTGTCCCGTAGGAATAAAATATTAGCTACAATAAAAAGTAGCCTATCAGTTAATCCAGAGTGTCAGCTCAGTAACTCCCTAACAAATTTTATAAAAATCGATCTAGCCGTTTACACGTGAAGAAGTAACAAACATACACACTCACAAACTTTGATTGTTGTAAACAATGATTACTATATTATATATTAATTTAACAGTATTTTTACCAATGAAATCAGACGCACGCATTTGTCTCAATCACTCAATGCTCACTTACAGCGCAAAGCAATTTTCGTCTGAAGCAAATATTTCGTGGCCCTCGGGTAAGCGATTTTTTGCCTAGCAGTCTTGATTTCAACGTAAAATAAACGTATTTAAAGATGTAGTCAAAGTCTGAAACATATGTGATGCTGACTGATTTTGAAATTGGAAAGCTTCTGTAAATGTCATTCCAATGATCCAATAGAAAAATAGTAGTACCTTTAATAGCAGTACTCATGCTACCTACATACGTTCAATATTATATGCCTCAAGAACCGAAATACAACAATTTTCTTTTCAAGAAAAACAAATCAAATCTAGCTTTTGTGTCTGACTCTACCGCGAGCCCTATAACTTGCTTCATATACCTAGGTTGCCCTATCACGAACTCGGCTACTTCCTTATAACCCGCGACCTAAGACTTTGTAGGAAGACCGATAAAATTAGTGTGAGAATCACTATAGATGTCGAAAGACAAGCGTGGAAAAATTTTGACAACGGCATTTTTTCGCATTAGATCTCAAGAAAGATTTGGAACAACATAATTTGTTTTTACGCAAGTGAAGAAAAATACGAACATATAGTTTCTTGACAAACCATAACTGACCCATTGCAGAGCACGGGTTTCCTCTCAGAATAAGTTTAGATGATAGTCCAAACTGGTTAGTAGACTTTACAAACCTTTGGTAGCTTTGTAGGTCATGCAGGTCATTTAATGATTAATGATTCTAGACTAATACTAGCTGTCCCGACAAACGTTGATTGCCATATAAAAAATAAAAAAAAATGTTAAGGGTGGACAACCTTTAAGGGGTATGAAAAATAGATGTTGGCCGATTCTCATACCTACTGAATAAGCATATAAAATTTGGTAAAAATCAGTCAAGCCGTTTCGGAGGAGTATGAACAACAAAATCTGTGACACGAGAATTTTATATATTAGATTATCGCAGAATTGATACATTTTATAAAACGGTTGTCAACGGTTTCTTCACACCACCGCAGTTTCTACGTGACCACGATCTATGCAATTGGGTCAAAATATTCAAAAGTCATATATCGATAGCACCTCTTACATATTAAAATAAATTAATAATTCTTCAGTCCATAGACTTCTTTGGTAATCCTAAATTGGATCGAACTGCTTCCGAAGATTGGACTACGAATTGTTTCACTATCTTTTGGTTGCTCGTACAAAAAGCGGTGGAGAAAAATATTAAGCCAAACTTATAAGTTTGAAACTCTTCAAAATCTGTAAAGTACCAGTGTATAGCATAGCTTACGTCGCTCTTATTCTGATAGAAGATCCATGCCCAACAGAGCGCCAATATGTCTTAACAATGCCAATCCACTTTAATTAATCACTCATTCAATCCTAGTCATTAGTTTACAATTGCACCCACACTTAATGACTATCGAATAATATTTCTCTACAGGCCGATATTTAATCTAGACCAGTTAGGTTGCAACAGCGATGTGCCAATTTGTTGCAACACAATAAGGAACCATCTCGTTCTGACCACATTAGACCCAGCGCATGTATGTCATATTTACCAGTGAAATATTCACCTTTACAATTGGGCAATCGAAACTTGTACTTCAATATTGTGTTGAAGTTGGTGAAATACTGTTACCGACGTTGGTGTTGGAAACAGCGTTTCACCAACTTGTGGTAAGGTAACAAACCGCCCACAAATATGTGATCAACTTATTTTTTTTTTATCTGATTGAACATGGTTCACCTGATGGTAAATAGTTACTGCCGCCAATAGACATCTGTAAGCAACTTCAAATTGAACATGGGTTCACCGTCGCCTATGGACATCGGAAGCACTTCGATCCAATTTAGGATTATCAAAGAAGTCTATGGACTGAAGAATTATTAATTTATTTTAATATGTAACAGCTCTCGATATATGGCTTTTAAATATTTTTCCAATCCTTTTTGGCGGTATTTCGACCCAATTGCATAGATCGTGGTGACGTAGAAACTGCGGTGGTGTGAAGAAACCGTTTATAAAATGTATCAATTCCGCGATAATATTAATCTAGAATCATTAATCATTATATGACCTGTATGAAGAAAAAGCTACCAATGATTTGTAAAGTCTACTAACCAGTTTGGACTATCGTCTAAACTTATTCTGAGAGGAAACCCGTGCCCTGCAATGGATCAGTAATGGTTTGTCTAGTGCGAAAAAATGATGCTGTTCAAAATTTTTCCACGCTTGTCTTTCGACATCTATAGTGATTCTCACACTAATTTTATCCGTCTTCCTACAAAGTCTTAGGTCGCGGGTTATAAGGAAGTAGCCGAGTTCGTGATAGGGCAACCTAGGCATATGAAGCAAGTTATAGGGCTCGCGGTAGAGTCAGACACAAAAGCTATATTTGATTTGTTTTTCTTGAGAAGAAAATTCTTGTACTTCGATTCTGGAGGTATATAATACTGAAGACGAGTATGCAGTCCACCTGATGGTAAGTGGTCACAGCCGCCCATAGACATCTGTAATCGACTACATACAGACATGGGTTCCATCTGAAGTCAATCACAGATGCGTTGCCACTCCCGACGACTATGATGGTCACGTCATATGAAAGTATGAGGTACTACTGTTTTTCTATTGGATCATTAGAAGGACATTTACAGAAGCTTTCCAATTTCTAAATCAGTCAGCATCACATATGTTTCAGACTTTGACTACATCTTTAAATACATTTTTTGTTCGTTTAAAAATCAAGACTGCTTAGAAAAAAACGCTTACCCGAGGACCACGAAATATTAGCTTCAGGCGTAAATTGCTTTGCGCTGTACGTGAGCATGAGCATTGATTGTTTGAAATAAATGCGTACGTCCGGTTTCATTGCTAAAAAGATCATTACCAGACCCTTAAATTTATTATAAAAACTATCATAAAATAAACGCGACTGCTTAGAAACAACTGAAACTGAAATGTTAATCTTTATTGGGTAATATATGTCTAATCATATTGTCTTGCAAAGGTTACGGTACATAAAAAATATTTTTACACAAAAATGTTTGATGATTTTTGTTTAAAAAAATGTATGATAGAACCAACGTCTTTTTCCTTTATTTATATTATAGATACAACAGAGGAAATAAATAACATAAACTAGACTACATAAAAACTAAACTTATTAATAAATAGCAGTAAGGAACTTATTATTACAAATAAAACAAGCCATCTTTTTTTTTGGAAACCATGCCTCACACAGCAATTTTATGCTGTGTGAGGCATGGTTTCCAAAAAAAAAGTCTTTTGCCTTACTAGGTAAAAACCTCAAAACTTATTTAAACAATACATTTATTTTTTAAAGAAGACTAAGTCATAAGGAAGCTGTTTCAAACGAATTAATTGCAGTCATTGATGTATGCTATCCCTCTCTCACATAGTGACATTCATATGGGGTGAAAGGAAATGTGCGTAAAAATCTTAATAATAAGCTAACTTCGGTGGATTTGATTAAACAGTCTTGATGTTTTGATCTGGATAGAAAATAATTATTTTCACATCATATACTTGATACAGATTATATTTTTAAATTTACTCGGAATTTAAGAGCAGTGATAGCCTAATGGTTAAAACTTGCCCTCTCGATTGGGAGGTCCAAGGTTCAAACCCAGGCACGCACCACTGATTTATGTGTGTATTAGAAATTAATTATCACTGCTTTTCGGTAAAGGAAAACATCGTGAGGAAACCTATACACCCGAGAGTTCTTAAAAAAAAAAGTTCGCGGAGGTGTGTGAAGTCCACCATTTCGCACTTGGCCAGCGCGGTGGACAATGGCCTAAACTCTCTAATTTTGAGAGAAGACCCGTGCCCAGCAGTGGGACAATAATGGGTTGACGAGAGATATTTTTAAAATGCCCAAAAAGTATTATAATTCTTTGTATTGATGTATTTATTGTTTAAGTTATATTCTTAAGGACTTTTTTATTTTGGCAATGAATAAATACATGTTAATACAAATTTTCTTAGTCAAATTAGCTTTTTCCGTAGCAGTAGCTATTTTTATGTAAATTATTGTTTTAGTAACAGCAACTTTTTGTTGAAAGTACCACTGAGTTCAAGTTTTATTAATGGCGAAAGTTCTGAAGATTCAATCTTGTAGCAACTATTTCGATTTTAGCTGGAAAATTCCGAGAAAATTGGTATTTAACCAGTCTTGTGTAGCGCGTAGAATATCTCAAAAGGATTAACAAAAACAGCGTCTTCCAAAAACTCCTTAGGGACTTGGAGAATGTCTTTGAACCCTCAATTAATTTATGCTAAGGAACGTAATCCTAATAATCTACCAAAAAGATGGAATCACTGAAACGTTAAAACAATATTCTGAAATTAAAATTACTTGCTTGCCCTTTACAAAATACATAAATAAGTGTTTTTTTCTATCAGTTTGTTCATTTATTTGGACAATGAATGAGTTTATGTATGTAGTTTATAAATAGAATTATCATTAACCCTTTTATTTTTAAAGTAACACATTTCTTATTTATTGCTTTGTTGAAATATTTTCTTATAGTTTCGGTTCGGTTCGGTTATAGTTTCTTATAGTTCGGTTTCTTCATGGGACAGAGACGCTAAGAACTTGGAAGTTATGACAATCGTTATTGTTTAAACAGTCTTTTTCTGACAAATATCTTTCAACATCGCTACAATATTAATACAAGTATTTAAAATTTAAATTCTTGAAGTAATATTGACAACTTTATTATTATAAATAATTATAAAAGAAGGTTCATAAGCAAACTGTGGTTTTAAATGAAAGTAAGAGAACTACGTACAACGTGCTTTTATCTCGTGTATTTTCAGTTCAAATTAGAAATTTCTGGAGACTGTTATCTGTGGGGAAAAAAGTTAATTCTCATTAAGAAGATATTACAAGAGAGAAACATGGAGGAGATACAAGACATTTTTAAAGAGAAGAGAATTCAATTTAGTACCTTTTACCTTGCTGTTTTGGGAATTGCCTCTCTTCTATATTTAGGAGTTTCAAAAGAATATATATAACATTGGATGACGTCGATATTCCCTATAGTAATAAAGTTAAGAATCTAGGTATTTACAGGGACCAACATCTTTTGTGAATACCACTGGTCACGGAAGTCAGTAAGAAGATCTTTGCTGCTTTGGGTTCCCTTCGCAAATTGAAAAATGTTTTACCAATTCCCACAAAAATTACGCTTGCGCAATCTCTACTCTTACCTATACTTGACTATGCTGATGTGTGTTATCCTGATATTACCGAGGAGCAATTAAATAAGCTTGAGCGTCTCCAAAATATTTGTATACGGTTCATATTCGGCTTACGAAAATATGACCATGTTTCAGAGTATCGCGTTAAACTCAAGTGGCTCCCAATTCGTCTTCACCGAAATGCTCATATTCTGTCTCTTCTATACTGTATATTATTTAATCCGACCTCTCCACCGTACCTCAAGGAACGTTTACCCTTTCTCCACCTATCCCATGATAGATCCCTTCGCTCCACTCAAAACCTTAGTCTTTACACTCCTTCCCACTCAACTTCGTTTTAAAAAAAGTCCGTCACTGTTTCAGCCATTCAGTTCTGGAACTCCCTTCCTGTATCTATTCGTTATGCCCTACATTCGTTTAAAAATCTTGTGAAGTCCTATTACTTAAAGCTCTAATTTTCCAATCCTCTCCTTACGCTTTTGCTATCTTTAAACTTGTTCTTTTTACAATTATTGTTATGTTAATTATTATTATTATTTTTTAAGTAGTTTGTCTGAAACTTTATTTCTTAATTTGTATGTTGCACTCATTTCCTTATCTTAATTTTTGCACCCTACCTTCTCTTTATTTTTCCCCTAAAACTTAACTCCGCACCGTGAGGTTGCCTGGAAGAGATCGCTGTTGAGCGATAAGGCCGCCTTTTGTATTTTATTATTGTAATTTACTGTATTATTTTTCTTTTTCTGGGTACAATAAAGTATATTATTGTTATTATTATTATATAGTTTGGTTCGAAGGGAAAATAACACCGTTTCACCTATTTAAATCTGAAGCAAATCTGTGTAGCGAATATATATATATGTAGTAACTTAATAACATTAAAATGATAATATATTTACTGAAATCAACTAGTAGAACGAACATATCACATAAGGGATGCCAATGATATATACGAATGCAGAACAAAATTTGCTTACAGATAGTGTAATTAATTGTACTGGATTTATCTCTCTACGAATCGCTATCTTTATTGACTAAGATCTTGAAATGCGTTATATAACCAGAAATAATCACCATACGATTATAAGAAAGTGCTCACCCTTTTCTGCTAATATTATTTTTTTTTAATTGAATCTATAGATAAAGAAAAAATAACATATTCACTCTAATAAATTGTGCCTATCGACATTTCTTTCTTGACTCATTTACGATCGGCCATAATGTTGCTCAGTAACTTAGTTACGTCGTAAAATATACTCAACCGATGTGTTGGACTGTTGTTACCGGCCCTGACTTATTGCTTGGGCTCCGTGAATACGAATTTTGTAAGTCAAACAATAAAACATAATAAGTTGACGAGCTCTTACTTAATCCCTCTTGGTGCGAGTCACGGCATAATTAATTTTAGATTTGGAGAGATTACTTGATAAAACAGAGATTAAATTAAGAAACATGACAATTTCAGCATTATCATAAACTGTTTTATGTAAGTGATCGACCAAAAATTCAATTTTTGTTTTATTTTCGGACAAAATGGTTTCAACTGAAGGTTTTGGTCAGGAATCGGTCGGATCTTCAGAATCAGTCAAAACACACATATGTGAACTTTGGCAGTGGTAGCAGTAGTGGACTTGGTGGTGGTCAGTCGTTTCTGTAGTTCTGGGATCAGAATAGAGCTATGATATTCCCTACATGTCGTAAGAGGCGACTAAAAGGCACTTCTGGGGCCGCGGGCGACTAGAGCGGGAGCTCGAACCGTTCGGTCAGCCGCTCATCTGTTATGAGCCCGGTGGGGCAACGCGTTCCGGTTGCGTTCCTTTGGGGATCCCGGAGTCCTCTTTGTAGCCTTGAGGACGACCACCAGAGAGGTTTTAGTGTGGTAACAATCCCACATAACCCTGCGTCGCTTCACGGCTTCGGATACCTATTGATGGTTTCGCCCTCGAGAGCAAAAAAAAGGTGGTGGGCAGTAAAATAGTACTTTGGGTATTTTATTATGTTTTTCCTTCTGTTGGCAGTCCTCATGACTGTCTCCGATTATTTTATCGAAAAACCCATTTCAATACGTTACTCTTTAAGGTGAATGTCGTGCTCTTGATTTATAAAAGTTCTTTAATTTAACAAGATTAATATTATTATGTTACGAGTAATTCAAAATATTATCTATAATTACCTTTGGCGCTATGAGCCTTGATTTTAGCAACATAATTTCCTAGGAGACCAATAGCGTTTTGACGGACAGTCGAAACTTTAGTTGGAGACCTGATCTACATTTTTTTTCGATAATTGCGGTCTTAAGCGTTAACGTGCTTTAGTTTGGAAGGTAACATTTAAATACTTAAAACTTATTTCTCAAGGGTACCAAAACTTTTTGGGTTGTGAATATGCATGACCTGCACTAGCTGGTTGAACACAATTTTTACGTTTAAAAATATCTAAGACAAGCTTTCATACATCTTAGACATTGCGCAAGATTCCTGTATTTTACGATTCCAGCACCAGAGTCAGTCAATTTTTTTTTTATTTTTATACACATAACTAATTAAATTTTAATTCATATATTATTTCGTTTTGTTACTATTAAAAACAATTTACAGCGATTCGCAAATCAGTTGGCGATAAACAAATCAAAGCGTGCATTCACAAGAAATCATAAACGAAATAAATCACTTTCGTTTTTGAATCGAATTAAAATTCACGTCCAAGTATCAAAACAGTTAGGTCCGCGATCGGCGCGCACGCACACCTTTTGAATGGTAACTGTGGGGCGAAACACCGCACTTTCGACCGAATATTCAGTCCACGACCGTCTCTCCACCGTGACAGACGACAGGACAGACATGTTTTATATGTAGACAACGATTAACGACAAGATCTGTATGGCAGTGATCTGCTCGTTGTGGATTTGAGAACCGTGTTTCTGTGACCGACTGTACTGTGCAAGTTTTGTGGTGCCGGAGTAATTTTTGGTTTCAAGTGTACCATTTTCGCGGGAAACGGCGAAATGGTGAGTTTTGATTTTTTAATTTACTATTTTGAGAGTCTTTGACTTTGTGAAAAAAAATTTTTTTTTGCTTTTTTTCTTTAATATTTTATTTATAAGGGGTCGGAAAATAATTTAAAAAAATACATATGACGTCACGTAAGTAAAAAAAAAGAAAGTAATGACGCATTATGAAAAAAAAAATCTTTTAGTACAAGACTAATACATGAAAGCTAGGTAAGTAATAAAAATTAAAATAATTATTCCACACATGCAAGTCAGTGGTCATGAAACGAAATTTTAAGCGTTGAACACTTTCACTGCATTTAATAATTCAATTACAGTAATAAATAGAAAGTTCATAGAAAGTATATGACTGAAACATTTGAGAGTAGGTACATTATCAAGGTTGAAAGAAACCGTTTTAGCGCGGATTTCTACACGCTATTGCTAAAACGCAGATTATAAGTAAATTAAGCTAGCGCCCAGAAAATTCCAGAATAAAAAATAAAATCGGAAATTTTCATACTATCCATAATCTTAAGGTCAATAATCATGACGTATATTATTTGACACTAAATTTCTGAAAATTAGTTTATATTAAATTTTCTTTGCCTTTCATAATTATGATAATGAATTTTGAATCTCAATTTACTTTTCAAGAATCTAGTTTAAAAAAAAACAATTATAACCTTATTAAAAACGTAATAAACAATTATAATTATCGAATCACAACTATTTACGTGATTATTTGTTATAATTACATTATTTAAGTTGTATACAGTTAAAAAAATATTTAAACTGTTTTATTGTACGTAATTACTACTTTATCTAATATTATAAATGTAAATGTAAGTTTGTTTGTTTCGCTTTCACGCAAAAACCACCAGCTGAATTTCGCTGAAATTTGCAACACAGAAACTTAATGGCCTACATTAAAACATAGGATACTCAATATCGTGATAGACATGTCCAAAGCGAGTGTAGCCGCGGTAATATGTTAGTATTGTATAAATAAAATTAATTCCAACACTAGTCTTTGTCAGTCGCTATATGAGTTTCCACAGCCTTGTAATACAACTCTAAAGGATATTTCGACTGGTTTAACAGCTCGTTATAAGTCCAACTATTATTAAACGTATAAAGAAACTAATAATGATAATGATTGGAACAATGTACATAATAGTGTATTTATTTTGAAGGGAATTATATTAAATTGATTGCATTTATTCTTTAGTATATTTGAGGTAGCATTCGATTATTACCGTAAGTCCTATGTTTGAATTGGCATCGGAATATCTATAAAAGCTTTTAAGGATTAATGAGGGTATTATAGTCTCTGCAACTAATTTTCACGAAGATATGGGGGTCCGGAATAAAAAGACTCGATATTTTTACATAACAATCAAAACAGTTCTTCAGACGACCCCCTAAAACTGACTCTCTAGGCCCATGAGTGTATAGGTAGAAAAATAAAATATACAATCATTAAATTAAACTTAAAGACACAAAAATGAATTAAATCGGTACAATTATAACAATGAAATCATTTTCTAAACAGACTATTGTCAAATCTGAAAAAATATTAGACCAAATCTAAAAACTGTTACCAAATTATTAATTTTATTGTTGACAAAAACACAATTATAATTCGCTACTTCTTTTGGTATATTATACAAATTGCAAACAAATGAAATCAACCGAACTGCCAATTTAAAACTTCTTATGCTAAGTTCCACAACACAAATATACAAAAACTTGTTTTAAAATGTTTTACCGTCTCTACGTTACCTTGGAAACTAGTAAACCTATTTCAAAATACTTTGTAAAGGACCTTACGGAGACTACTACTACATATTTTTACTACCACTACATATTTTTTACAAAGATTGGTTAGGGAAAACGATTACAAACAAAAAAGACAAACCCGAGATTCTTGCGGACCTTCTTACCGGTAACTGACAATTTGTAAGTGCTCCCGTAGACCTATGCAAAAAGAATTTAATTTTCATTTCATTTTATTCACTGACTTCCAAAAAGGAAGAGGTTCTCAATTCGTCTGTATTATTTTTTTTTTCATTATTTTACGCGATTTCGCAAATGAAAGCACGTTCGCAAGTACATGAAAACGTAGCACATAGTAGTTTAAAGCATTCTCACCTAGTCATTGTACACAAAGTGATCATCTGTATTAGTAATTTCAAGACCCAGTTCAACCATAGTTAATGTTGAATCCGTTAATAATAACTAACGTTAAATTTATATTTATTTCTTTAACAAACATTTGGATCATGATTTTGATTTGATACCTTCTCAACGTAGCAGAGTTTATCCTTAATTTCTGGAAATATGTCCAGCCCATCAGTGAAATATTAATGAGCTATCATGACATAAATCACTACATTGAGAATCTATGGTAGTTGCATCTATGAACATAGTTGCGAGTCTATTGGATGGCTGTTTGTTGCTTTTTATAGGCACATGCATGCTTCGAGGAAGTCAAACGATCGTTTTTGGTTATTATCGTTTGTGCATTCGTTAAAAGCAGTCAAAAGTCGTAAGGACGAATACTTGCGACACATGCCTTCAGCGATTTTGTGTGAGTGTTCAAGGGCTCCCCTGGTTGTGTACTTAATGTCCAGAGGAGGGACGTAGATGTTGCTATAGAACTAACCTCAATCGGATCCGAACCTAATTATTTTTCAAAACCTTTTCGAATTAAGCTAGTGAGAATATATAAGAACTTTTGAAAAATTAATGAACTTTGAAACAAAAGATTGGACGGCATTATAAAAATGACTTCGCTCACATTTACAAAGTCCTTATGCTTTATTTAAATAAAAAGAACGCAAAGAAACCACATTTATAAGTTGTTGTACTTGACAAGTCTCGACGACAAGTTTTTATACGAATCAGATATATCACTTTGGACTCTGATGTTAAAATCACGAAATAAACCTTTGTTGATCTTATTCAAACATTATTCAGTGTTCAATGTTGAATTTAGTTTGAATATTTATGCTTCAATAAATTTGAATTCTTACACCTCTAAAAATGTTTGGTGACATCATTAAATTTGAATGTAATAAAATTATAACGTTATACTTGAAAAGCGGAAAAAATGCGAAAACAACCGTTATCTATTTTAACACAAACTTTCAATAATTGTACATTTAACTCGTACTCAAAAACTCTTACTAGTTATATTTAAAAACAGTTAATATTTATGTTTCTAGAAACCTGTTTGTAATTATTAGGATGACCTTGAATCCTTGTGAAAGTGATAATGAAAGTAATCTTAGATGAAGTAATAATTAGTTGTGGATTATAGTTAATATTTTACAGTGTATCTGTGCGTCGACTTAGCAATATATGTGAAGCTACTAGTCGTAGAGATGTTAAATATGAGAATACATGATTTTGAGACGGTAGAACTCGAGAATAAGTCGATTTTGTAGCACACCGCATTTGTCTTTCAACACGGTAGCATACCGCATTGTATGCCTTGTAGCAGCAGTATTCATCATTTGTTCGTTTTGATCTTACGGGAAAGAGATGCATAATTATCCAAGGCGCTCCAAATATAATCCGCAGTCGTTAGAAACCTCTGCGGTCAACCTCTGGGGTCGATTACCGATGACCATGAGCAGCAGAGGCCACTTACTATAACTATTATATCTAAAGCTGAGAATTGCACAGCCGCTGGTCTTGAAGCTCATGTTTATGAAGCTGCTAGTTATGGAGCTCCGTCAACTTTAAATTAAAACATTTAAGTAAATTTGCGATGAAAAAGTATTTCAAGTTTTGGCGTTGCCGTATTTACACCTTAATTAATATTTGAATTCAGAGTTGTTTTATTTTGTTTAGGCGAGATTCTAGCATATTAATAAATTCGATGGAGAAAATTTCTTTTAAGTTTTACTGCTGACCATGGATTTAATCGAAAACCACAAGTTTGGCAAGTATGGATTCGTAAATTTCACACACACTTCACTTTTTTGAGAACTTTTAGTTTCGAGAATCTCAATGTTGATTTTATTAATCTTTTCCTCCATCATAGTGATGTTTTATCGCACACGCATAAACTTGAAAATCCGTGGTAATTTAAACTACCGGCTGAATCGAAATATCATTACAAGGCTTTAACAGCTAAGTTTAAAAAAAAAAACATGCGTGCGTACAAAGTACACATGTCAGAAGTGAAACTTCTTTGGCGAACTAATTTATAAATCTTGTTTATATTTATACAAATCTAAAACTTTAAATTTCCAAGATTAAGAGGAAGGGAAAAAGGCGTGATACGACGTTCGCTCTGTCTCACTTTTTCTCTCAATCTTTCTCACTCGCTTGCTCCCTACTCTCACTCCACGGCTAGTTGCTCATGCTACGTTCGCCCTGTCTTACTCTCTCTCAATCAGTCTCGATCACTCTCTCTCTCTTTTCCGACACTTCCGTTGCATACCGGCGTGACGTTTCATCTGTAAAAATTTTACCCTCATGCGCCTAAAGAAGTTTCACTTCAAAAACACACACACACGCTTTATTCACTCATAGCCCCACACTAGGATTTTCTCCTGTGTCGCGGGTACCATAGACACACACGAATACACAAACACCCAACAGAACATGAATCTAAACTCATCATTCAGGTACTTGTTTGGCCGGGAATCGAACCCGGGATCCACTGCGTTAGACTGGTATAGTATATGGTAATCCCATAACAAAATCCCCATTGGAAATCCACCATCGCTGTCGAGCTAGCTGACAATGGATAAAAACACAGTTTCACTAAGAGAAAGTGGTAAGCAAACGTCTGCTAGAAATCGCGAAGTCACACGCCGCGCCGTGCGCCTTATGTTCGAATGGCTAGAGAATGATTTGCAATTGCATGCATTTTTAAGTAATTAAATATGAAAACTGTTTTAGAATTATGATCTAATTCAGGTTTTTGATACAAATATACCGTAATGTTTATAATGTTACCGATTTGAATGTTTTATTTTTAGTTATTACTGAACGTTTTCTTACAGATAATGGTAACTCTTACATATTAATGGCTAATATTACATATCAGTTTATTAAACTAAACCTATTACTATATTCAATGCGATAGTTTGTGATGATTTGTGACATAGGTCTTTTTTATCTGATTGAAGTAGCAAACGAGCAAGCAGTCCAGCGGTAAGTGGTCACCGCCGGCCATAGACACTAAGCTTACCACGTATGATACTAACTACCATGATAGACGTGATCAAAGCGTGCGAAGCCGCGGGAATTGCTTAGTAATGAAGTAAAGTAAACGCAAAGTATATAAACGCATTGATTTTTTTATTCGTGATTTTTTGATTAGTGTTTCAGTATTAAATATTTAATATTAAAAGTTAATGGTACACCAAAATATTAGTAACCAGTTTTTTTAATTAAAAAATGTCTACATTTTGTCCCCACATTAAGATTTCGTGTGTGGGTGTCATCGACATTTTTGCACGTAATTAAATCATGTTTATCAGATGAAGCTCTAATTAGAATATGGAAGACTGCTATTAGAATTTTATGACACCTAAGGCGTTAGACGATTATAAATACAAGTATAAAATAATTTTGAAAATGTGCTATATTGTACCTATGAGGATTTCCAAAGTTCACATGATAGTGTGACATCAACCTATTACTGTCTCACTGCTCGGCACGAGTTTTCTCTCGGAATGAGAGAATTTCAGGAAAGAGTCCATCACGCTAGTCTATCAATTTGCACTTGGCGAATTGGGACACTTCATATACCTTTGACTTCAGATAGAACCTATGTTCTATTTGAAGTTTACAAATGTCTATGAGCGGCAGTGACCACTTACCACTAGGTGGACTGCATCCTCGTTTGTTATTTCGATCATATAAAAAAGGTCTTCAGCCTCTATTATAAATGTCTAGTTACTAATTTGCAAAAAAATATAAACACATTTACTTTTATAATTTTAAAATTGTATCACTTATCTAATTGCACAGCAAAGATTAATAAGCCCAGTAAAAAATTGGCTTGGAACAACAAGATTTCTGTTAACTTAAAATAAAGCGACCTTAACCGCATTACATGTAAAAATAAGGCTCTATTTGAACCGGTAATTACCAGTAATGGTAATTACGAAATACACGTCCGGTAATAACTAGACTCAGCATGCGAGTTTGCCTACAAATCGCCCCTTATTTTGAATAATTTAAACATTTTTAGTAGATCATATTAATTGGACTCGTTATATATCTATCAATTTTATTGCTTTTATTATTTCCTAACGATATTAAGGTTTCCGGTATAAATCATTATTTTTGCCTCCATATGAGTTATTCAATGCTCTTCAGTAATTATTAAACAAGATGTTTTAAAAATTCAATTAATATTTCCTAATTTCTAGATTTTTAGACTATTTCAAGTTTAGTTCCCTTAGTCGAATTTTTAAACGTTTCCACAAGACAATAGTTGTTTACGTCTGACCGACACACTGCATAGTTTACGTATTATATTTTGCACATGCACGTTTACGTATTATATTTTCATCCCATTGAAGTATATGATGATTGGTATGATTAGTGAACCTCCTGATGAAAAGTGGTCACTGTTACCCACGGTCATCTTAAAACAAAACGAAGTATACAAGGGTTCTACCAGAAGTCAATCAGAGATACGTTAGTTACGTCCAGAAGATTAAATAATGGCTTAATTAAAAAAAATGCAGTAAATGTTGTTTTGTTTCCTTTTAAATTAATTCGAAGCACCAACTCTGCGTTTCATATTACACAACAAAATTTAATTCGATCAAAAACATAAAACAAAGCAACTAACGACTGTACTTATGTAAATTCCTAAACAACTCCGCTGGGGTCAAAAACCAGTCGAAATAATCAAGTAGTTGCTAGGATATAAAGAATTGTCGCGTCCTATCAACTTAAAATTCACGCGCCGAGAATTCCACGGATTACAACATCACTACGAAAGTATGTGCATTTGAAATTATTTTAAGACTCAAGTTATATGCTTGGGATAGTGTTGGGACTATTTCGAAAATCCCGTATACGGGATTTTGCCTTTTGTATATAAAACTTATGTGTGTCGTTTCATTTATTTGTGCAAATTGTATATAACAATAAAAAATCATTACATTCGTAATAGTAGCATTAAATATATGAAACTTTAGCGTAAAAGATTATATGAAAATAGTTGCAGTAATCGGGACCAGCTAACAGATTTTTTTAAAGAATAATCTGAGATTTTTATTTATTTAGAGCCTTTCATTTATGTATTCTGTATATTATCGAGATAAATCTAGAAAAAGTAAACACCATTTGTGTGCCTATTTTAAGTTAATGCATTTTATTTGAAAGTAGTAAACAATCTTGCAGTCTACCTGTTGGTAAGTGGCCACTGACGCCCATAGTTTAAGCACAGATACGTTGCTTTCCCCAAGAAATAAGTTATAACACGTCGGATATACATGTATGTCTTCCTTATACCCTTCAGACAAGATCACAACAGCGCTTTACGCTACTTTTATTAGGCGGAAATATGTGTTTGCTGCATCAATAATCGTACCAAAATGGGTTTCGCCACCTTATAAAGTATTGCATTTCATATCACACTAGCTGTACCCTGAGCGCGTTGCTAAACCATCACCAAAAAAAAAACACACTAGAAACCTTCGCGAGCTCATGAATAACAACTTTGCTAAAGATCATCACATCATCAAATTAATAGTTTACGATTCTATATAGGACATACAGACGAATGTTCATTTTTATAAAGAAGAAGACAAAGATATTACATTGAAATTACATAAGTATTCAAAACAGCTCAATCATTTAAGTCTAAACTAGTCTAAAGTAATTGCAGCTGACCTTAAAACCGACACCTCAATACTGCTATCTATTTAAAGATGTGAACAAAAAACGAAATTCAATAATGACGAAATCCATCAGTTTTACCAGTGCAGTAAAATACCGATATTTACCAACACTTTTTATATGTATTGCGCTGTCGATTTCCGATACTTAGCCAATGTTATAGTTGTCTAGAGTTTAAAACTTGAGGCAATGTTAATACGAAACTTAGGCACCGTAATACCTGCTAAGTGTTGTTGGTACACAGTTTATGTAACTTTGATGAGGCAAGCTAACACTTGATCGTTTAACAATAAACTTTTAAAGCAGTTTATTGATAATAATATCATGATGTCGAGCTTCTATGTCTTGTTGTATTAAACGCTCATTTGTAGGTTATAAAGCCACCTTATTTTGTGTTTAATGTACAGTCGTTATATTTTAAAGATAACATTTTTAGTACAAATGATATTCAAGAGTTACGATTTATTTGCGACTGGTGCAGTAACAACATGAGTTAAAGTTGACTGCCAACTTACCACTAGTTTAAGATGAATAGGTAATCTTTTATCTAAATTATCTATCCACATTATTAAGTTTGGAGCTATAATTTACGCAATTGAATTTATAAGTATGAAAAAATTAGGTTACAAAAAACATTAGGTATCCGACTGAAAATAACTAATAAATCCGACTGAAATGAAGACAATATGTTTAGTATAGAAATAATTATCACCGACAAATCCCGGTTGTAAGTATTTCTGGTAATCCGGTTGTAAGAATTACCTTAAAAACGTTAAGATACAAATCCCGTATTAGTGTCTGCGGGATCTCATTCCCGGGCATTAAGACCATCACTAATGATGAACCTCTTTTGCAAGTACAAATGTTCAAATTTCCAAAGTTTGTCTTATCCGGATTTTAGTTGAAATTTCTTATTAAGAGTCTTAACTTACATTCTACACGGCTTGAACTGTGAATGCGTTTAAATATTATGCCTTTGTACTACTTAATAAGCATTCGTTAAAACTTAGCAGGCTTTTCGACTTAACCATGCGCCAATGTATGTCTTTGAAATATTTTTTACATTTTGAATATAAATTGGTTGATGTCATTTTATACTGTAATATCAACTTATTGCTTTCCCACTGGTGGGCATGTTAATATATTAAGGAGTTGGGAAAATAGCTGAGCCATAGGCCACCGTGATGGCCGATTGCAGATTGTTATACTTTTAACAGTTTCTATGTTCAATTTTTAATAATCAAATTATGATTTAGAAAAATGGGTAGGCTTCTTCGTACAGTTTTCATGATTGAAGTAAGTGGTGGACTATGGACTTGTCATTAAAAAAAGTAGAAGTATAGCTGTGGGTTATCTATAAATACGTACACCAGTTCAATATTAAATACATGATATTAAATCAGGATGAAATTTATGACACTAAGTTGTTTTTACGAATGTTAGTTCGAAATATTAAAGCAAATTTAAGCCCAAAATGCATATTATAGCAATATTAAAAATCTTATTATTATAATACAACGTAACATTGAACTACGAAATCTGTAATAGAATCGACTCATTCTTGCATCAGTAAATTCTTCATGCACTATTCGCTTAAATTTCAAAATTCTATCGTCTGAATGAATTTTATTGAAACCTTTGCGAAAAACGTAAAGCTACTGTGACCGTTATTTGAAATCTTAGAAGACGTGTTAAGAATTCTACTATAGTTAGTTACATTTTATTTTCTATATTTTTTGCATTAGCTTTTATACTTGTGATTAAGTAAATGCTATTGAAATTGTTTATAGTATTCCTTTCGTCAAATCTAGTAGTTTTAAAGTACCTATGCATTTTATATATTTGATGTCTACGACCCATAATAAAGTGCTTTGTTAAGTACATAAGGTTATGGTGGTATTTTTACAGTACCATAATGTTTATTCCATTACTTTGGTAATAAATATGATTTACTTCAAACAGAAGTTCACTTATGAATAATGTACTCATCTTATGAATACATGTACTGGATCGAAATCCTATAACTATTTTATAAAACCTAGTAGTTTTAAAATAAGTAATTTTTACATTTGATATCCATAGATTGCAATAAACTGCTTTGAAAAGTACGTAGGGTTATATTGGTATATTTTCCTATGGTACCAAATTAATGAATATGTGGATAGCAACGTTTATATTATTACCCATTAGTAATAAATATGATTAAGAAACTCGCAGCCCTATGCTACTTTTCTTTTTCTTTCTTCAACCCATTATTGGCCCACTGCTGGACATGGGTCTTCTCTCAGAATGAGAGAGTTTAGGCCATAGTCCACCGCGCTGGCCAAGTGCGAATTGGTGGACTTCACACACCTCCGAGAACTTTTTTTTTTTAAGAACTCTCGGGTGTGTAGGTTTCCTCACGATGTTTTCCTTCACCGAAAAGCAGTGATAATTAATTTCTAATACGCACATAAATCAGTGGTGCGTGCCTGGGTTTGAACCTCGGACCTCCCGATCGAGAGGGCAAGATTCAACCATTAGGCTATCACTGCTCTATGCTACTTACCATATCGAAATCCCGTAACTATCCCTACAAATCCCCCATAAACACGAATCATGTCCAATTCCCAGCCTGCGGTAAATACCGTACCATTACCGGTTACCGTTAGAGCACACTGCCCTACCGCTGCAAATGTATAACGGTTCATCTTGCATTACTCTTGCATTTGATTGAGTCACAGATTATATAAATGTAAAGGGTCACATTCCAGAAAGAATTCAAAAAAGAAGGTGTCGCTTTTTATTTAAAGCTAAATGCGTTTGAGCGCGTCAACACCGCGATGGTTTTATTTACAACTAACAGAGTCCATGCGACTTCATTCGCACAGACTTTAATATAATATATCCAATTGCCATTATTGCCTATGTTACTCAGGGATAATGTAGCATTATAATGGTGAAAAATTTGTTAAAATACGTTCAGTAGTTTTTAAATTAATTCATAACATACAAAAATACAAAGTTTTCCTTTTTATAATATTAGAATAGACTCCGTTCCGTCTAAAAGTCAAAAATCTAAAAAAAACTGTGTTTTTCTTCTATATTATGCATGTATTATACATAAAAATTTCCTTTTGAATCACTCTATCTATTTAAAAAACTATATTAAAATCGGTACATAGGGACAGACAGCGCGAAGCGACTTTGTTTTGTACTGTGTAGTGAAGATGTGACTAACTAACGACTAACTAACTAACGCACCTAGTTAGTTAAAATGAAAAAAGAAACCAATCGTCATTGACATTATTGAAAAAAATAATGTCGATCCCTTTCTCTATAAAACAAAAACAAATCTATACCACGGGAATCGTTTATTTTTACGGGATAAATCCTACATACTATTTCAGATTACAATTTATCTCTGAATCAAATTTCATCCAGGACTGTTTGATCTTTCTGAAGTAATTGATCCATCACATCACAAACTTTTCCTACACAACCGTAATAAATTTGATGAGGTGTCTTTCAAATATTATGCAATGTTAGTAATAAAATTAACTGGATTTATTACTATATTCAAGCATTCGGTAAACTTGTAATGTTAAATGTTTAATGCATTTTATTTATCATTTACTAGCTGATCCCGCAGCTTCGCCCGCGTTAAAATAAATCGATTGTCCTGTGGGAATAAGATATTTTCCCACAGTAAAAAGTAGCCTATGTGTTATTCCAGAGTGTCAACTAACTCCCTATCAAATTTTACGAAAATTGCGCTACCTGCTTAGACGTGAAGAAGTAACAAACATACACACTCACAAGCTTTCGCCTTTATAATATTAGTATGAGTATGATATCTTAATATATAAATACAAAAACAATAAACTTGAAATATCTTATTCATTTAGCTTACATGGCTTGAAGACAAAATTTCTTGCTGAGTGTACACTACAATAAAGACAAGTACAAGAAAAAAACATTAGAAATTTAAAACTAGCCGAGACAGAATTTCTAGTGAAACATGGTTCTACCTTATACAGTTAAAAATATTTTTTTTCATAGTATTACTGGATAAGTCAAAACGTCAACTTGATGAATTATTGACTACCTGGCGCAACGGTTACCATACCGGTCTAACGCGCAATGGGTTCCGGGTTCGATTCCCGGCCAGACAGAAATCTGAATTTTAGATTTATGATCTAGGTCTAAGTGTTTGTATATTCGTCTTGTGTGTGTCTATGGTACCCGCGACACAGGAGAAAATCCTAGTGTGGGGCTATGAGTGTAGAAAGCGCGTTTTTTTTATAAATATATGGTCCAAATCGCTATTTCTGCATTTATTTATTCAACACTTTCATGTATATAACGAGCATGTATCATGGGGAAGCAATAAATAAGAATTCTTACGGTTAGAGAATCCAGTGATCCTCGCCAACTGGTTTGTACGGTAACGGTTCATCTCGAGAGTCACGATCGTAATGCAACTGTGATTTGGTCACAGAGTAAGTAAATATAGAGCGCGGGGTACATATTTTAATATTTGCTTCAGTCGTGTTTAAATCTTATCTTACCTTATGGTTAATGGTTCAAGGTGGTAGAACCAGTGTAGTTCGACCGGGGAAGTACCACCGCCACACCTATTTCTAGCGTGAAGCATTTCTTGCGTTTCGATAGAAGGGTGTGGTTGCCGGCACACTTTCACATGAGGCGACCATCATAGTCCTCGGGAGTAGCAACGCATCTGTGATTGACTTCAGATGAAACCCATGTTCTGTATGAAGTTGATTACAGATGTCCATGGGCGGCAGTGACCACTTACCATCAGGTGGACTGCGTGCTCGTTTGCTACTCCAGTCAAATAAAAAAAATGAGAGAGTGGATCATCAGGAAAAAGCTAGTACAATAATATTATTTCTATCTTCTTGTTCTCCTTCTTCTTTATCTTCTTCTATACTTATAATAAATCTTTAGAGAGGTCAATGCTGTACATAAAATATATATTTCCAAAAGAACTATCAGGGGGTGATTAGGGATCGATACTGATACCAAAAATCCATTCAGTAAAATTTTTGTCTGTCTGTCTGTCCGTCTGTCTGTTTGTCTGTCTGTCTGTATAACCATTATAGAAACAAAAACTACTCGACGGATTTTAACGAAACTTAGTATAATTATTTTTCATACTCCTGAGCTGGTTATAGTATACTTTTCATCACGCTACAATCAATAGGAGCAGACCAGTGAAGGGAAATGTTGGGAAAACGGGAGAAGTTACTCCATTTTTTAAGTTCCGACGCTTATTTTTCATCCTATCGTCTACGTTACGTTAAGCTACATTTACTAACTCATTTTACTTTTAAATAACGTAGAACATAAGTCGTCGTAACAATTTATACTGAAATTAAAAAATGGTATTGCCATTCAAAAAATATATGTAAACTGTAAAACCACACAGATCAGAAAAGCGTTTGAAAATCTGTGTTAGTATTTTCTGCCCATAGCTTTTAATCAAGGTTTCCAAGGAACTACATGATTTCAACGTGACTTCAATTAAAAATGCAATAATGTTTAAAATACATCAACAATTTAAATTGTTATTAAAATTAGTTTTGCGTTTACAACTTCTTTAATGCGTTAATTGCGGTACGAGTAAATGCGTTCGGTTTCCACAAAAAACGCTATTAGATGCATTTTATATTAAAACGTTCAATGTTATTTTAAATAAAAGGTCAAATTGCTCATTAGTGGTAAAACGTTATGTACAATATAATATTGTATACATACAAACGCATATCATAATTTATTAAAGTAATTTAATCCATAGACAGAAAGATAAAACCCATAGTTAAGCGTAAAACTTTGATAGGACTCTCTCAGAAAGATCTTAAGAGTTTGCTTTATTACCAGTGCCGGGTTAGCCATATAGCAAGAGTAGCAAATGCTACGGGCCCCACGACTAGAGGGGCCCCGCAGCCCAACACCTACCTGCTATTTATATTTTACTATATTTGCTATCCTAAAAATCCTAAGCTGAAAGAAGATATAGAAAGTTTCATCTCTAAATTTTTCCAGATTAAATCCAGAAAAGTTTAATAGTAACAGTTTTGTTTTCTAAATTTTACCAGATTAAATCCAGAAAAGTTTAACAGTTTTGTTTTATTTAATACCCTTACTTAAGGCAAACCATGGGCCTCCGGTCAGAATTTGCTACAGGCCCCGCGCTGGCATCTGGCACTGCTTATTGCGTGGTATCTGGGATCAATTGCAGTAGAACCAACTCCAAAACTTATTGTAGCCTATAATTGACATGTTAGATGGATAACCGCTTAGAGATGCACTACAATTTGTGTAAAAGTTATGTCATCCATCAGCCTTTGAAAGTCCACTGCTGGTCATAGTCCTCCCCTAATCTGCGCCACTTCGACCGGTCCTGAGCCATCTGAATCCAGCGGTATTAAACTTATGTACTTCAATAAAATTGTTCTTATAAGTATACAATAAATGTCAATGTTGAGAATTATTTTTGACTTAGAAAAATAAAATAAGATGTTACTTATTCCTTTATTTCTATTACACAACTTGTAATAGCAAGACTTTTTTCGCCAACCTAATTTGGACACAGATTATGCTATACAAAAAAACAAAACAAAAGACAAAACTCTGAACGTGGGTAGATAGAAGACATTTAAGAACTAAATTCTAGTCTAAATTGAAGTGTACTCATTTGATAAGGTATTGAATAACAGTGGCAATCTGCGATCTGGTAGCTTGGGCAATGCATGCGGCTTGCCTCGTTACGTGCGCCTTACGCAACACATTGACGAAAGGTATTTGCATATAACTTTGTCCTTTCCGGTATTACAAGGTTTATGTATCAATTGTACAAGTGGGTTATGTTCACGAATGAGTTGTCTTTGTAATTATTTGCAGTGTAGAAACTTTCTATCATCACTATAGTATAAAACAAAGTCGTTTCCCGCTGTCCGTTCCTATGTACGCTTAGGTCTTTAAAACTACGCTACGGATTTTAATGCAGTTTTTTCAATACATTGAGAGATTCAGAAGGAAGGTTTTTATGTATACATGCATAATATAGTGGAGTAACACTGATAAATTTGGAATTTTAATTTTTTTGGCGGAAAGAAGGTCGCCACGTCAGCTAGTTCAATATAAACATTGCACCTGCAAATTGCAATAAAATTTGTCAGATGGTAGAAAGTATCGTCACACTTTCACATGTGACCATCACAGTCCTCGGGAGTAGCAACGCATCTGTGATTGATTTCAGATGGAACCCATGTTCTGTATGAAGTTGCTTACAGATGTCCATGGGCGGCAGTGACCACTTACCATCAGGTGGACTGCACGTTTGCTACTTACTACTGCTGCTCGTTTGGTACTTTAAACAGATTAAAAAAAGTATATGCTTGACTTGGAAGTACCACTGTCACACCTACTTCATGTGTGAAGCTGGTGTGACGGTGATTCTTGTGTTTCGGTGATAGGGTGTTGTTGCCGGCTGCAATCGTTTTAGATGTGGCAATGCATCTGTGATAACTTCAGATAGAAGCCGTGTTTCGCTTATGACAGTACAATTTAAAACAAAGTTGGATTCACTTTTATTTCTGTTAATAATGTTTTTACATAAGTACAAATATTTTGGATTTTTTTATGTTTGTATCTAACGATGAGGCAGACGGGCCACCTGATGGAAAGTGGTTACCGTCGCCAATGCATCGCCGGCTTTGAAGGAGCTCTCCTTCAACGTCGGCGATGTATTTTGCACCTTACTTCATGCTTTCTGCACCTTTCTTGAAGAGCCCCATGTCATAGCGCTCCGAGAATACCTCAGGAGGAAGCTCATTCCACATCTTGCACGTTCGTGGTAATAAAGACCGTGCAAACTGATATAATTGCTGCAACCGGTAATATTGGACTGAGCTGAGCTGAAGCATAGTTGGGTATAGTTAATATACGAATAGAATATTATTATTGAAAACTTAAATACGCAAAATGGTATTTGTTGTGATTTAATAATAAATGTTATTCGAAGCTTATAAACAAGGATGACCTTTGAAAGGTCACATTAACACTAAACATACATAATTAATATGTACATATATACTTCTCAGATGAGGCATTCCAATTTATAAAAATAGGAAGAAGTAATGGCGCAGTTTTATTTTATAATAAGACAAGTGTGACCATCCCAGAATAGATTAAGTAACTAAAGTATAATTTATAGAAGTCGGTTAAAAAAAGTAGGTGTACCCTGCGAGCGTTGCTACGCCATCATAAAAAAATACACCAGAAACCTTCGCGAGCTCATGAATAACAACTTTGCTAAAGATCGTCACATGATCAAATGCTATTCATTTACGATTCTATAGAGAACATATAGACAAACATTCGTTTTTATATTTATTAAAAATTATTATTTCAGCTAATATATATCGGCCATATCATAAAGTCTTCAAATCTGAACTGCATCTGTAATAAAGTCGATTAATGAGGCGATTTAACATTACAAATTATTATTTCCTTAAGATACCAATAATCTTCTCGACGATCCACGTGGCAGAGCAGTCACCGAAGTCTGACACACAGTGGGTTCTGGGTTCGATTCCCGGCCAGACAGGTATCTGAATAACAAGTTTAGATTTCTGTTCTGAGTCTGGGTATATTCGTCTTTGTGTGTCCATGGCTCCCACGACGCAGGAGAAAATCCTACTGTGGGGCTGTGAGTGCAGAAAGTGTTTTTTAAAATAATATTAATGAATCCTCAGAATAATAATGCAATAAACTGATATGTCATAATACCAATTACCAGCTAAGAATATAATAAAGCTGGCATAGTCCTCCGTGCCAATATTCATGGCTCGTCGGTCTGTCCGTTGGAGCGGTGTGCTGCGCGAGACATGCTATTAGGGGCATAGGGTCAGCAAAAAAGTTTTTTTTTTATATATTTTTCTTTGGAACCTATTTATGATTTGTAGTTAACGAACTGCGTTTCGAAATATTTGTATAAGGCAAAGGCTAACCCAATTCCACTTAATTAAAAATACATTAATGAGTAATGAACAAGTTAGAAATCAAACAACATACATTAAACCGGTAGTAAGTACCAAATCAATCAATAAGTCGGTGGGTTCCACGTCATTACCTGTCAATTTCGTAATGAACCCAATTTGTCTTGCGTGACAATTTAATTGCAGTAAAATGCTAGAACCTAGGAATAGAAGATAGGAATAAGATTTAGCGAGTTAAAACAATTGTTAGTTTTGTTCAAATGATTATTTACTTGCTTCCATCCAGGACCCATCTCATCCACCAGCCTATTGAAGTCCATCCCTAAACATGGACCCCTCATAATGCAAGTTTTGCCAATAGTGCTTGCTCCTGGTATTCGTATTGGTGACTGTAGTGGAAGGTCATGATATACTTCCGGAATAACTTGTTTATTAATTTTATTTGCTGACTGGCTGAATCCTGCAGCTTCGCCCGAGTTAAAAAAAAATCGATTGGCCTATAGGAATAAGATTTTTCCTACAGTAAAAAACAGCCTATATGTTAATCCAGAGTGTCAGCTAACTTCCCACCAAATTTTATGAAAATGGCTCTAGCCGTTTACACGTGAAGAAGTAACAAACATACACACACAAACTGACGCCTTTATAACATTAGTAGAATTAAATATTATTATTACATTAAATTAAACAATATCGAAATGGCTTTAAAATATTTCTTACTTAATGTGTGTAATGTGCAATGCTAGGACTTTTTAGAGCAAGGAATTGTAATAAGCTTAACTTTAAGTATACATTGAGAAGCAGTATTTTTATGTTTATTTAATGTATTTGTGTTCATATATCGAAGAAACTTTCATTTTGCTTCAATCAATGTGAATTAATATATTATTTTTATGCGTTTTATAGCCCCGTGAATAGATAATAGATACAGGAAAGTCTTTCGGCTGCTATTAAAATTGTAGCAAGCATAAAATTCACCAAAATATAAAGTAAAAAAGAGGATTTTCATAATAATGTATAGTGATAACTATAGGTGTTAGCTAAGAAAGCCGTTATTTTGATCACACGCAGACACTTTAATTAGTAGACTAAACAAAACTAATGACCCATTTAAGTGATTAATACTAGACATGGCGTAATCCTGCCAAATAAATAACGCTGGCAAAAAGCTAGAAATATTTGAGAGACATTTGTGTCTCTTATAACGATATCATACGATAAGGTATACGTTATAACTTAAAATATTGCATTAGCAAACGGGTTTCTATACCGGTTGGTTACGAAATGGTAAATATGGTAATCGCCGGTTTTCAATGGACACGAAAACGGCTTATTAGTGCCAGTAAAGGCTAAGAAATATATTAATACATAGAAGGTTGTGGGTTGCAGAGCTTTGTGTTTATATGTTCTGATTGAAAGACATGTATGGTACAAAATGTTTTATGATATGGGACGTATTTGATTGTTAACATAGATATAGTCAGATATAATCACTGATGTTATGTTTTTTGGTAAGTAATTAGTTTGGTTAAAGGTCACCAATATAGAAAATTATTATCTGTACTCGTATGGCTTATGGTTTTGCAACACTTTTTTTTATCGAGGTGTCTTAAATTATTTTGAAACTACATAGCAACGTTCCTCTGACACTTTAGAAAAAAGTCCTTCAAAATTTATTATTTATAGATTTACACGAACACAATTTATCTTGTTTGTTATTCCTACAATTTATTCTCTGATTATATCTAGTAGATATTGTAAAATTGTTAAACGTTATAACTAAATTGTAAATAATAAAACAAATGAAACTTTCTTTTATTTATTTTTGATGAAATATTTTTTGATATTAAAAACAGCATAAATATATTGATTTGTAATAAATAACATAGACTTCATCTTAACTTTGCATGCTGACGCTACCGTTAATCTTTCGACATTCACAAGTATTCGCGTTCGGGTTTGCCTGAATAATCCGATCAATTGATTGGAGTGATTGGCGCAGAACATTGGTTTATCTCCACGTATGAGCCGTACGACTAATGTAGTTACTGCTCGTATATCATATTGAATTCTTTACTCGCTTTATAAAATGTGCTAGAATTTGTTTAGTATTTCGTTTAACTTCTGATTTCGATTAAATAGTTTTATTAAATTTTTACCTACAAATAATTAAGCATTGTAATGATGTTTACCAAATAGTTTGTGTCAGTTCCAAGAGTAAGGAAAACAGCAATCATACATCCGTGGTAGTGTTCCGTGTCCTTGAGAACCCAGAACAAACAGAAGGATAACACTATATAACGCTCAATTATAGACTAATTTATTTAGATATCTGCCTGATCGGGGATCAAATTAGAAACCCTCTGCTTTTTAAAAAGGAATCGTGCATACCTACGTATATTACAATTGTTGGTCGAAAAAGTAACATAAACGTGCAGTGTACATTGCAATGTATTAGCGAAGACAAGAGCAATGCTTATTTTGAGAAAACGTAATAAACTCGTACTAAGAGAGTGGCTTGCTACAAGTAAACGTTTCGTGGCTGACCGTTACCTGTTCACACGTAACTCTAGATCATCTAAAGCATCTTGTTGACATTTTCTAGCTACCGTACTGTAGCGAATGAATGTTAATATTTTATGTGTATGTGAATTTGAATACCTGTTGACACGTAACTCTAGGTCTGATGATGATCTATCTCAAGCATCTTGCTGACATTTTTAGCTACCGTACTGTAGTGAATGAATGTTAATATTTTAAGCGTATGTGAATTTGAATATACCTTACTGACTTTCGCGATGCAAATGCGAATTTCTTTCTTCAATTTTTGTGTAAAGGGGCGGGGAGGGTTGTATATGTGGAGGTAAAGCGCATGTGAATTTGGCAACCTTTATTTTGTCGATAAACTGCAGTTCGAGTTAAATTTGTATAGATTTGGCCTTTGCAAAGCACTGCAATTCAATATTCGTAAAACATTCGCACATTTTTGCGAAGCGAATATCTAAAAACATACGAATACTCGCGAATACGTATACGAATATTTGTCAAATCACTACCGTATAGTACGATTATGGTAAGTGTGAAGGAACTTATGAATACACGACAAATGGAGGAAACTCCGCTCAAACTTGTATGCCATGACATTTCAAAGTTAAGGCATAAAGTATGGTCAGTTTACGGCAACTGATTATCATGTTAAATTAATTTTGCTTCTATTTTAACTATTTAGAGTCGAAATTTGCATTTCGTGATGATTTTAACTGTAGGCCGCTTATAGTCTTTAAGAGGTCGGAAATGTCAATTTACAACACGGTAAATGATGCCGAAAAAATATAATAAGACAAATAGACAAAAATACGAAAAGAGGATAGAACAGAGGTTTTGTGTGGAGACAAACAAAAAATACAGAAAAATCTACCAGTAATACATTTTTTCCTCGCGCAGGTACCTACTTTTAATTATTTTTTTGTAGCAAGCACTCCGATTTTTTTAATAATCTATTTAACCTCAATAAATCAACGGGCCCCTAGAACAAAATCGTATATGAAAAATTACCCATTTACAGCATGAAGCTTAGAAGTTTTGTGGGCATACAAATATTGATTACTTATACCAAGAAAGAAGACCTATGGAAAATCATTGTAATAGCTATCTAGGAACCTATTATATTAGTTCCTAAATAGTATTACAATAGCTATTACAATAAACTATTACAGTCAACAAAGCTTCATACTGTAAATTGGTAATATTTCGTTTTTAAGGGCCCGTCGAAATAATTCATTACTTTATTCATACTCCTCTCATGCACTCCTTCAATTCCTTTATTCATTCAAGTTTCACAGAAATAAGATAAAATGGGAACATGTTCATAGTCGTAAACAGCGATTCGTCAAGAAACAAATTTGAGATACACATCAGTTTTAATATCTCTTTATATTTACCTTATATCAAATTAATAAGGATTTGTTAGTGATTTTACGATTCCTAATATGTCAAATTACCTAAAGGTCAGTAGTTAGTATATAGTATTTGAATATGTTACTTAAATAAATTGAATATGACAACAAATTATTGTTGAATAATGGAATTGTTTTGAATAATGAATGCTTTTGCAAATTATTCATGTTATTGGAAAATTCAAAATAGAAAGACGAAACGAAAATAATTGGCTTGCTAGGATAGAGAAATAGAGAAAGACAGACGAGAGAGATAGAGAAACAAGCGCACGCCGCGCGGCTTACTACACTAAAGCAAAAAGTGTCGTGACAACTTTTCGTCTGATTTTTTTCCGTCTAGGGCGTCTAGCCTCCTTCGCAACGTAGGGCGTCTAGCCTCCTTCGCAACGTAGGGCGTCTAGCCTCCATCGCAACGTAGGGCGTCTAGCCTCCTTCGCAACGTAGGGCGTCTAGCCTCCTTCGCAACGTAGGGCGTCTAGCCTCCTTTGCAACGTAGGGCGTCTAGCCTCCTTCGCAACGTAGGGCGTCTAGCCTCCTTCGCAACGTAGGGCGTCTAGCCTCCTTCGCAACGCGCGATCACGTACAACGTGTAAATTACGTACAATAATTATTTTATAACCGTGTTATTTTATAGTTATTTCAGATTTTGTTAAGTGATACAATAAGAATGGTTCGAAACACTAAATACCGTGGAGTACTTACTGCTACAAAAATGTGTAATTTTTTATGAAGTTCCTTTGTTAGAAACGGTGACAGCTTATTAAAACACAAATAAATTTATTTGAAGTTAATTTCGTTAGATAATGTTCGCGAGCACAAACTGTTTATAATACGTTCAATATATCATACTGACAGCTTCATTAGAAACTTGCATCCTTTCCGCAGTAGATTGCAAATTGTTTATAGAAAGTTAACACCACAAAACATGCGACTGATATCTAAGTATGTATATTTAATATATCACGGTCACGGCGAAACGTCACCAGTTTTCCGATTGACCACGATCCTTGTAAGTGGGTCAAAATATCGGCAAGAAGAATTCTTAAGGAATTCAAAAACCGCATATCGTGAGTACCCGTTAATTATTAAAATGTATCAATTCCACGATAATACTAGTCTAAAAGCATATAGTATAGTAACTGCCCAGCTACTGTAACTGAAATTGTAACGGACTTTTGTAACTAAGCCTTATGTCATCACGTTGTGTCACAGTAAAAGGCACGCAGTACGGAATCGCGGATTGTCGTTTATCTATTACTTATTAAGAAACCTGTTGTTAAATTGTATAATTTACCGCAAAACAATTTTATTGTTGTTGCGAAAATTACGCATAGAATTGTGATTTACTTGTACTACTTACTACTTAGAGATAATCAGATGTGCTTCATACTGAAACAAGTATGAAGTCTGAGTCTGAGAGATGCATTATTCTTACGAAAAAAAAACACAAGTACTCTGATAGGGAAGCCGAGTTTCAATGAATATCCTGCACACTTTTATATAAGGCGACCATCATAGTCCTCGAGAGTAGGAACGCATCTGTGATTGATTTCAGATAGTACCCATGTTCCACATAAAGTTGCTTACAGATAGCCATGAGCGGCTGTGGTCACTTACCATCAGGTGGACTGCATGCTCGTTTGTTACTTCAATCAGATAAAAAAGAACAAGCGTAACTTACAAAATAAATAATATATTTACAAATATCAACGATTTTTACCACATATCGTCAGCTTTTTTAATTTTGCTGGACATCGGCCTTTTCTATTGGGAAGTTTCACCAATAGCCGCAAAGAGTACTGAAAGAAAGTGTGACATCTCCTGAATTTAGTTCATTACTCGCCGCCTACGAGAAGAGATTGTGAGACTAAGAAAGACCAGGCGCTCGTAAACACCCACACGCCAATGGGGTACAACCCATTATTGTCCCACTTCTGGGCACGGGTCTTCTCTCAGAATGAGAGAGTTTTAGGCCATAGTCCACCGCGCTGGCCAAGTGCGAATTGGTGGACTGTGGTGTGTGAAGCGGTGGACACACGCCAATATTAACATTTATTACCGAATATTTGTTAATAACTACCTTATTACACATGAAACGCGGAATGTATTACACAATTACACTGGGCGTGAAGGAAGCAAAGCTAGCAAACAATGCGTAAAGTAGCTGTCGTTTTTACCTACTTCGTATTGCGTTACTGTGTACGGGCAATGGAATTCGTTGCGTTAAACTTGGTGGAACTTAGTTTTTTACTAAGAGAAACTTCTTAGATAACGCACGCTCGTTGTAAGCTTGCACCATGTATGTTTAAGATTGTTGTTGTCTTTGTAGACTTTAATGTTATATTTTTTATAAAGTTATATACAATCGGAAAAAATGCCTCTTTATTTTCTGTATTTTTCAAATATTATGAATTTATTTCGTATTAGTTTCGGCCTCTTTATATTAAGAATTTCAACTTTTTTGTCGTAGTATTGTTTATTTAGGTTCTTAATTTTATTTCGGGCTGATTTTATCATGAGCGCCATTTTTCATTAGGTATATCTTATGGCAACTTTTTTGTCATTAAATATAATATGAAAAAAAACATCAATTGTGAGGATCCATTCCTATTTATTGGTTGCAGCAGTAGAGTTGTGATACCTTATTACGTTACGACGTTTTTCTTTAAATTGTATTAAAACAATTAAAATGTACCAATTTACCACACGCAAATTGATTCTATCTATCAATCGATAGTTAATCACTTAAACACCTAAACTCGACAAAACTTTTCACTCTACGTTAAAGTTGCCGTTTGTGACAAAATTTGGTACTTCGCTGGAAGATCCTACCGATATCTACTGGAAATTACTCCTTTAGCCGCTTCCTACAACATCCACATATAGAAATAGAGGTTCTAATAAAGATAAATATTAAATTTAGAAAGTTAAAGAGATAGAGTAAACTTGAGTGTTCATAGTTTGAAACTCGAGGGCCAAAACTGCAAATCATTGAGTAAGATATAATGCCACCTACACCATTAGTTATCCGCTTTCTATGTCACTCAAGCATTCAGACTAGGATTTCATAATATGCAAGATTTCGTAGGAATATAGATAGAAGACGAACATTTTAAAAGGTGGTAGAACCAGTGTAGTTCGCCCGGGGAGGTACCAACGCCACACCTATTTTTAGCGTGAAGCATTTGTTGCGTTTCGATAGAAGGGTGCGGTTGCCGGCACACTTTTTATGAGGCGACCATCCTAGTCCTCGGGAGCAGCAACGTGTTTGTGATTGACTTCAGATAAAACCTATGTTCTATATGAATTTGCTTACAGATGTCCATGAGCGGCAGTGACCACTAACCATCATGTGCTCGTTTGCTACTTCATTATTTAAAAAAAAGATGTTATCTTATGATATGGGCGTCAAACTAGGCTTTCGATAAGAATAAAATATTTGGTACGACTTGTAGCTTTAATGGTTGACTTTTGGACTTTGATTGTTTTTTTTTTACGGTTTGATTCCTAAAGCACTATTTTGCCTTAGAAGAGCAGTAAACGTTGCTGTGTTCTGGTTTGAAGAACAAACTTACAGATAGCATTCTAATCTAGTTTTCAAAGGTAGACACCAATTTGTATTGTATCCTCTTTTAAGTAGTAGAATTTAATTACTGTCCCAATGTTGATTACATATTTCCTTGGGTAGCGGTGACCACTGATCATCCGATGAACCGCTACATTAGTTTTTCTATATGGTAAGAAATAAAATTGTACCTGCTAATCTATAAATAACTACGTAGGCCTATTCGTAGATATTTAATTTCATTCACTTTATATACAGAAAAAAATAACAATTTAACTTACATTTTTTTTAGATAACAGTATAGTATCTAAAAAAAAAAATTAGATAACAGTATAGTTATTTAAAATAATAGAACATTCAAAATCTTATCCTAAATCTAATTAGCAAATTAGTTCAAAGCTTAGCGTGTATCTATACTTTTATCTACTGTCAGCTGAACGGTGGACAAGTGGCCGATAAGCCAAGTTCCATTAAAAAGGCAATTTATTCTGCGCTACATTCCCGATACGACCCTAAATATACAACCCAAATTATAAGTGACATACAGACGTAAATTATTACTCTATTATATTTAAGTGGGAGCTGAATTGGGGCACATTTTCGTACCCGACTAATATAATGTTATGGTCGGTTACGTTGTAAATCGTTTTTGTCTTTATAAATAGTTATTTTAGTTTTTTTTTTGTCTTTTTTTTTATCCGACTGAAGTAGCAAATGAGCAGTCCACCTGATGGTAAGTGGTCACTGCCGCCCATGGACATCTGTAATCAACTTCATACAGAACATGGGTTTCATCTGAAGTCAATCACAGATGCGTTGTTACTTCCGAGGACTATGATGGTCGCCTCATGTGAAATTGTGCCGGCAATCACACCCTTCTATCGAAACGCAAGAAATGCTTCACGCTAGAAATAGGTATGGCGGTGGTACTTCCCCGGTCGAACTACACTGGTTCTACCACCTTGACGTATCGTGATGTATTTAGGGTTTTGTACTTAAAGGGTAAAAACGGGACCTTATCACTGAGACTCCGCTATTCGAATGTCCGCCTGTCTATCACCAGGCTTATTAACCAGGTTAATTTGGTAGAGGTTGGTAGTGGTTTAGGTAGAACCAGTGTAGTTCGACCGGGGAAGTACCACCGCCACACCTATTTCTAGCGTGAAGCATTTCTTGCGTTTCGATAGAAGGATGTGGTTGCCGGCACACTTTTACATGAGGCGACCATCATAGTCCTCGGGAGTAGCAATGCATCTGTGTTTGACTTCAGATAGAACCCATGTTCTCTATGAAGTTGATTACAGATGTCCATGAGCGACAGTGACCACTTACCATCAGGTGGACTACATGCTCGTTTGCTACTTCAGACAAATAAAAAAATAATAATAATAATTTGTTCTAAGAACAGTGAGCGTGGCCTTAAAATAAAAATATAGATATTAAACACAGAACAGGTAAAAATACTTTTAATAACAACCGTATACATACGAAATAAAAAATAAATCTCAAAATGTAAAATTGCAGAAAAAAAACAAACGAATACACATAATATTTAGCCTACGATGATAAATATGAAAGGGAAAAATAGTTTAGCATAATAAGTACTATGTTGTGTAGTCTATGGTTAAAGCGAGTACTGGCAACTTTCCCGCACTTTCACGCGGTTCGCGGAGGTTATTTTCCTGATACCTACCTGATGATGGCAACACTCCATTAAACTAATATCAGTCGACGTTCTTTTAAAAGATATTGAATGCATAATCCATACATACGATAGAAATGAAAGTTTTGCCTGTATATAAATACATTGCACATATGTATTTGCAAGAAATAGCTATAATACCTTTTTGTGTGTTTGTCCGTGTGTTTTAAATGTTATAAAATCAAAATATGTATAATATACACTTAATTCATAATAATATAGTCTTTACTTCTTGTAATTATAACCTTTAAGTAACATTAAGCTTTTATTTCCTATAAATGTAAATTAAAATTGAAAATGAAAGGTGATTTTACCTTTAATTCAGTCACGCTATCCCTAAGGAGTAAATTGAAACTTTTAATGTACGGAGATCCCTTGACTTTACACCAAAGCAGTGTCTATTACTATTGTTATTGTAAAGAATTGGATAAAACTCATGATTTTTGAATGCATAAGATTTTTTGTAGCTATAATAAATTAATCTTGTAAATTCATAGTTCATTTTATATGACAATTCATGTGAAAAATATGTTCTTATGAATTCTTACCATGTCTAATAAATGTCTAATGACTACTTTTAACATAAAAATCAGCCAAATTTTACATTATTTTTCATTTGATTATATTCCCTTTTAAACCGCGAAGCATCGAACGAAATATGGCGTGGAAAATCGACTCGTTGAATAGTACGATTTGAAAGATTGCAAATTGACGTTGAAACTTGAAAGCGAATCTTTTTTACGCTTTTGCTCAACCCTAGTTACCGATGCATTCGTCTTCGTAAAAAATTAAAAAGTCACGGCCGATTCGAATATCCATTTGAAATTTCGAATGTCGAATTCGTCGTTCATTACCACGTATGCATATGCATGGAAATTACACGGAATATTCGCCCTTTTTGTGTGCCACAAATGGCTGTATTGGCGTGAAATACGATGCGTAAATGTGACCCGTTTGTTTAGCAATCATAACCGGTTTCGATCGCGCCGGTACAGATTAAAAATGACTTCTGGTTTTAGTTTTAAAATACCATAGAGTGCCATAAACGAATTCATTTTTTTAAATATGTTTTGATATTATATTGTACGGTATTAAGATAATAAAGCCAAGTAAACATGAGTAATTTCTCAACATGTAAATTACGTTGTACGTACTATGATCGATAGATCATTGATGTGTTCCTATGCATGTACAAACATATATATGATTGACAGTTGAATGATTTTGAGCTGTCAATACAAACAATGAAAGTGATATCCGTTTCCGGTTTCATACCGGTTCCATAAAGCTATACGCAATGCAGCACGAATTTACACGCTTCTGTAAGCTTTGCGTGATTGAACAGAACCTTAGGATAAAAAATGTTGGCTGTATTTTCGTTTATTCGGAAATTTCATGGCATGAATACAACTCGAATCTTTTATCGTTTTTATTTTCCTGTACGAATATTAAGCGAATGGAATTTTGTAAATTTATGCATAGTACGAATGATAATAAAATAAACGAATGGAATTTTGAAAATATACATATCGATGGTATAAACATGTTTTAATTATACAAGAAGCAGACGAAAATAATAAAATTAAAACTGTAAATGCTGCATTATATTTTGTATATTTTTTTATTTATTGATTTGGTTTACCAACAATTGTAACATCATTTATTTTATTATCATTCATCATCATCATTCATCAGGTTATTTTATTAGCTCATTCAATACCAAATTTGTTTAAAAAACTTCAAGCAATCATTTGTCAAAGTATTGGCCATAATCAATAAAAAGTTAGTACTCTTAATCGGCTTAAATATAAACATATATTACTTGAATACGTCAGATCGTCAGTTCCTAATAGGACCGTATAATCTGACTACATTAGCGTAATTGCGTCGCTTATCACTAAACTTAGTACTAATTATTTTATAATTATACTTGATTCGGAAGTGCAACTTTAACATGCGATCAATTAGATCGTTTTCATCGTAACAGCTGTTAATTGTTCACTTCATGTTGATTTGCGGGGTGCAAAAAGTTTATATGCACACGTACCCACGTAAGAAGCTACATATGTATATTCGTTCAATACTTTCACAGATTACTGTCTCAAAATGAATAAATAAATCTTTAAAAATCAGTATTTAAAAAATAACTCCGCCCCGTGAGGTTGTCTGGAAGAGATCGCTGTTGAGCGATAAGGCCGCCTTTTGTATTCTATTATTGTAATTTACTGTATTATTTTTCTTTTTTCTGGGTACAATAAAGTATATTATTATTATTATTATTATTATTTATTGCAATACTACTTGACCCGGCGAACTTCGTTCCGCCTAAAAGTCAAAAATCTAAAATTAGCAGTGTTTCTCCTTTGTTTCTTTCTTTTTCTCTTTTTTCCTTTTTTCTTTTATTCTTTCTTTTGTACATGTATTATACAAAAAAGGTTCCTCTTGAATCACTCTATCTATCAAAAAAACTGCATTAAAATCCGTAGCGCAGTTTTAAAGATCTAAGTATACATACGTACAGACATCGAAAAGCGCCTTTGTTTTATGTTGTTTTTATGTACCTAGTGATGTTTCTATATTAGAAAACAGCTCAAAAGAAGATATACAAACATTTGAATTACTACGTTTTACAAAAAAAGAGACAAGATAATTACATAAGAAACCAATAATTATGTTACCATGTTACAGTAAGGCATCGTTTTAGATACATATCTATGATATAATTATATCTATTTATACTCCATGTATTTCAAGCACTTTGTTAATGTTAATAATAATGTAATGTAAATTAATAATGTATTTTTTTTGTTTCAGGTAAGATGTGATGAAAAAATATTTCCGTGGCTTAAGATATTATAATTATTACGTTTGGTTTTGTCGAAGCTACGTAAGTATAAATAATAAAATAAGAAAATTTTTTTTTTTTGTAAAAAAAATTCGAAAATTTAAATAACAGGAAAATCTTAAACAAACGCCGGGACTCTATAGCATCTATTAAATTTAACTTGCACATAAATCATAACTTCGTGACACCAAAGGTAGCCTTAAAAATAGATTTCGACCTTTTCGAGTGTCCTTCCACCACAGCGCGAGAGCACTTTTGACTGTCCGTGAATGACAAATGAGCATCACTTTCGCGAAAGGAAAGTACGACCATCACTTGTTAACACCGACACCGAATCGGCAAACGAGGCACGCGTAGGGCAAAGGTGTGGAGAGAATTGTATTTGTAATGACAGTGTTGTAAAAATCTATAGAAATGGCACGAAAAACCAACAATGTGTGTTTTATTAGACTCTGAAAAGGTAAGGTTGCATATTTGTCGAACTATTTTTGCTATCAAAATTATATTTTTAACCGACTTCCCAAAAAAAGGAATTATCTGTTCGGCAAGAATTATAGTTTTGTCTTTTATATGAAAGCTGTGAAATTAATATATTTTAACATAACATTTATGTAGTATTTCAATGTAACTCTTAAAAAAATAGCGTTATAAAATAATAGATATAATGCGAAATAAGTCGATAAAACTCACTCTCGTAATCAAGGGCTTAAGATTGAAGTCCCAAGTACACGTCACAGATTTTTCTAGAAATTAATTATCAATACTTTACGACGAAAAAAACATCATAAAGAAACTTATACTTCTGTGAGATATCTAAAAAAAGTTATTGAAGGTACGTTACCAATTAGATAGCAGGGTGAACTACGACTTAAATCTCTTATTCAATAAGAAGACCCATGCCCGAGCAGTGGGACAATAATGGATTGAATATCAAACAAGTGGCGAAGCCTCTAAAGTCGAGCCACTTTAAAACATTATTTTATTATTATAACATGACAATATTATCTTTCCCCGTCTAAAATATCAAGGTTGCAAAAGCTACTCCAGTAGTGGAGAATATTAAGTTTGTTTTGGTAGGAATATTACTTTGACGGGAACAGGGCACGATATTGATAAACGAGGCACGCGTAAGACTAAAGTGTGGACAGAATTTTATTTCTAATTTGAATTATATACACGGGTGTGGTCTAGAAGTGGCATGTAAATAAGTTAAGGTATTCACGTTAGGACGGTCGCATGGACTGTCACACGAACTACGGTCGTATGCGACAAGTTCGATCGTGAATGGTTTGGTCCTAAGGCGGACTACGACCAAGGTCATGTCGCAGGTCCGTTGAAGTATTCAACTTGAACTGTCGTTGTGACAGTCCCTGCGACCGTTGTAACGTGAATGCTCTCCTTCATCTTTTGACTCAATAGGGATGTTATCTCACATAAAATATCTCCATATATTTTGAGCCAGCATCCTTAGTATGAGTATATTAATTTTCCGCAAAACAAGCACTATTCTTGTGTTCATACATTGCAAAGCACGTTGCACACTTAAGATTTTAATTGTTTTTTTGTGGTGACCGTTTCACTTTTATATCAGGCATCCATCTTAGTCGGGAGTCAATGCATCTGTGATTGACTCCAGATTGAGCCTATTTTCTATATGGCGTTGTTTACAGATGTCCATAGACGGCAGTAACCACTTTCCATCAGGCACCGTACGCTCAATGTTCTAACGCGTTCAATGTTATAAAGAACGAGTTGACCGGCGAACTTCGTTACGCCTAAGAGTAAAAATCTAAAATTATCAGTGTTCCTCCACTATATTATGCATGCATTATACATAAAAACCTTCCTCGTGAATCACTCTATCTATTAAAATAAACTGCATTAAAATCCGTAGCGTAGTTTTAAAGATCTAAGCGTACATATGGACAGACAGCGGAAAGCGACTAAACATAGTCGCTTTCCGCTGTCGGCGCTACTATGTAGTGATCATGAGCGAAAACAAGAATAAGCTTGTATACGTAATAAACTCTTATTAAGGGTACAGTGAATAAAATTAGCTTTAGTTTTATTTACTATCTTAATTAAGACAATTTTTGCTTACCTTTTCTTAGGTAAAGCAATTTCAACTCAACATAACGTTATAAATAATTAATTGCGTTGAATGTCTCTCTACTCTGATGTACAGTTCTTTTTTGAAATAAAACTTTAGGAGTTGAATACATGAATATTAAATCATTTTAATTTATCTTCATATTTCTTTTTTTTTTTAAAGAACTAATATTTTAATGTCTTAATGCTAGCTTAAGTTGCGACTCTCGTTAACCTATTATTGTCCCACTGCTGGGCGCGGATCTTCTCTCCGAGTGAAAGAGTTTATGCCATAGTCCACCACGCTGGCCAAGTGCGTATTAGTGGACTTCACACACCTCCGAGAACTTTTTTTTAAAGAACTCTCGGATGTGTTGGTTTCCTCACGATGTTTTCCTTCACCGAAAAGTAGTGATAATTAATTTTTAATACGCACACAATTTTAGAAAAATCAGTGGTGTATGCCTGGGTTTGAACCTCGGACCTCCCGATCGAGAGGGCAAATTTCAACCATTAGGCTATCACTGCTTAAATTCGCGACACTTATTGTTAAAAGTCCGTGGCATTTCTATCCATTGCTTGCTCTAAGTACAACGTAGACGGAGGTAAGGCAAAAATGTTTTATTAGAATTTTGTTACTTGAACGAGGTTAACCCTTTTTATGTGATCAAAGGAGTACTTATATTGTTTGAACGTTTGATCTAAATGTGTATACTCAAAGAGTCTCATTAAGCTTAAGAAATATCGCTTGAGTAAAATTTACTTGCTTTTTAACACGGTTCCGCCTGCTACGTATATAATGCACGAGGAAATGAGTATCCTGTCATAAACTGTGTGACAAATCTATATATTAGTACGTAAAGAAAAACGTGTGATCTGTTTTAAGATACTTGCAGACTTTACTCAATGATAATATTTTTATTCAAATAGTGCATAAAATATACATAAAATCAACTAATAAAAAACATATTACACACACTACCTTGCATTTGAAACAAACAACTACATAATAAACGAAAAAGAACGTTCATTGTTTAACATGCAAGCTATGAAAACACATAACGTCAAAAATGTCAGATGTCTTTGTCAAAATACCCGCTATTGCTTTTAAATGCAGCTTAGCTAATTAAACATTTATTTACCTTTAACGAGTGCGTTCAAAATAACTTGAAAATTATAACAATTTATTTGAATATGAGAAAAAAAACCTGCTCGAGAACTGTCCATCATGTATAGATAACATTGCCGCTAACAAGCACGTGTTAATAAATTTCTATGCGCAGAATATCCAAAACTATAATCGACGTAAAATATGTTTACGTTTGACAATGAAAATATTACGTTTCGATCTTATTACCGAAAAAAGGTCCCGAAAATATAAATAAATCCGTGGAAACCTGCGTAGAGTTTTACGGATCAAGCATTTCCTAACAGTAGAGATCATTTGCATGTTAAAGCATAATGATTATGTGCTAATTCCCTCTATTACCTCCATGCGTCTAATTCCGCATATAGTTAGTTGGTAAGTTGATGGTTTGTGATGATATCCTGTTATTCAGAGCATAACATAACAATTGCAATGAGCTTATCTTAAATCAATTTTACTTAGAAAAATGGAACAAAAACAATACATTTCTTACCATGTCTCTATACTTATATGCAATATTTTTTTTTCTCTGAGCGCGTTGCCCCATCGGCTCCTCCCAGTTGGGCGGCTAGGCCCACCGCTCCGTCTACACTTTACGATGGTATGCGACTACACATACCGCCGTCCTTCGTTGGCCTGGCTGGACGGTTCAAGCTCCTTCTTTAGCCGCCCGCAACCCCGGAAGCCCCTTTTAGTCGCTTACGACAGGCAGGGGATACCGTAGCCCTGTTCTGATCCCGGAATAATGTGTAATGTTTGAATTGGTTCTCCTAAACTGCTCTCATGCTGTCAAGGTGGTGGAATATATGGTAGTGATAGAATACATGGTTCACCCAGAGCAACTCCTATTTAATTTTTTAACTCTCCCAAAAGCAAACCCTGCCCCCTGTGACACTATGGATTGTTATATATGTCGGAAATGGCGGTATTGTGGCAACACCGGAACGCCAGCGCAATCTAGTGGCGTTCGATGAAGTTAGAGTTGTACCAGTTTAATGGCCGACACCTCAGTCTATCGTTGATGGTCGGCCGAAGCAGACGACTCTAAAATCATCCTGCGTTCTTAGTGCTTCGATTACTTGCCTACTTAATTTAGTTTAGTATATAGTAGTATTAATTCAGTGATTGTAACAAGTTTAATTCGGCAATATACTGTGTGTTAAAATCAAGTCTGCAATTTATTCTCATGCTAACATTCCCTATCAGAGCCCACAGTAGGTTATCCTGATACGATGAGCGAAAAAGAACCACCCCCTCCGTCATATATGTGTTTACCTAGAAATATGTTGGCCTCGACATCTTTCATGATACTTTGCATTGGCCCCGGTGACTCTATTCCATCCGAAAAACCTGCCTCTTTCTTATCTCTCGGCTTCATGCAATGAGATTTAAAACCAAACAGCTACCAAAACTAATCTCTTTTTATTTTTTTGGTATTGCTTACATAAACGAGAGCCTTCGGTCAAATATAAAGGTGACCACGTGAATAAATCATAAAACAGTCGAAATTTTAATTGGTTTGGCATGGCGTAACATCTATTAATGGTCTCTGTTGAATATTCATAAGATATTCGATGTTCCAATATTGAAATCCAATTCGGTATTGTTTACAACAATCAAGTATAAATTTAATTAAGCACTGTAAGGTTTAATATAATATTTGGAGGTAAAACGTAACTGTATCCTATTACTGTTATAATAGAGAAAACTTTGTGAGTATGCATGTGTGGTTGTAACCCTTTTACATAAAGAGTACTTGTTATCTGACACTGAATTTTAGCAAAACAGTTTATGATCTAGATTAATACGTTAGACAAAGCGGACAAAGCTGTGAGAATAAACTAGTTGTTAATAAAAGGCGGACAAGGGTAATCATCTTTGCGTTATAATAGCAGTGTTTTTTTTTTATTTGACTGAAGTAGCAAACGAGCATGCAGTCCACCTGATGGTAAGTGGTCACTGCCGATCATGGACATCTGTAATCAACTTCATACAGAACATGGGTTCTATCTGAAGTCAAACACAGATGCGTTGCTACTCCCGAGGACTATGATTGGGCATCCTCATGTAAAAGTGTGCCGGCAACGACAAAACAACGGCTTCTTTCAGGGAGTACGAATATAGTTCGGTGGGTAGCGGGATTGCCAGACGTCCCGCTTTTAACGGGACCATCCTGATTGTTTAATCAAAATCAAATATCCCGCGCGGGAGTGGCTCAATCCCGTTTTAGGAAGGACAGGACTGAATCTGAAAAAGACTGTACATCAATAAAAAGTTCGCCAAATCCAAGGAGAATTTTTCTTGTGTGTCTGTGAGGCGCGAGGGCCTTTGTACCGCGAGTTTGTTACTAAATCCCGACTAACTAAAAAAATATCTGGCAACGCTGGTGGGTAGGTATCACTGCCAGACCTATATGAAACCTAGTGTAAAACAGCTTTTTCGTTTAGAAATTACTCTTACGACCATTTTTATTACATAAGGTTAATACTTTCATAAGAAATATTCGAAGGGCCGCAAACCATCTAGACGTCAGGCATCACTCGCTTGACGCTACGTCTGGAGCAATTTTATAGGGTGTGGCGACCTCACGTCGACATCACGACATCACGTCGGGGTCACCACTTTGGCAAAGGGAGATCTCCCGCCAGGCTAGGTGATCATGCCTGGGGAGCGGCCGTGCTCCGACAGTTGATGTTCGGAACTTGTATATATATACAGGATTCTGAGAATGCTTCGATAGCGTGTTTCAGAATACTAGTAGCGCCATCTCTTGAGGAGTAGCGGGAGGTCGCCACATAGGGCCTCAAAATTTCGCTGCAATTTGTGCAAAATTCCCTAAAATTCGGTCAACACTGACGCTTATCAAGAAAATGTAATATAGCCAAATGGTAGATTCGGTAGAACTGTCTGTATGTATGATACCTGTGTCAAATTTGAATAACGACTTAAGTCTTACGACACCAAGCGAAGGTTCTACGACTTATTTAAATAAGCAAGTGACATAACGTTTACTAAGCCTAACAAAGCATTACGATAAAACGGCCATGTAACAATTTTAAATTTAGAATAAAATTACGTTGTCTATGTTTTAGATGGAATTAAAATTGTCTGTGGTTTTAAATAATTGTTAATATTTTACGTAAAAGTCTCTACCATATATTTTTTATTCGCGACTAATCCGGTTAACGGTGTTGGTTAACGACATAGTACAGTGTTTGTAATTGTTATTGAAATGTAATGTTGGTTAACCCAAATAAATCGAAAAAAAAATGTTAAATAATGTCATTCGTTTCATCAATATTATATGTATACTAAACTGCAGTTTTTCTTTTAACTTCCTCTTGTTATTAATAACAATTTATGACCATTTTTATTATTATTATTGTATATATTAATATAAAGGAGTGCAGGCCGCCCCCCGACCCGGTGGACTGATGACCTGAAGAAGACGGCGGGTAACCGCTGGATTCAGATGGCTCAGGACCGGTCGAAGTGGCGCAGATTAGGGGAGGCCTATGTCCAGCAGTGGACTTTCAGAGGCTGATGGATGGATGGATATTAATATTTCATATTATTTATTGTATGTGACGAAATATCTCAATAATTGACATATTGTTTTAAATTAACTTACAATTTAAATGTTTAATACTAGTGTTAATATAATAATTTTATGACTATATCACAATGCTGCGCCCTTACAGGGTCTCATGCTGGGCTATTAGTTATAAGAACATCAAATGTAATATGACGTATATATTTAAGTTCTCACAAAGCATAATGATTATGATTATAATAACAACAAACTTTTCATTCCCGGTTAAGTAGATAGCTATTTTCGCCAGTATTGGTTACCTTGCACTCCTCTGCTGTCTATGACACCCAAAACACTACATAATATGGAACTCCAAAAGCAGTAAGTATATATTTAAGTTCTCACAAAGCAAACATATCTCAAGTATGAAATACTTCAAAGGGGTGGAACATAGGGTGAGCCTTAGGGGTTGCGAAGTTTGAAACAAGGAAAACTACTGCGAACTATGAAATTAATGAACAACAAACTAGCTTAATTCTCGTAAGTCATAATATCATGTCTCCGGACTGCGTTGTTGGCAAATGTTCGTTACAAATGTTGGTTGGTTTTTGCACAAATATTTGGGCTTTCAAGTTTCTTATTCTTCATCAGTATTCTTCAGTTTTAAATGCCTCCAAATTAATAAGGATATTTTCTTGCACATTTTGTATTCCATTTAAAAAAATATTTATTTTGGTTCAAGAAATGTTATTCGTAATGGCGGAAATTAATCTGCGGACGGAAACAAATGTTTTGCCTGTATGTTATACAGCATCAATATTATGAAAATACACGTTTTTCTAGAAAAATCTAGTGCACTAAAATCATTTGCATAATTGTCGGTATGCAAGGAGAACTGCTTCAAAAATTATACTTTCTATCATAGAAAGTGGGTGTTACTTATAAATCACAGACATTTGTTTATTTGTATTTTTAATTACATTTTTATGTGCATAATAATCAGCAGTCTAATTAAAATAACGCCAATAATAAAATGATAGACTAAATTGGTTAAAGTTGTAATTTTTGCATTTAACTTGACTTGATATCGTAACTTGATATCAACAGATTGGGGATAAATGTTGGGCCAAATAGTTGGCCCAACATTTATCCCCAATCTTCATTAGTGCAAATCTGCAAACTCAGATAATAATTCTGTATCTCCAGTAAAGACGAGCAAACTCCGATTTTTGCCAAATTTACTTCCTCAACAAACATTGTTACTGAAATGGCTATTTAACAGATTTCCATTTATCTAACACGGAAATCTATCTACAGATTTTAACACGTGTAATATTTTTTTAATAAAAATGCATTTGGCTAAAATCAGACTTATACCCGTTTTCACTATGGACACAGAATTAACTTATTATAGGAAAACGTAAATCTTACAAAATTTACTTTTACCTATATTGTGTTTAATTTTAAAATTGGCAATAATGATTATTCTTGAAATAAAATTTAAATATAATAAAATTAAATAGATATTTCATTATAATTAAAAAATCGCACAATACATATATTTCAAAATAATAATTAGTATTATGGGTAGGTAATCTTTAGTAGAGAAAATTTTACTTTAAAAAAAATTTTAACGTAATCGTAAAATTGCAAAAAGTGTTAGTATTCATACTTTTATAATGAAATTTACTTTTAAATATAATGTCTTGCGTAGTTTTAATGAAGAAATGTACTAATAATAAAACAAACCTACTAAAATTTATACGATGTAATACGAAATATCGTTCACTTGTTAACAAGCAACTTTGTTGACGAGCAAAATATTTTGATATCCATTAAGTTAGTATCCACAAAAAAATTGGCTGCCTAAAATTCTTCTTTTGTAACCTCGGTGTCCTTGAGATGCAGTGTTTATCTTGTTTTTAAATCGCTATGTTTGTTTGCATAACAAATATAACGCCGTCTTTACCTGTTTACACCTTCTTGAATAGTATTTTAATTGCATTAATGGCAGATTTTTCTGGATAATGGCTTTTTCGTTTGCAAAAAATCTATACAAAAATATCTTAGGGTAACAACTGCCTGTCCCTGTAGTTCCGAAATCAGAATAGGGCTACGGCATCCCCTGCCTGTCGTAAGAGGCGACTAAAAGGGGCTTCCAGGGTTGCAGGCGGTTAGAGTGGGAGCTCGAACCGTTCGGTCAGGCGATCTCGGGAAGGACAGCGGTATACCATCGTAAAGACTAGACGGAGCGGTGGGCGCAGCCACCCATCTGGGAGGAACCCGATGGCGCAACGCGCTCAGAGAATTCCAGTTGCGGTCATTCCGAGTTCCCGGAGTCCTCTTTATAGCGCCGAGGCTGTCCTCGGCCACCGGGGTGGTTTTAGTGCGGTAAAAATCCCACATAACCCTGCGCCGCTCCTTCGGCGTCGGGTACCTTTTGAAGGTTTTCCCCTCGAGAACAAAAAAAAGGAACACAACAGCCTGCCCCTCACTCTTTAAGAGCATGGGTTACGAACCATTATAATAGAAAATATAAATTCGCAAAACGTTCAGAATATCATTTACATAAAGCGACCATATTTCATAACACATTCTGCTATTTTGCGAGAAGACTGTGAATCAAAATCCCCAATTCCCTTATGCAATAACTGCAAGCTACCGAACAGTCAGCATCTGAGACATTACCAGATATCTTTATACCCATCTCCAGTTAAATGATATTAGCTTGGGAATTTGTCGCTTAACCTACATGTTTACGTTTGAAAATATACAGTTTGAATTTATATACAATAAAAAAGCGATAGATTTGTGCTAATTTATGTAGAATCATGTGTGTATTATAAATTCATAATCACTGCTTTACATCGTCAACCCATTATGGTCCCAGTGCTGGGCACGGATCGTCTCTCCGAATGAGAGAATTTTAGGCCATAATCCACCGCGCTGGCCAAGTGCAAATTCAAGGGGGCCAAGGTGGTCCTTAACGGAGAAAGAAAATATCGTGAGGAAATTTACACGACTGAGTAAGGTAACTAAAATAAGGTTCTTAGTGGCGTGATATCTACAAATTCGCATTTTGCTAACGCCTATGGCTAATGACAATAGGCTAAAATCTTTTTGTCTTGAAAAAAGACTAGTGCACAGCATTGAAATAATCCACTTAACGATAAATGGCCACTTGCTATAGATTTGCTATAAACCCTAAATAAATGACTTTCTAGCAATACATCATCAGCAGCATCAACGTTATACTACTTTTAAAGTATTAATGACTGTATGAATAACTGAACGTCTTAATACCAATAAGTGTAAAAAAGCAGTAGTAACCTTGTGGCTTAAAATTCGGCCTATAAATGCGAAGGTTCAAGTTTGAAATCCTAAAAATGGATCTAAGAGTCTTCCAAGTTATGCGCGATCATGAAATTTATTATCACTTACCTAAACAGCGAAAAAATTGTGAAAAACCTACATCATTGAGACTTTTGGTTACAAAATTTCTCGAAGGTGTGTGAAGTTTACTTGGTCACGGTCAGCCCATTATGGTCAATGGAAAGGGTTTAGAGCATTCGCCACACTCCCAGCATGGACAGTTAACTTAATATTCTCCCGAATTTTTACAACACAATGTTTTGACAACCAAACTAAGCTGAGCGTAAAGGTGCCAATTTAGCCTTTTAAACTACTCACATCCATCCATCAGTCTTTCGAGGTCATCTGGACAAAGATCTTCCATAAATGGCGCTACTCCAACCACTCCTGTGCCTTCTGAATCCAATAGATTCCGCTGTCTTTTTCGGGTCATTTTGCCTTCTCGTGACATATCAAGTATAAGATATATACTCACATATCTGTTATAAAAATCGTGAGCTGAGTTGACAAAACTGAATGGACTGTTTCACGTCTATAAAAAGTAAATGGAGATATAAAATCACTACTAAATGACCGCGATCGAACTGGCAGGCCATGAACGACTTTCTCTAATAACAAACAACAAAACATTGTAGGTATTACTAGTAAAATATTTATAATCAGTATTTTTTAATACTTGGGACCAATACGTTCAACATTTTTTTAAAATTGTTATTAAAATTTAAAGATGTGTAGTTTGATTTTCACGTTTTATTAGTTGTAGTCGAGGTTAATTTATCCCTCTGGATTTCAGGTTTTAATCCTTGAGATAAATTAAGATTAAATTTAGGTTCTGGAGTGATTGAGTAACAAACATCCACAAGCTTAATAAATTAATAAAAACATTAATAAATTTGAAGGTCAATCCAAAAGGTACTAACTACTAATAGAAGATAAACGTATATTAAATGTTATCGTTTTAGGAGTCGACTGTGCGACTACAGCGCATAGGTAACTATATAGATATGTCCATCTGAAATCCACTTACTACACACATATTTTAGAAGGTGGTGGAACAAGTGTAGTTCGACCAGTGAAGTATCACCGCCCCACCCATTTCTAGCGGGAAGCATTTCTTGCGTTTCGATGAAAGGGTGTGGTTGCCGGCACACTTTTATATGAGGCGACCATCATAGTCCTCCGGAGTAGAAACACATCTATGATTGAGTTCAGATAGAACCCTGTAAGATGTTCCTTATGAAGTTGGTTACAGACGTCCACGGTAAGTGGTCACTGGCCACTTACCGTCAGATGGACTGCATGCTCATTTGCTACATCAATCAGATAAAAAAAAACTCATATATAAAACACAAAGTTCTATTTGAAATTGATCAATGATGCATCTTTACTTATGAGTTGATGATACATCTCGAAATGTAACCACAGCTTCATTTAAGAACATAGCAACATTACTGTCATAATCTAAAAAAATATGTACAACGTGTACTATCTTCGCCAGTAGCCTTAAACTAATAACCTTACGTAACGGCGTGTCTAATCTATACATTAATACATGAAGCAAAAACTTGTAATTCTATTTATCGGGTGCGTTCCAAATAACTTAAAAATTATTACAATTTATTTAAATTAGAGAATAAATACTACTTTGAACAATATGAAGTTTAGTTTTTCGATTTAAATTACGGTCGAATTTCGACCGCTGCGACGGGTGACTAGTACCTTAATAATAAGCCTTCACTCCTCTAACAAACAAATGTTAATGCAAGCTTGAAACAGTATAAATGGTAAGATGACATTTCAATTAGACTCATAGAGAAAGCTCCATTAATATTTCCTGCCACAAATGCAATTGTGCAAAGGCAGTGGGAAATTTCTGTACCTATTGTTCTACTCTTAAGTGCTTCAATATTAAAATAAATGTAAATATTTACGTATATCAAAACTTTATATGTTTTTATATCATTACTAGCTGTCCCGTGTGTGTACAAACGTTGTTTTGCCATATAAAAAATAAAAAAAAACTTTAAGGGTGGACAACCCTTAAGGGGTATGAAAAATAGATGTTGGCCGATTCTCAGACCTACTGAATAAGCATATAAAATTTGGTAAAAATCGGTCAAGCCGTTTTGGAGGAGTATGGCAACAAAAACTGTGACACGAGAATTTTATATATTGGATTATTAGTACCTACACTTTTTTTTTTTTTTTAAGTGGGTAATCCTCATGGATACCCAGCCACCCGGGGCGGCAGCTGGGTTATGCCGGACTCTTACCGGCTAAACCCCCACTGTGTTTTCTCCTCGCACCGTACGGCGGGAACACGGGTAAGCTTTCGCAGTCATCCGCGAACCCGCCGGTGCCTGGCCGCTCCCGCAGCCCCTCCTCGCGTGGAGCATAAAGCTCCCCTCCAACAGCAAGGCGCGCCAGAAAACACAAAGGCGCGCCTTACCTCCAAGGCCCCATCCGCAGGGCGACGGTCCAACCCCGAGACCGCCACCCAGGGGCCGTGGGCATGGCAAGCCGACACCCGCAAGGCATCCCTACAGGCATCGACCAACCACACCTAGCGGCGGATCCGTTCTTTGGTTCCGCCGCAAACCACCAAACGGCCGCAGAGGATAGGGAGGACGGCAACGACACACCGCATCTCCTCTTCCTCTGCGGCCCCACCGCCAACGCATCTGACGGTGCGCCCCCGTTCGGTCGCGGGAGATAGGGTGCACGGCAACGACACACCGAGACACCTCTCCTCCCGCGACCCCTCTTGGCTGTAGAGGACAGAAAACACCGACCTCCACAGCCCCCTCGGATGCGTCCGGAGTGGGCCCATCAGCCAAGCCCGCTTGGAGCGTTCCCTCCCTGGGATCTCACTTGGCTTCACCGCGGCGCCCCCAGCCACGGTTACTAAGCCCCCTCACCACGACAAGGTGGAGATCCCTGCGAGGGGGATTAGTACCTACACTAGCTGTGTCCGTAGTTTTACCCGCGTTTAAATAAATATGACACAAATGCGAATACTGTCTTTTAGAAAACATGGAGAATTATTTTGACGGCATTAAAACTACATAAAATATATATGGACTATAAGTATATTGATTTTTTTTGAAGGACCGATCCAATTTAATGCAGTAGTTTTAGTTGGATGCAACTAGACAAACAGGCAGAAATACTAATAATCAGAGAATCTTATGTTTTTTAATTTTCAGTCATCTAAATATTTTCTAGAAACAAATGATAAAAACATACACGAAAATCTTACTTATATCTATGGATTGATTATATCGGAACTAAAATTAGTATTTATCGTATGTATGTTTGTCTGACCAGGAAATCTGGAAATCCTCTTTATAGATTATTCTTCATAAATTGCAATGCAAAAATGCACGTAGGAACTTATTAATGACACATTCTTATTCATAATAATTTTCCATTTACGGAAGCAATCTGCCATCTTAAAACGTTTTCAACGTTCTCTTTGTTTATTTGTTTATTTCTCAGTTACTTCCCGTTTTGTAATAAAAATCTCAGTTAAAACAGTAAGATGTATTTGTAAGTGATGGTTTAAAGGGACATTACAAATTTTCTATAATATTTCTAGATTTTTACAGTATATTACAATATTTTTTTTGTTATTTTAGTTTAAGACCTTATAGCAGAATCTAAAAAGTTTGTAAGATCTAATCGATTGTTACTTATACACAAAGTTAAGCAACGTCGGGCGTGGTCGGAAGTTCGATGGGTTCCCGCTAGAGGCTAAATTTTATGCAAGCTTCCGCGCTTCAGGGAGCACGATAAGCCGTTAGTTCCGGTTGTTATCAGTGAATAGGAATCGCTAAACCTAGTCGAAGGTTTAATGGGTGGTTTTGTAAACCGTTCTTATATTGCTGATAATCTATATCGTTTACCAACAATCTGTTTAAAAATAATGTACTTGAGTATATAATGAGTTCGATAAAGAGTTTTAGGTAGTGATGGTAAGTGGTCACTTACACCCAAGGACATCTGTAAGCAACTTCATACAGAACATGGGTTCTATCTGAAGTCAATCACAGATGCGTTGCTACTCCTGAGGACTCTGTTGGTCGCCTTATACGAAAGTGAGCCAGCAATAATACCCTTCTACTGCAACACTTGAGCTTCTTTACTTCTGAAATAGCGGTGGTGTTGGTCGGAATATACTCGTTGGACAAATTCAGAAATATGTAAAAGTTCTGCGTTTTTTGATAACAGTATCCAACTTCCTTTTATTTTGCTCAGGCCTACGGTGACACTTACAAGCTGTCAATTTTCTTACACTACTGCCGAATCGTAACACAACATCATCTGAGAAGATCCAACAAAAAATTTGTTTTTACTTCAATAAAAACTAGCTGCAATATCTTTATTTGTAAGACCTCCCCATCATCCCCTGATAGCGTTAACTGTGAGCCAGTACAAATGAGCGGTCTGCCTCATGACTAACGAGTTCAGAACAATTGCACACATCAGCTAGTCATTAGCTCAAAGAGAACTGGATACACTGTTACGGATAGGGCTGAAAGCGTTTTCAGCGTACAATTAAACGGTCGGTTGTTCGAATAAATTGCAGTATTGGTCACATTTGGACAATAAATTGTAGTATTTGGTCACTGCGATCTAATACTGAGCGGATTGGTCCAAAATGTAGGATAGTAAGACCAACACAACTGTGACTTGGAATACTTAGACCTATCTATCTAGACTTATCTCGAACGGATTAATATAATTTTATTTTTTTATAACGATTTTAATAAAAAGAACGCTCCTTAGTAGTTCATTTTTGACATACGAGTACATAACTACTGGGTCCATGCAATATTCTGATTTAAAGGATTTGATTCAAGATATCAGAAAGGACAGATTTTAAAGAAAGCAAGTTAGGGGCACTATTAATAACTTTAGCTTCTGGATTAGTATCTTTTGAAAGACTACATTTTCTGTCTAAAAAGCCAACTCCGACTAAACAGACAGAAAACACACAGTCTATCGTTAGGTTTAGAATCGTTTTAAAAACTCATCTCTTAAGGGGCTAAATAGAGAGAAATCTGCATTCTAGATTATTTAAAAAAAATATTATAAAAGTGACAACCCTATTCACAGGGCATTGTTCAACAGCTCTGCTGACCACTTGTTAACTTCCAAGACAATGCAGGAAGTCGGTATCGCAGAGAAAACATGTAATGATTTACGTTACAGCTTTCCGTCCGGAACCTATTTTGCTGACTCGTGTTCCCGTGAACAGTATGTTGTTAAACATTTTATTGTTTCATTGTAATTAAAGAATCATTAGCATTAGCATAGTTTTAAGACTTATTTGTAATTGTTTGACTGTTTTTAATACCGCTATTCACATTGGTTTGATATGCTTTATAGCTCTTTAGGGGATGAGATCATTTTGAAAATGTTTTTTTCCTTCTCATCGGCGTCATTTAGGGCAATGTGCAAGATTTCAAGATTAGGACTTATTTGACAGCGATTTTTTTTGTTAATAGTTTCATACTTTTTTTAAGTAGATAACAGCTTAAGTCTTAACAATATAATTGAAATATTCTGTACGTAGTACGTAGAAGTTTATTACGTTTCTTAATCTTTTTACTTTAAACAAAAAGTAAACACTGGCCAGCATTTTGGGTAAACTTTCTATACTTAAATCAATGAATAACATAGTTCCATTTCTTTCAAAACCATAAACTTTTAAGTGCTATTCAAGGAAAAGTTGCACCTACGCACTTTGGTCGACCGATTCAGTAGTTTCCTCAATAACATGATTTATTTCAAAACTGGTCTATAACTAGTTAACTCGTTCAATATTCATTACTAATATCCTGTATCTAGACGTTTTAACATGTTCTCACGCATTTGGATGGCTTTCAATTAGTTTTTTATCATTAGCTTTTCCGTTTTGATTTTATTGTTCTGGTATAATTGACAATTTGCCCAAATTTTTTTCTACGTCTATTTCATGTCATTTGGTCTACGATAAATAATATTTTTCCAAATTCCATATTTCATGTTATGATTAAAATTTATTTTCATAATCTTAGAAATGTCTTGTCCGTCAGTAATTAGGTTTTCAATTTTTTTTTTATCTGACTGAGGTATCAAACGAGCATGTAGTCCTCCTGATGGTAAGTGGCCACTGCCGCCCATGGACATCTGTAATCAACTACATACAGAACATGGGTTCTATCTGAAGTCAAACACAGATGCGTTGCTACTCCCGAGGACTATGATGGTCGCTTCATGTGAAAGTGTGCCGGAGTATTTTATTTAGTACTTTAAGAACAGCTTTTTGCGGAAAGAAAATATCTGTGTTCTGTCTACTTTAGAGTCTGCTGACAATGAATACTTATGTAGGATATACAAATCCTCCATTAATAAATTTGTTGATTCACCTAAAATAAATAGAAAATATCCGCCTTGCGGTTAAATTAGCATCGTTCGCCTTTTTATTTTGCAAAGTCTAGTCATAAGTTATTATGCATAGAGTAAACCATTATACGGTGAAAGCAGGAGTTCCGGTTTCTAAGCATATGACCTAAGATAATGTTTACGGACTAAAATACACACTTGCAAATTATGTCGGAGAAAGGCTGTATAAAAATTGGCAGACGATTTAGCATGGAAAAATAATTTAAATAATTTGAAATTAATGATAATTAAAATTTATGGAAATTTGGTATACTGCATATAACGCTGTATTTGCACATCTCAAAATGAGATAGAAATATTATTTATTCAAATTTAATTGTTAGTGTTGCACCTTTAACCCGGTTAGTATTAAAGCATATATAATTTTATTGAATATTTATTTATTTAATAAAGCACATATAATAAAATAAAACCTTAAGATATTATAGGTTAGCAACCTATAATATCTTACACCTTAACCCGTTCATGTATGTATACAGATGGACAGATATTTAATATTTTTACTAGATCAGTTTTAGTAATTAGTGGTAAAAGATTTTATTGCACCGAGTTCTAATCAAACTTATATACTGTTTTTTTGTCTAAAATATTTTGAAACTAAGACCCGCATAGTCAATACGACGTCCACGATGTCATAATTTCCTTCATTAGCAGTCGTTTAGCGGTTAAGTAAATAGTTATTACCCAGTTAATGGGTGGTTAGGAAATCTGAATCTCGCACATACTTGCAATAATTACAATACCTTACTGGTTTCGTATTGTTTGGAAATTTTGGTTACGTCTCCATATAATTGGTAAATAAAATAATTATTAAAAAAGTAGTGTTTATTAGGATTACGTACGATTCACTAGATAATAGTAAATTAGTGGACTATCCTAATCTAGATAGTATCTAGCGCTTTGTCTCTTTTTGTAACGCCGAGAGACGGAGTCCTTCTTAGCGCCGAAGACGGCTACCGGGTGGGTTTTAGTGCGGTAAAAATCCCACATAACCCTGCGACGCTCCCACGGCGTCGGGCACCTTTTGAAGGTTTTCTCCTCGAAAACAGAAAAAACGCTTTGTTAATCACATCAACTTAGAGCGTCACGTTGTCACTAAAATGCATACAATGGTCAGCCCTACAGTAAAGTAGCACAAATATTTCACAAATTCGATTAAATTTTATACAACTTAAGTTAGGTTAAAGATAAAAAGGTTATTAAAAAATCTGCAAAGAAATAGTGGGTATGTATTTTCATAGTAAGACATTGAATGTTTTATTTCGTTTATTATGTATGTGTTTGTGTCAAATGCAAGGAAATGATTGTACGGTGTTTTAGTTTATTTTATATGATTATGTTTTATTCATTATTTGAAAAAAATATTGGCATTCCGTAATGCTTCTCTGCGTCAGCTGTAACCGTGAGTAATTTCATACTCCTCCATCTGCGGCAAGTATCTTAAAAACGGATCCCAAGTTTTGCTTTACGTAATAATATATAGATTTTCACTTTACTACCTATATCAATTTTGAAAGTAAAATGTTATGGATATATTGAGTTAATAAAATATACATTCTAATCGAGCCCTTTTAGAAAACCTTATTAGATAGATAGTACTTATATAAAATATGTAGTCATATATAATACTAACATTATATGTAATATATGACATTTACCAAGAATTTCTCGTTTAAAATCATTAGAATACTGACGGTGTTGAAACAGTAGTAACACCAATTCGTTGCAGTTCGATAGTTGCAAAGCAGTAAGGTTTGAAACAGCCATACATTTACTATGGCACTTATGCATGCAATTTTCAACTTTATTTCGTTAACTGTAAGGAAAATAAGACTCTTCTTCAATGTATTGTAACTGGCCTTGTATTGGCAAAGGGTTCCTATCAACAGCTCGATTCATCACTTAGATAACCAACAGAATTTTGGCATTGGCACTAAAACCACCAGTCTTAACGTGGTACGATCGATTTCGTGTCACGCACTCGGTTATCCGACCATTTTAAGTATACAGTCAGTTTAACGGATAACGATAGAGTTTGAGTGCTATTGTAAAGGGTGGTATAATGTTACGTGTTAGTTCCAATTGCCCAAGCGGTTAAGGGCCGGCGCACATATGACGGAGCGCAGCGTAGCGCAGCGCAGCGCAGCGCAGCGCAGCGCAGCGCAGCGCAGCGCAGCGCATGCCCGCGAAATTTTCTTAACGAATCACACACTAGCCGAAATTCGCGCTAATTACTGGGAGAATGCGCGTGGATGCGCGCGGATGCGCGAGCATGCGCTTCCATGCTCCTCAGAAATAAATTGCTGTTATTTAATTTTGGATATTATTTCTAAAGGGACAATGACGATAATAGTTTGACAGCAAAAAATGCGCTGCGCTGCGCTCCGTCATATGAGTGCCGGCCCTAAGGGTAGCATGCAACGTCCGCAGTACTGTCGCAATACTACGTTACTTCACTCTGTACAGTTGCGGTGCGATTCGGAGTTGGGTCCATAGAATTAATTTTATGGCTACATTATGAGGTCGGATTTAATTTTGCGTTCATATTTGAAAGCGGGTGAGGTAGAACTTTTGAGGGCCCTAAGGGGAAAATGCTATGTAAAAGATAAGTTTTACGAGTAGGAGGCTGCGAGCGCTCTCTTTTTAATCTTTTGGTTAGTTTGATATCCACATGAAGACAACAGATAATGTAAATTAAAATTACTGAAGATAGAATGAACTATTTTATCTGAATTAAGTAAAATAGACAAAAATAAACTGAAAAAAAAAATGTGTGCGTGTACTAGCGTACACTCGTAAGAAGTGAAACTTCTTTATGACGTTATTTTTCAAAAAATAATTTACTATATGCAACTTTACAGAAATTGGTTAAATAAAGTTAAATTAGATAAAGTTTAATAAAAGCCTTTTATTAAACTTTATCTAATTTAACTTATTAGATAAAGTTTAATAAAAGGCTTTTATTAAACTTTATCTAATAATCTAATCTATAATAATCAATCTAATATCACGCGTGGTAGGGATAAGAAAAAGATGGCGCGTAACGTAACGTAACGTAAAAATGTTGCACTAAATTTAAAAACAACCCCGATAAAGAAGTTTCACTTCAAAAAATTAAACCGCTTTCTACACTCATAGCCACACAGTAGGATTTTCTCCTGACCCAGAACAAGAATCTGAACTCATCATTCCTGTTCCTGATACCTGTCTGGACGGGAATCGAAACCGGGACCCACCGCGCGTCAGCCCGGTATAGTAACCGCTCGGCCTCGCGGGTCGTCGTAATGATGTATACATTAATCGAAATTTGATACCTAATGTTAATATGTTCTTATGTAGGTTTTCTTGAATTAGAACCTATGTAGTTTAGTATCTCAGTTTCTTGTCTTATGATTTTTATTATCTATAACAGAAATAAGATTCTGATAGAGTTCGGGTCTGAAAAGTGATATTCTAATTAACTTGTTGATTTTTTTCGGAAACCTTTGTTTTATTTGAAGGTCAAAAAAACAAAGTTGAGATTTTGGGTTTCGGATTATCAATTATTTTGACTTAAATAAATATAAAGCAAAGATTTGAGCCCTTGCAAAGACAAGACGGAGGAAAGTTTTCTTTGCCAACTTGTCTTACATCGGTACCTTGTGATTAGTCTCAGTCCCCTGTCTTTTAATAATTAACATTAAATCAAACGACTTAACTTTTCCTGGCGGTCGGGTTACTAATAATTAATTAGAAGCGCCGACGAGTTTTGAAACAAAGTGTTTTGAACATAGAAACTTTTCTTTTTGTGCTAAAAACGTTAAAATTGTCAGCGTCAGGTAATTTTGAGTTAATAGGAAAAGGAGTGATAAAGTTAATTATAAAGAATACAATCTTCATATGTCACCATTCAATATCAATTATTAACAATTATTAACTTAATAAAAATGACCTAAATGATATTTTTTCATTTTTAGAAGTAACAAGTATTATACTTTTTTAGGTTGCTTGAGTTCGTCCCTGTAGTTCCGGGATCAGAATAGGGCTACGGCATCCCCTGCCTGTCGTAAGAGGCGACTAAAAGGGGCTTCCGGGGTTGCAGGCGGCTAGAGTGGGAGCTCGAACCGTTCGGTCAGGCGATCCCGGGAAAGACGGCGGTATATGTGGTCGCATACCGTCGTAAAGACTAGACGTTTCCTTGTCTAGACTAGAAGTTTGATTTTTCAAGTCATTTTAGAAACATAAATACTTGTGAGACCTAATCATTATCATTTTATTACTAGGAGTGCGAAACCGAAAAAAATCTTCTTATTCTTTATAAATTTATGGAACTCAAGATTTATAATTATGATTTTTAATTAATATAATGTGTAAATTTTCATATTTCTTGAAATTAGCTGAAATATTTAAGAATTTATTATTGCCATTAAAATATGAAATCGAAACAAGCGACCTGAATAGAAACTATGCCAAGCTCAAATCGAGAGCATAAGTAAAAGTTATTGTTAGTGAACTATACAAAAAGTGAGTTCAGAATTCAGAAGCAGATGTCGTTGACTTCACATTAAGGTGATGGCACACTGACCTAGTGGACGAAGAAAGTCTTTTCAAGGACACGTTTAAACAGGATGTCGAATTTAGTGATCGTTTGTTAGTTTTGGCAAATTTTTAAAGTTTTAATTTTAATTTTTAGTTTTTAAAGTCAAATATTTCATAAATTGTGTTTTCTTAGCGTGAAAATAGGTTCTTGTAAAGCAAGACTTGTAAAATATAGTGTACAGATAATAATATATACTCCACGTTTTAATATTCGTATTTTAAATTAATTTGCATCTAGGTGTAGGATTTTTTTAACTTTACTTTTAAAACAACTCTATCATATAGTTTGAAAATTGTCTGGTATCCCAAAGGAGACGAATAAGCAATTATTTAAGCTTATGTTTGCCTGTAGCCATTTGATACGAAGAGTCTACAACCTTTATAGATATTTTCTTACAATTATCAATGAGCTACAGTATTTGTTTCTACCTCTATGGAGGCCTGGGGCATTATTCTGTCTGTACGCTTCTACTATTGCTTGACAACTCGCGTGGTTACCATACCGGACTGTCATGCAATGGGTCTCGGGTTCGATTCCCGGCCAGACAGGTTTCTGAATAATGAGTTTAGATTCCTATTCTGGGTCTGAGTGTTGTATTCGTCTTTGTGTGTGTCCATGGTACCCACGACACAGGAGAAAATCCTACTGTAGGGCTATTAGTGTAGAAAGCGTATGACTATGGAACCTTATAGTATAAAAGAACGAAAGAATTGACTCTCAGCAAAATATTTCTCACCTTTGCACCAAAAATTGTGCGCTATACTTGCCTATACCTGTACTTATATAATAACTACGCTATTTACAAACTAAGCTGGGTTCCCGCATGTTATAACAAAGGGCTCAAAAACAAATCCCAGATTTCTTATCGCATATTCAATAATATAAGCCTCCACAAAACCCGCTCGGTAGCGATTCTATTTTACGTTGATTAAGGGTTATGGTCTACTGATCGCTATATACGTAAAATCCTTATTCCAAGCAATATTTTTGGTCTGGCAGTCATTAAATAAATTATAACATGACATATTTCTCTATAGCATTTTTAAATGTATAACATGCAGGTGATTTTTTAAGACATTAAGGTGGAAAATATATATTTATGACAAGGTTAGATAGTTTTTCTGATAGTAAGTGATTACTGGGTCATTAAGTTATGCTAGTAGCAATGCAGCTCTGTACCTATGAAGTCAAATACGGATAATTTATTAGTCCTTTTTTTGTTCTTGAGGGTAACCCTTAAGACGGTTATGTGGGATACTCACGGCTCTAAAACAGCGCCGGTGCTCGTAATTACCAAAGAAGGCTTCTACATTTTATGAGTTTTAATAAGTATAGTGTAGTTCTGGAATAATGTTTAGGGATAGATAAAAGTATCCAAGCCTTTTTAGGTTTTGGAGAGATATGTACTTATTGGTAAAACATGAAAAGGATTTTCTCGTCAACCCATTATTGTCCCACTGCATGGCACGGATCTTCTCTCAGAATGGGAGGGTAATTAAGCCATAGTCTACCGCGCTGGCCAAGTGCTAATTGGTGGACTTCACACACCTCCGAGAACTTTTTTTTTAAAGAACTCTCGGGTGTGTTTCCTCACGATGTTTTCCTTCACCGAAAAGCAGTGATAATTAATTTCTAATACGCACATAACGTGGTACGTGCCTGGGTTTGAACCTCGGACCTCCCGATTGAGATGGCTATTTTAAACCATTAGGCTATCAATGCTCTAAAAAGGATTACAGTGAATTATATTCAGCTTTAATGTTTTTAACGCTTTAAGCTTATACTTTCATAGTGAAACAAAGTAGTGAAACGTAAAAAGGTTTTACATATATACGCGAGGGCCACTTTCAACACACGATTCGACCTCGATTCGCTGTTTCGTGCTAAACTGTTGTAAAAATGTTGTTTTACATTGCTTGAAATAGAAATATAGTGAGTAATAAATATATTTTTTATTTTTAGTCAGGTATTTGTCCTTTAAATTCATTTCGTAGCGAAATAGTGAAACTTAGCCAATTAATTGCTAACTATAATAATTATTATAACTATTTACTTTAAAAAACGAAAAAACTAAAGGATGGCGGAGCGGTTACTGTTTGATGTGCAATGGGTCTCGGGTTCGATTCCCGACCGGACGTATCTGACTAGTTTAGATTCATGTTCTGGGTCTAGGTGTTTGTGTATTCGTCTTGTGTGTGTCCATGCTACACACGACACAGGAAAAAATCCAAGTGTGGGGCTATGATTGGAGAAATCGTTTTTTTAGCGTATTTTTTAAAGGACTATTTTTGCTGTCAATATTAATTAATTTTGCACTTTTTTAAGCTCCGTTCATTTTTAAGAGTGATTGAACGGGATTTTTCGTATATACAAAAGCATTAACACTTGGGTTGGTCCTTAAAAACGAGTATACTGAGACCTCTAACCAGTGCAATGACCTCAAGTACAAAGGTACTAACTGACCCTTTTGTCTGGACAGTAACCGTTATTTTTCTTTTACATTGCTTATATAAAGATAAAATGTATTTTTTTTTATCTGACTGAAGTAGCAAACGAGTATGCAGTCCACTTGATGGTAAGTGGTCAATGCCGCCCATGGACATCTGTAATTAACTTCATACAGAACATGGGTTCCATCTGAAGTCAATCACAGATTCGTTGCTACTCCCGAGGACGATGATGGTCTCCTGGTTAAGGTTAAGGTGTGCCGGCAACCACGCCCTTCTATCGAACCGCAATATACATACGCTTTCTACACTCATAGCCCCACACTAGGAATTTCTCCTGTATCGTGGGTACCATGGACACACATACGAATACACAAACACTTCAACCCAGAACATGAATCTAAACTCATCACTCAGATACCTGTCCAGCCGGGAATCGAACCCGGGACCCAATGCGCGTCAGACCGGTATTTTAACCGCTTCGCTATGCGGATCCTCTATATAAATATTTTTAATTTCGAAGGTGTATAAAGTTATAAAATTAAATGTAGGTACATGACCATAGTCAATGCACCAAAAGTTGTTAAAAGAAGTTGAAACTGCAACGGAACTGACCTTACGCAACTCAACCAGAAAAGGAAGCACTCAACACAAACAGTAATTCATACATTCTTAACGTTAACGATCCTAAGGTTATTATTTACTTAAGTTGTAAGTAAAATCATCATCGTCCACCTATTATTGTCGCATTGCTGGGCACGGATCTTCTCTCAGAATGAGAGAGTTATAGGCCACAGTCCACCGCGCTGGCCTAGTGCGAATTAGGAGACTTCACACACCTTTGAGAACTGTCTTTTAAAGGTAGAACCAGTGTAGTTCGACCGGGGAAGTACCACAGCAACACCTATTTCTAGCGTAAATCATTTCTTGCGTTTCGGTGGAAGGATGTGGTTACCAGCACGCTTTCACACGAGGCGACTATCATAGTCCTCGGGAGTAGCAACGCATCTGTGACTGACTTCAGATGGAACCCATGTTCTTTATGAAGTTGATTACAGATGTTCATGGGCGGCAGTGATCACCTACCATCAGGTGGACTGCATGCTCGTTTGCTACTTTAGTCGGATAAAAAAACGATTTTTTTAAAAAATGTTTCGGATTTGATCCCCGGTCAAACAGACACGAGAACTTATCTAACCTTTTCTCTGAGTCTGGGAGTTTATTTTTCTACGGCTTGACAAATCCTGTGGGCGAATGTACAAAAAGTAATAAGGTTAGTAAAACAAATTATATTAAAAAGGAAACACTAGGAAATAGCTAATCAAAATATTTATTTAAAAAATGACTACGACCATTTAATGAGTAAACCATACAATATTCATCTTAATAACCGCGTAAACGGAAGTAGCTATCAGTTGCATATCTTCAAACATTATTAACAAAAATGTTAATTGTTTTTAATTAAATACCGAAGAATTTAACCGCACGTTGTTTCACGCCTTGTTAATCACAAAATGATCGGTTTTGTTCATAATTATGTTATTTAATGGAGTTTCGTTTATTATTATACTTGAATAAATACGAATGTTACTTAAATTTTGTTATCTTGTTACTTTTTGTAGGTAAACATAAAAAGTATAAACATAACACCTATATATAATAAAAGTATAACATGTATATTATAAACAATTGTATTACAATCAATTTGGGTAACATTGAACAGCGGTGTAACTTTGAACAAAGTTGTGAAAAAAATATATTAATTTATTACATGGAAACTTCTTGTTGTTTCAATATCGTACCTGCGTAAAATGGTTTGCCCAAATGTTGTAATAGCAATGAAAGTAAAAAAAGGTACCTGTCAATATCATAATTTTAAAAAATACCGCCTTTTCCGTAGTGAAGTTGTTGCAAGTGTTTAATGCTTCATTTTGAAATAGCAATAATAATATAAAACTTACCGTAAACAGGTGTGTTTTGGTGTTTATCTTTAAAATGTATATTGTATATTATTATTTTGAAACTGTACTATCCGTATCCCATGTTGAATATTGCGTAAAACTGTTAAACTTTTGACGACGTCGAAATTGGATGTTATATGGGTAACTTTGAACGGTTCAAAGTTACCGGTATCATAAAAAAATATTTTTTTCGGAGGCTCAGGGTCGCTCAGCGTGCTATGGAGAGGGTTATGCTCGGAATTTCGCTACGAGACATGATTCGCAACGATGAAATCCGTAGACGAACGAAGCTTACCGACATAGCTCCCAAAATTAGCAGGCTGAAGTTGCAATGGGCCGCCACATCGCTCGTAGGACCGATAACCGATGGGGAAGAAAGGTCCTCGAGTGGCGACCATGTTTAGGCAAAAGGAGTACCGGTCGCCCCCCTACCAGATGGACCGGTGACCTGAAGAAGACAGCGGGAAACCGTTGGATTCAGAGGACACAGGACCGGTTGGAGTGGCGCCATTTAGGGGAGGCCTATGTTATGTCCATGTTCCGTCCATCCTTTTTTTTTTTGTTTTCGAGGGGGAAACCTTCCAAAGGTACCCGATGTTCCGTCCATCCTATGGATGGATGGAATAAATAATAAAAAAAAAACTAGTATCTTATTTTACCACCAAATTGATCGACCTTGATTCATATGGCAAGACCAAGTTGTCTATTGTATTTATATATCAAAATAAATGTATTTTTTATAGATTTGGTTTTAATTAACAAAAATATGTTAATTAATTTTACTCAGACCTTAAAATATTCGATTAATGACGGATTTTATATCCTCAAAAAATTATATTCAAAGTTACCCAAAACTAAGGATAACTTTGAATTTGAGTTTTAGGGGTAATTGTGGATAGTTTAATTGTTTTCTCCGTAAATTTATTGTGTTAGATTAATAAACCAGCTAAAAAGGACACTATTCATTTAATAAAAACAAGGTGCAATAAATATAAAACAAATTATAATATCACAAATATAGTAAAAAATGTTCAATGTTACCCAAATCGAGGTTATTATAATTACATATCAATTTCAATTAATAGTTTAGTTGCGTTCAAATGTAAATTAAAACTTAATAAAGCAATTTTATTTAAACTATAATTTACATATAAGCTGTTACGCAAAATATTCTTTTTTATAAGATTTATGTAGCATGCAGTCTTCCAGTTTCCTCCTCCTCCTCCAGTTTCCTCTTCGAAAAAAAGGTTTTTTTTGGAGGAGGAAACTTTCAAAAAGTACACCGAAACACCGGGGAAGACTCCGGGTTATGTGTGTTTTTACCCACTAAACCCTCTTTGATGGACTTCCTGAGCGCTTGCAAGGGACCCAGGGATCTACAATGGAATGCACCGGTGCCCCCTAGCGTGGCTTTTCACGGAATGTCTGTGGGAAGTGCAATCCACCTATCGGTCAGTGATCGTCATGTATTTGAAAGTCTCGTACTAAAACTCTCAGGCAAGAATTAATATACCTAGTCATCCCGCGACTTCGGTCACATCTATCACGGCAATTATAATATTAATAGGATTGAAACATCTGTAACAAATACACCCATTAACACCACATAGTATAAAATAAAGTCGCTTCCCGCTGTCTGCCCCTATGTATGATTAGATCTTTAAAACTACGCTACGGATTTTAATGCAGTTTTTTTAATAGGGAGAGTGATTCAAAAGGAAGGTTTATACGTATAATACATGCATATTTTAGAGGAGGAATACTGATAATTTTAGGTTTTTGACGTTTAGACAGAACGAAGTTCGTCGAGTCAACTATTTTCAAATAAACATAACACTGATGATGTTATTTCCACAAAAATGTATGCAAATACCATAAATTTTGATAATGATCAGCTAACCTTTATAAAATTGGCTCTTATCTTAATCTGCAGCTCGGGTAGATGTCTTGACAATCAATTTGTAATGTAACATAATATTGCAAACCCAAAAAACATATTTTTTTGAATACAAAACCAAAATTACAACATAGTAGTATAGGAGGTAAAATGTGCTGTCATTGGACTTTTAAAAATTGGTTTTAATAAATATTGTAGACTTTAAAAATAAATGAAGGAACGCAACCGTAGACATATACCATCGAAGGGGTATTTAGGGGGGTGATTTAGGGGATGCCTACGTCTAGCAGTGGACATCAAAGGGCTGATGGATGGATGGGATATACCATCGACAGATTTGTCGATTGACAGTCTGGGTGTCGAATCCAAGGCACAACAGATTTTACTAAATTGATGTACGTACCTATTAGAAATCAGTTATCACTGCTTTACGGCTAAGGAAAACCACACCTGAGAGATCTTAAAAAAGTTTTCGAAAGTGTGTGAAGTCTAACAAATTGGCACTTTGCCAGCGCAGACTATGTACTTGGACTTATTAACCGATAGCTTTATATCTCTCTTTCTGATAGAAGACCGTTCCCCAACAGTGGGACAATGGGTTGATGACTATTTTTTTACGATAAAATTTTACAATTAACACGTCATTGGTATCATAAAAGCTGTTATTTTAAATTTAATTTTCAAAGGCTGAGTCATTTCATTAATTGTCATTAATTTTGTAACCTGTTCGATACCCGGAAGCAGTCAGATATAGATCATTATACCGAGTAGGTAGATTCGGACTTGTTATAGCAAAATCAAGTTTTGTTAGGGATGAACATATCGCTGTATTGAATAATATATCATTTAAACTAATAATAAATATTATTTAAGGATAATATCGCGGAATTGATACATTTTAAAACTTAAAGAAGCTGCTTCACAGTGGAAACGATCCGTGGAACTTGGTCAAAATATTGGCAAAAAAGAATAGAAGCATATCCGTTACAAATTAAAATTGAATAGGTAATAACACCACAAAACATAAACACAAATTTAACAGGAAAGCTAAGAAATTAAAGTAATAAGTTTTATCTTTTCAACGAAGGACGTAAAGATATTTAAAATATAATAATTTAAGCAACAATGTGTTAAGAGCTAAAGTTTTTAAGGGTGTGTGAATTCTACCTTCGCACTTGACCAGCGCGGTAGACCGGCTTCAAACTTACGAATAAGTAATTTTACATCAGCTTCACCACAAGCTCGGCTACTTCTATCCAAAAATATATGACCTATATATTGTAAAAAATATAGATTAATAATTTACATTTTGATAATTAAATGTTTGGTATCAAAAAGTACCACAAGGTGGCCTTGCAACGTTCGTTTTACAGCCCTGGGACCTTAAAAAGGCTATACCTATGATTTATAGCTCCTCCCACGGTCTACCGATAGGTCCATTTGAGTTTATATAACCTTGAGACTTAAAATAGGTAAGCCCAAATATTTCTGCTCAGGTAATAATAACCCTAAAAGCAGTGATAGCCTAATGGTTGAAACTTGCTCTTTCAATCGGGAGGTCCGAGGTTCAAACCCACGCACCACTGATTTTTCTAAAATTATGCGTATATTAGAAATTAATTATCACTGCTTTTCGGTGAAGGATAACATTGAGGAAACCTACACACCCGAGTGTTCTTTAAAAAAAGTTCTCGGAGGTGTGTGAAATCCATCAATACGCACTTGACCAGCGCGGTGGACTATGGCTTAAACTTTCTCATTCTGAGAGAAGACCCGTGCCCAGTTGTGGGACAATAATGGGTTCATGAGAGAATAATAACAGTTATTTGCGTTCAGAGAGAATAATAACAGTTGAACGCAAACTGTTATTTGCGTTCATATTTGTAATGAAAACATTTTCTTTATAATGAAAGATATAGTACGTTTGCTAAGATTTCTTTTACGGAAAAACTACTAATTGTAATTGGTTGAAATTTAGAGATCTAGGATATTATATGATTACATTATGATCTAGTCTAACAAATAGGATACATTTTACACTCATAAATGTGAGAAATTGCTGGAAAATGCAAGTCAGTTATAATGTCTATGAAAGTAATAATTAATTTACTATACTGTGCCCTTATTACTAGTCCATTACCTTTCATTAAAACAGTGATTGTTTACGTTTTCGTAACCAATGAAATGAAATGTCTTTATTTTGCATAGGCCTAAGGCGCTTACAAATTGTCAGTTACTCCTTTTTTTACACTACCACCGGATCGGAACACGACCTCAACTGAGAAGATCCGGCAAGAAACTCAGTGGGTTTGTCTCTTTTCTTTATATATATTTTTTTCTATGCCATCTTGTTTTAACACGGGTTTTACAATGAAAAGGTACCTACATTGCAAAATATTACCAAAACGTAACTATCTCCAGCGTAAAGCATCTCTTGCGTTTCGATGGAAGGGTGTGGTTGCCGGCATACTTTTATATGACGCGACCATCTCAGTCCTCGGAAGTAGCAACGCATCAGTGATTGACTTTTGATAAAACCTTTATTATATCAGGTGGACTGCTTGCTCGTTCGCTACTTGAATCAGATAAAAAAAAAATTTGAGGCATAATAATCTCGTACTATCAGCACATGTTACTATTGAACATAATAATGGTATATATATTCTATGGTTTTAAAAACCAAAAACTTCGCCCCCGGGTGGGCTCGAACCACCAACCTTTCAGTTAACAGCCGAACGCGCTAGCCATTGCGCTACGAGGGCTACGCTTCCTGGAACGGAAAACCCTATAACAAGGGATGAAACTACCCCTCATTTTAAAAACAAGGGAGAATCCTGCAGGATTTATGTACATTTAATGTTTAGATATTGGAGCCGTGGCGGAGCGGTTACCACACCGGTCTGACGCGCAATGGGTCCCGGGTTTGATTCCCGGGCAGACAGGTATCTGAATGATGAGTTTAGATTCTTGTTCTGGGTTTGGGTGTTTGTGTATTCGTCTTGTGTGTGTCCATGGTACCCACGACACAGGAGAAAATCCTATTGTGGGGCTGTGAGTGTAGAAAGCGTGTGAGCGTGTGTGTGTGAACTACAGATCAAGTATTTTAAAGAATAATATATTTAGATAGATTTAGTTGTCATAGATAATCATATTTATAAAATAAATAAAATTTGTGAGGATGTATGTGTGTTTGTTACTCGTAGACGCAAAGACTTACTTAGTTTATGACTTGGATACTCATTTTTCACTACATGTGATACTCATTTTTCGTTATAAGCGAAATCAATCGGGCGAAGCCGCAGAAATCTGCTCGTAGTGTATTATGTCTTCTTATGTATATTTTATGAAGTTGACGGGTGTGGTTGCCAGCTTTCTTTTATAAGGGATAACCTAGTCCTCGGGGGTAACATCTGTGATTGACTTCAGTTATAAACCCGTCTTGTATAAAATGAAATAAAGATCTATGGATGATAGGTCCTATGTATAATTAACTGGACTGGACGAGTATGCTTATTTGGTGCATGCATTAGTATGCATGCATCAAACAAGCATGCATCGGAAAAAAACCTGTTTCGAAGCTTTTTGGTTAACTATTATTCAACCCTAATTTACAAAGTAGGAAAATTTGATTTAGCAATATTATGAATATTAAATTATTTAATTATTGTAATTAATACCACTGTTGTAAGATAGACGTAGCAAACGAGCATGCAGTCCACCTGACATTTTAATAATTAACAGATACTCATGATATGCGGTTTTTGGATGCTCAAAGAATTCTTTTTACCGATATTTCGACCCAGTTACATGGATCATGGTCACGGCGAAACTGCGGAGACGGGGAGAAACCGTTGACAAGCATTAGTGGTAGATTAACCTATCTACCCTACGTCTACGTTCGTTTTTCTTTTATAGGTTTCATATTAAGACACACTACACTAACTGTATCCTTACTAACTATATTCGTATATAATACAGGAGTTATATCTGAAGTCAATCAATGCATGTCTACCGATGTATAAAGTGTTCGCAGCATAAAAAAAGTTTACACAAAACTCTAATTTATTCTAATATTTCTTAAGCCCAATTAGCCTTTTGACTCTGAATATTATAATAATACAATTATACAATTATTACGTTATGTTACGTCACGTAAACGTAAACAAAAAGATAATGTAATAATACACTAAAAGTCAGGTTATTTCTATATTTTTTGATGTAATAACGTTTTGTAACATACTTTTTATCTATTTAGGAAAGAAATGATTACATTTATAATTTAACCCACTTTAAAATAATAGTGCAAAAATCATTGCAGATACCATTGTCTGTAATACTTTACCTCGTATTTATTTTTGATTAATAAAACTTATCTAGTTAATTTTATATAATGCTCTTCATTAATATAATAATAATAACTAATGAAAATAAAATACTATTATGGTAATATTATGATGGTATACACAACTTTACAAAAAAGAGCAAACTAATCGAGAAAAAAGATTCGTTAGTAAATTTTTAACACCTTATTAAGATTTAGGCGGAACCTACAGGCGAAACGAAGTTCGCCGGGTAAGCTAGTTACTGTAATAAACTTTAAAAAAAGATAAATAGAAGAGCTTATTGTATAGCGGTAAGACGTAAAGCTTATTTTTTTTATATATCTACTATTTATTTCCTACGAGTCATCCTTCACAAGTTTCTAAATTCGTACGTTTAGGCGGTATGGTAGTGTGTATAATGTGTTTAATTGATTTTATGCATGTGTTATGCACTATTTAAAAAAACTATGTTAGCATCCATACTCTTTTTCTATATAAACTATAATCGTCCCCAAATTTCATACTCCTCCGTTTTCGGTAATTTATTTAAAAAAGGATCCCAAGTTTTTGATTCACATATTAATATACTTGATTTACATACTTGAAAGTGTGAATACTGAAAACAATAAACATAATCAAGAACATATTTGTAAATATCTTGCAATTTCGTTTAGCAAATAGCTCCAGCTAGTCTAAATTAAGTCAATTATTTTGTTCTGAAGCAATCGACACTTCAATGTGGCTGGATTCCGAAACCACATTTTGTATTCCAAATAATTACAATCTCCAAACATTCCGTTAGACCAAATAAATTGGAATTTGCTTTACATTAGGGCATGTTTTCACATTATTTCATTATACCTACCGTAATAAATCACGTAAGTTGACGTTCGCCATTTACGACATTAATTGCTTAATATACTTTTATTGGGAATCTTTTAGGCTTTAGGCGATAAGTATCAAATTGAGGTGCTTAGGGTAAATAAAGCAGTGATAGCCTAATGGTTGAAACTTGCCCTCTCAATCGGGAGGTCCGAGGTTCAAACCCAGGCACGCACCACTGATTCATGTGCGTATTAGAAATTAATTATCACTGCTTTTCGGTGAAGGAAAACATCGTGAGGAAACCTGCACACCCGAGAGTTCTTTAAAAAAAAAAGTTCTCGGAGGTGTGTGAAGTCCAGCAATTCGCACTTGGCCTGCGCGGTGGACTATGGCCTAATCTCTCTCATTCTGAGAGAAGATCAGTGCCCAGCAGTGGGACAATAATGGGTTGACGAGGGTAAATAAATTTTATTATAGTGACAAATTTTAACACGAAATACCCATCTATGTAAGGCGTTATGTCTATGTAAAGTTAAGTCATTTCAAATACCTTGTTAGTCGATTTCTTATTGTAATATATTTTTCTCTTCATAATGTAATGTCGGGTTTTAGTGCGATAAAAATTCCACATTACCCTGCGTCACTCCCACGGCATCGGGTACCTTTTGAAGGTTTCCTCCTCAAGAACCTATATACCTTAGTCGCTTTCTACAACATCCAATATCACAACGTATACGAATAATCTACTCAGATCTTAGTTAATTAAAGCCAGAACTTTGAATTTTGCATTAAAAGTAACTTTATAATGTAGTGTAAAATTACAGGCGTTAATACATTACATTAATATTTTAGTGCTACAAGATGTAGGTTATAATTTAAATCGGAATTCATTTACAAATAGAGTGTATTCAAAATATTATCAAATCGCATGTTGCAATTTTGAATAATCACATTCGCTAAACTCAATGCACGTTCATTAACACGACAACGCAATTTTCGTACTATACTTAAGTGTTATATGAAATGAAAATGAAATGAAATGAAAATAGTTTATTTCTCTCACAAAGAAGGTCTTAGGCTAAGATACAATATATTCTATCAAGAGAACTGTTTATATTATATACATAGATTTTTAGCGACTGTCTACGTTAATTCATCATCGCGTCAGCCTTTTTCGTTCCACTGCTGGACATAGGCCTCCCCCAATGTGTGCCACAATTCTCGGTCCTCTGCTGCTCGTATCCATCATCTCATGTTTATTATATTTCATAACAATTTCTACCCTCACCTTTTAATAATCAACGGGTACTCACGATATGCGGTTTTTGAATTCTTTAAGAACTCTTTTTGCCGATATTTCTCTTCTACCCTCACAACCGCACACTAGGATTTTGTCTTGAGTGGGTATCATGAACATACAAAGGCTTCGGTCTTCTTCCAGAAGAATACACAACAGCCAGACCGGAAATCTGAATGCATCATTCAAATCTCTCGCCGGGAATCGAACCCAGAACCGACTGCGTGTCCAACTGATACGGCGACCGCTTCGCTACGCGTCGAAATATCATGAAATCTAGTTGTTTAAGTTGATAGCGAGATGTTGAACTTCACTGCTACAACTTTTCATGCTTCATTTAAGAGCTGGTAGAGGTTATTGTGATTAGAATCAGCAATGACGTCACATCTATTACTAGTTGACACGGCGAACTTCGTTCCGATTAAAAGTCGAAAGTCTAAAATTATCAGTATTTCTTCACTATATTATACATAATAACCTTCCCCTTGAATCAGTCTATCTATTAAAAAAACCGCATTAAATCTGTAGCGTCGTTTTAAAGATCTAAGCATACATAGGGACAGACAGCGAGAAGCGACTTTGTTTTATACTATGTAGTACTATCTAATGTGACTTAGCAAGTGAGGATATGCTTATATTTTGTTGTACTTAGTTCTTAAGAGTAGTAACGCATCTGTGGCTAACCTCAAGTAAGTCAGATCTTATCTTGATTTGGTTACAGATGTCTATGACTGGATGTAAATGCTCAATAAGTTTTGAACTTCTTGACGCCCAGTGGGATAGTAATGGGTTGGGGATGACTAAGCTGATTATATGTTTTTTTACCGTAAAATTAAGGACCTTTTTTAGTTGTTTCGCCCGTTGTTGTGTACGGCTCATCTCTATAAAAACTATATAAGATTATATAGTTGATGACATTGAAACGGGACTTTCATACAAATAATCCTCGTTTTGGATAGATAATACATTGACCACTTGGTCTTCAATATTTCTAATTTACATGGGGTTTGATATAGACGGATTATCCACGCATATACTTCATTGGTATAAACAAGAAATACTATCTAAAACTAAATAACACGAACTATATATAACAGTTAATTTATAAGCACAAAGCCACAGGCAGACACTAGTTCCGAATAATTCAAATTATAAGCAATTCTGCGTTCAATTTTCGTCAACCTGCATCCATTAGCCGCAGTCACTGTCCGCCGACTAATCGGGCAACTGGTCGGGCGGGTCGGGTATATCGGGCAACCGGTCGAGCGATCTTGTTGACATTTAAGTTCCCACCCGGCAGTGCATTGCGGCATAGAGGCTAATGTAAGCCGAATTTAACTTTCCTTTCATTGAGATAATTAAATTAAGTTACGGATTCATTTTAATATGTAACAGGTTGATGATAGGCGGTTTTAATTTCTTTACTGCCGGTATTTCGATAGTTGCATAGATTGTAGTGGCGGTAGAAGATGTACTGTTGATAAAAACTTTATTATACAATTTTAGTAGGAAAGAAGATTGCAGCTCACTTGATGATGAGAGGCCACTGCCCCCATGGACGTTTGTAATCAGCCCCAGATGAGATAAGTCTTACCCGAGGTTAGCCACAGATGTATTAATGTGACCCTCTGCGTGCTAAGTTGGAACACCTCGGATAATATCTCCCTTCCTACATCCTTCAGGTCATATCATATCACTGCTGCTTCCCAAATAAGTGTGGTGGTGCTCTTGATGTTGACCCACAGAGAATCCATATATTTCAAACTATTTTAGCATTTTGCAAACTTCTTATACTTGATTTAAAATTTAGAGAATTTAGTTATAAAGTACCAATCGACGACCCGCGTGGCGGAGTAGTTACCATACCGGTCTGACGCGCAATGGGTCCCGGGTTCGATTCCCGACCAGACGGGTATCTAAATGATGAGTTTAGATTTATGTTCTGAGTCTGGGTGTTTCTGTATCTGTCTTGTGTGTGTCCATGGTACCCAGGACACAGGAGAAAATCCTAGTGTGGGGCTATGAGTGTAGAGTGTAGAAATGGAATTCTGTGCCGTGGCATGTTGAATAGCACTACTCTCTTCCCGTGGATGCCTTAGGAGGCGATCAAGACACAAAATTCACGAACGGCTGCAACGTCTTTTTTATAATATTAAACCCAACTGCAGTCTCCAACATGCATTGAAGATGTGGTGACCAATGACAAAAGTATCATTCAAGAAGACTTATGTCTAGTAGTTGATTATTAGGGGCTGAATTGAAACGGAATCCTTGTCTCTTATAGGCAGTGGATTGACCTTAAACGTTTGTTCTGACAGTTATAATTTATGATAATGTTGTCTTGCAAGCTATCTATTGTAACATAACTAATTTATGGATCAATGTAATTTAATTATATGTGCATTACAAATTACATATGTAATAAATCGTATACCACTTAAGTCTTAGTCGCGAAACCAGCAAAAGTTATTCGCATAGAATTGTAGTCTTCCTGAAAAAGTCAAATCTTTGATGGTGGTATGATGAGTGTGTTTTGACATTAACCACCGCCACACCTATTTCTAGCATGAAGTAAGGTCCCAGTAAAAAGGTTTGGTAGCAGGTTCACCTGATATTATCTTTGTCTGATATACCCTTTGTTTCGTAAGAGTTAGATGTAGATATCCAGGGATGGCAATAATTACTTACCTTCACCTGGACAGGACGCTCGTTTCGACGACAACTTCAATCTTCTAAAAAATCAATGAATTATGCAAAGAAAATATGTATGAAAGAAATAAATTACATGAAGAATTCCTTGCGTGTAATACCAAACACATAAAACATTACTTTAAAATATCAGAGACTGAAATTGACTACTTTTGGAGACCGTCACTCATACCAAGACAGACATCTGCTAATTAATCTGATCTTTGTAAATTACCACGATTGTCAAAATGCAACCTTTGGCTCTCACTTGAGAACTTGAAAGCTCAAAAGTTCAGCGTAAAACATACCGACAGATTATATCAGAGCAGGTTGCCAAAATTGCTGGCTTGATATCGGCCAGGTTGTGGTTGCAAAAAAAATGTAGTACAGTTATCCAACCAGTTATACTGCAGTGCGATTGACTTTTTTCTCTCGAAAGTAAAAGTAGTACGCATTGACAGGTTCTATTGGAATTATGTAATCCGTCTCGTATTGCACTGAGAGGGCTTTTGACCTGTCCCACTAAGATGTGATGCACGACGCGCGATTATCTTAAAACAAGCGGAATTCGAGATTCTTGATAGAAACTGACAAAGTTTACAGTACAGGCATGAATAAGTAATGAAATCGATGGCCACAAGATAGAGAAAAAATATATAGTAAACTATAAATTGAAATAGTGATTTGATGGACAACAAAATTGTATGTAATATGTATGAGACCAATACTATGAAGAACAATATTTGACACTAGCTGTACCCGCGGCTTTGCCCGCGTGCAAATGAACGTGTCACAAAGTTTTTCCCGCGCAAATCTCGACACCGTGGGAATTCTATGATAAAAAGTAGTAACATTAAAATCGGTTTGGCCGCTCAAGGATTACCTGGTCAAACACAGAGTGAAAAAACTGAGAAGAATTTAAAGTGTGTATTTGTGGGTAGGAACGTATTTTTATGTATTTTTTTTAATTAGACGAATTCTAATATTGTAAGCCGCTTTTTTGAACCAATTTACATTCTTATTTACATATTTCACAATATCGGGATACTTTTTTTCAATCAACTCAACAATCAACATTTGAACCAAAACGTATCGATTATAAAGATTGATTTGCACTTTTCCGAATTGGAAAATACTATTTGAAGTAATTTTGGCGGATTCAAATTTCTAAGTAAGATTATAGGTAAACCTTCTTTTAATATAAATTTGTGTTCAGGAGTTCCGGAAGGCATTAAGGAATTCAAAAATTATCAGGGTTGATGAATTGAAGTTTAATTTATTAATCACATTTTAGTTTAATAAGCTGTCATTAAACTTATAATCTTAATATATATAAATTACGTGTCACTTTATTTGTCCGCAATGGACTCTTAAACCTCTGAACCGATTATAATCAAATTTACTCAACGTGTGCATTTTGATCCAACTTGAAAGATAGGATAGTTTATATCTTAATTTATAGGTTTAATATAGGTTTAATTACAAATGTTTATGTAACATTTCTTTAACCACAGCAACGCGTGGCCGGGTATGCTAGTATATACTAAAAACAACCGTAAGCATTATGTGACTACCTTTTATAATTTAGGCTTGCACTATCCTGCATCATCAGGGAGGAGTTGAAGGTAAAAAAAATAACCCGTGTCTTTGCTTACTATTCTTATGACTTAGTATTGCAGTACGCTGCATCATCAGGGCTGAGGAGCTTAAGGTCGAAATTGTCATCATGTGTCTTTGCTTAGTAATTATATTAGGTACATACCCGAAAGCATTAAATGGCCAACTCCTATGACTTAGGCTTGCAGTACCCCTGCTTCATCAGGGTTGAAGAGTTAAAGGTCAAAGTTTTCATCATGTGTCTTTGCTTAGTAATTATATTACATACCTGAAAGCACCAAATGCCCATCTCGTATAGTTTAGGCTAGCAGTATCCTGCATCATCAGGGGTGAGGAGTTGAAGGTCGAAATTTTCATTTTGTGTCTTTGCTTAGTAATCATATTATATACTTGAAAGCACCAAATGGCCATCTGCTATGGCTTAGGCTTGAAGTAACCCTGCATCATCAGGGTTGAGGAGTTGAAGGTCAACATTTTTACCGTGTATCTTTGCCTGGTATTTTTATTACATAACCGTTAGTACAAAACAGCCAACTATTACGGTTTAGTCTTGAAATACCCTTATATGATCAGGGTTGAGGAGTTGAAGATCAAATTTTTTTTCCTATAAATTTGTTTAACAATCTTATTATATATCCATAAAAACAGATTGACTTACTTCTACGGTTCAAGCTAGCAGTACCCCTGCATCATCAGGATTGAAGAGTTGAAGGTCAATTTTTTTAGGAAACATCTGCTTAGTAATCTCATTCTACATTCAACCCCATTGGACTCCTAAAGCTTAGGTTTGGCCGAGTATCGCTAATTTCGTTAATTTGCTTCGAAGATATGGATCCTATGATCAGAACCGTATCAAATTTATCAGAGTACCCTTGAAGTACATTCTTTCAAATTTAAGTACATTCTTTCAAATAAAAGAAAAATCATGAAAATCGCTTGGTGGGAAATTGAGTTATTCATCTATTTATCGCGCACATCGTTAATGCAAATATCAGACTTATGCGCTTTTCTTATGGATGCCACTGTCAAAAGTGAACTAAAAAACCCCATGACACGCACTACCTTTCAAATGAAAAAAAAAAACATCCAAATCCGTTCACCCAGTGCGAAGAAATCGAGTAACAAATATAAAATTAAAAATAATAATAATAAAAAAAAATACAGACGAATTGATAACCTCCTCCTTTTTGGAAGTCGGTTTAAAACTGTGTTTTAACATAAAAATCAAAGCGAAATACTAAATTTTATTGAGGTGGCCTTAAAATTGACTGACTTTCATACAAACTAACATCTCCTATTTGGGTTAAATTGGGGGGGGGGGGATCAGAAAATTCATTCTTAACTGACGTCTACATCATAAAAGGAACCCCTAGTAAAAATCATATTCTTATCTTTAGCAGTTTAGGCTCTACGATGTTTATTCAATAGATGAGTGAGAGAGCATCCTTTCGTTTTTATATAAGTATATAGAGTATATAGAGATATAGATTTGTATAGTATCAAATAACATAGGTACATAACAAAGGAATACATTTTACAGACCATAACGTGTTTAGTTTCAACCAATTCAATTATGCAGTTACTTATCATATTAACACTTATCGAACACAGAATAAATACTGCGTAGTTCTAAATTGACATAACTTTTTTATTCGTAAACCGATTTACATAAAATAAACACTAAATGTTAAGTGAAGTTTCCCACAACACATCCGTGAAAATTATATTCAAATTGGATAAGCCGTTTCTGAGATTAGCGTTTTCAAACACACAGACAAACAGACAAACAGACAAACAGACAAACAGATAAACAGACAAACAGACAAACAGAAAAGATTTCTAAAAACCATTATTTTGGGTTCTATATCGTATTATAGAGCTCTAGAAATGGTTTTCACCTAAATTTATTTCATGTACAGACAGCGACCTCTTACAGATTTATTATAGTATAGATTTATAAGCAAGCAATTTACCATTACTGACCGCATTTAAATTTACATGTTATTGAAGGTTTGGACTATTGTTATATTCCAATTCTGTCATTCAAAGATATTTACAACCTCAGTTAAGTCTGAGTAGGGCAATATGTTGGGTTAACTAATCATACGACTATTTCTGGCACAGCAGATAAAGTCGTAGACGTAGTAGACCTAGACAAAGAACTGGGACGCTACATGCTTCATGTAATCTTGTGATTTCAAATAATTTACATACGATAAGAATTGTGTTTAACGATGATATATAAAATACTTATAACTCGTTAACAAGAATATAGAGAAAAAGTGATGCAAGGTCTAAGCTACTCTTATAAGAGGAGGCTATTTTTATACTTAGAAAAAGTAAACTCCAGAAAGCATTTGACTAATAAAATGTAAGAAAAACATCAAAAACATGCAACGTTCCTCGCTAGTAGTGAAACCAACTCTGCAGTACCATTACATTGATTTCAACGGACAACCTCACTCAAATTAATCTTCATTAAGCCACAGATACGGTCCCTAGTACCGTTCAAATGGTCACTTAACCGTGACAGCTCGGTCATTTGTTTTTTTAATAACGTGTGAGGTCGTAAAGGTATTCATAAAGCTGACATGTTTTGAAATGGTTATTCAGAGCAGTGGATTTGCAAGGCTAAGATGGAAAAAGGAGAAATCTAATACAAGTATTCAGTACAAATGATAATAATTCATGATGATACTTCAAGAGCATTATTATTATTATATATAATATCAGTTTCGACCTTACTTGCGCTTTTGTGTTATATAATAGTAGTAATGCATTATGCCGTTTGTTTGACCTGTAACTAATCCTACTAATATTGTAAAGGCGAATGTTTGTGAGTGTGCATGTTTGTTACTTTTTCACGTGTACATGGCTGGAGCGATTTTCATAAAATTTGGTAGAGAGTTAGCTGACACTCTGGATTAACATATAGGCTACTTTTTACTGTAGGGAAATATCTTATTCCCACGGGACAATCGATACATCCATGTTTTAACGCGGGCGAAGCTGCGGGGTTCAGCTAGTATTTAAATAAAAATTTGTATCAGTAACGTACGTAGTTTGAGTATTTTTAGGTACAGATTTATTCGCTTACGTCTACTGAAACTTATTCCAACACGCTGCTCTAATGCGGATTTATAAAGGAACCTACAAGTCCTCTTGGATAACTCTTAGATTCCTTTTCAGGTAGTGCCAAAGATGTTTTGTGTAAGGACAGTTTGCAATGATTAAATGTCAGAATGGTCCACTACTATTTTTGTCATAAAAATAAGGGTTAAGCGTAACTCATCTCTTCAAAGTGAAGAGGGTGAAGGCTATAACTCACTACGATGAATGAATAACAAGTATTCTATGAATAATAGATAAAAGTCCACGAGACTTATTACCCAGAACCAATATTAATATAGTTCTTTTCTCCGTTCAACAAATGAAAAGCGTAAAAATACAAGATTTATTTACAGAGTCCTCGGGGAACAGAATTGTATCGACAAACCAACGCTCGGGAAGGATAAAATAAACGTCATAAAGAACTCTCTCATCTATCTTCCAACAGTCGTAATCCAGAGAGAATTCTGAACCACAAAATCTGTACTGTTGAAATGAAAGATTACGTACAAACATTTATCAACAACTTGTACTAAGAAACATTGTTTGAAGTTGAAGACGCGTACAGAATAATAAGCAAGTTGTTTTCCGTCAAAACTGTTAATATTAATATTTACAAGCCTCTAGAGGTAAAATGTAGCTCGGGTTTTTCATCACAAAATCAAATTTTATTCCTTCAAAGCTTTGAAGATAACCGTTTACGGAATATTCTTCTATAGAAATAAATCTTAGCGAGAGTAGAATTATTTATTTGTAATTCGATTTTCGTAACCACATCGATTTTACAAGGACAACCTTTCTACCTGAAAACGGCAGTGTTGGCGCTGATATTTTTAAAAAGGTGTAGGGGTCCTCAGATTCGTCAGGTCAGATTGATCTTATCTGGGATGGATTAATGATTTCTATGGGCAATAGAAGCCACTTATCAACAAGATTAATCATGATTGCTTTGGCAGTTCCATATTATTAATATTATTGTTACGAAATAAAAGAGGCTGGTTACGGTGGAATGACATTTGAACTTTGATAATTTTTACCTATTATAAAGTATTTGATTAAAGGATTCAAATATCCTAATTTGCTTACTCCAGCTAAAAACTTTTTTAACACAATCTAGTTAGATTAGATAGTTTAAGCAGCTTTAACTATAAATATTCCTATTGGATTAGAAGCAAACTTTAGTTAAAACGTGGTAGCGAAAATTTGCGTTGCTTTTAACGAGCAAACTGATTTATGTGCCCGACGTGTTTGGATTTAAGAGCGTTTGCTGTAAACGAATTTTCGAAACGTCGAAGGTTACGTGTACCTTTGGGAGCGATTCCTGGCGTTATTGCCTGGGGATTTGTTTTCGTAGCCAGATTTCATCCGATACGTCACTCTGTAACTATTGTTTCTAAGTTATTGCCTAAAATTAAAGCTTTAGCAAAACATACCACAGGGCGGTGCAGAACTCGGCCTTTTATACAGTTGTCAAGTGTAAAATCTCTTCATTAATACCTTTTAAATCATAACTGTATGTACTGTATGAAATCTAATTGAGAAAATTAATATCTGAAATGTAGCTATAATACTAAAATGTAAAACATATTAATAGCACAAATTCTACGAAAAACAATGATTTAGCGCCATGGTCGTAGAAATTGCTGATATTTGCCGATGCACGATAATAGGTTGATTATGATCAAGAGTTTTACTAGTAAAGACATTTTCAAGCTGACAATGGAAACAGTCTGCAAAGAACAGCAGCTCTTAGAAGCATTCTCCACATTATTCACTTTAAAAAGCTCTTTGTTACTGGCATTAGGGATTAAATAAGAGGAATGATCTGCTTCGAGTCGCAAATTTTTAAGAATTTTCTAGAAATTTTTAAGAATACGATTTCATAACTAGTTTTAGGAAGTAAAAGTGTTAAAATACTCCCAAAACGTTTTTTATAGCTTTGAATTTTTTGGTGGATTTATTGTACCTGTACATTTATTATCATACTTTCATACAAATATAATAAAGGCGAAAGTTTGTGAGTGTGTATGTTTGTTACTTCTTCACGTCTAAACGGCTGAAGCGATTTTCATAAAATTTGGCAGGGAGTTAGCTGACACTCTGGATTAACATATAGGCTACTTTTTACGGTGGAAAAATATCTTATACTCGCAGGACAATCGATACAACGATTTTTTAACGCGAGCGAAGCTGCTGGATTCGGCTAGCACTGTCATATTTCGTATTTTAAGCAAACATATAATGTAGGACAGGATATAGAGATAGAATATACAGAATATAAAAAAATCTATGTCTGTCTATATGATTGTTGAACCATTCATACTTCTTATTCTTGTAAAAACTGTTTCTATTTGTAAACTTTACGTCTTTGTCTTTTGCTATCATCTTTTGCCATTACAACTATTGTTAATTCAAATGCATGAATAAGCTCATCTATTACTGTAATTGCAATATCGATTTCATCTTTAATTACAATAGAAGTATTTATTTTATAAATGTAGTATGTCTTAAGTAATGAATTATATTACTATTGCATAGTATTGTTTCAATAACTTTTATAAACTTGAAATTTTCTAGTAAGCTTTTTCAATGTTTGTATTGAAAATTTATATTTTATTTATTTATAAGATTCGAGTACCAATCTAGCATGAAGTCCACCTGACGGTAAGTGGTCACTGCCGCCCATGAACATCTGTAATCAACTTCATATAAAACATGAAGTTATATCTAAAGTCAATCGCAGATGCGTTGCTACTCCCGAGGACTAAGATGTTCGCCTTATAATCAAAGTGTGCCGGCAACCACACCCTTCCATCGAAACGCAATAACTGCTTCACGCTAGAAATAAGTGTGGCGGTGGTACTTTCCCGGGTGAATTACACTGGTTCTACAAAAATATTTGTATAACATGGAAAGAATATGTCATGATTAATTTATACCGCAAAGATCTAATAATTATGTTTTAAGGCGTATTTTTTGACTAGTCTCCCATCTAAATTAAAGACTAATTAAAACGTTATGGGTTGATAATGATGGAATATTTAAAGAACATGTTATTGTCGAAGATATGATACAATCCCGAAACGACTAAAATTGTAAATGCTAGTAAGTTGAATATAAAAAAATGTTGTTCTATAGACACTTTCGACGCTTTCTACACTCATAGCCCCACACAAAGACCAATAAACAAACACCCAGACCCAGAACAAGAATCTAAACTCATCATTCAGATACCTGACTGGGACCGGGAATCGAACCCGGGACCCACTGCGCGTCAGCCCGGTATGGTAACCGCTCGGCCACGCGGATCGTCTATAATAATAATAATATGTATTTACATAAACCAGGATGACACTTATTAATATACATCGTGCAGACACGCTTAATTATATTTTCCTGTCCAGTACATAAATAGATTGATATATGTATATTTACGTTTATTTGGCAGCTTACATTAATTATTTTCGCCTTAAAACATTGTGTTGAATTTAATTCTAAACAATGTCTTTGTTTTATCTAACAAACATTTAAATTGCATACATCTATTTGATCATTAAACAATCCCAAAGAGAAGGGTTAAGTCTAGTTTAGTAAATCTCAATGTTACTACTCTACTTACTATTGTAGGAATAAGCCCTTAACTTCATCGAGGTCAACGGCTATGTCAAATGAAGTTAAAATAACTTCTTATAAATATATTATTCACATACTTACTTTGACTGCCGTTAAGGTTATGTCACTTCTGTGTCATTTTAAATCTTGTTACCAAAGTTTTGTTGGGTTAAATCCTAAACACATAGTTTGTTTCTTAGTTTCCTTAGAAGAGTTAAGCCACGCCGATACAGGCCCGTTTGAAATAATAATATTTAATTACGTGCACTATGTACATACATTTAAACAAATAGTACAGAACTATAACCCTAAGCTTATCAAAAAGTGCACTTACTTTAAATAAGACAAAAATAACATTAAATCTTTGTCACATATGTTATTCTTACACAAATTTCAGCTTTTACTATAGGATATACCTAAATAAAGTTCAAACTTTTGTTTGACAAATTCTCAACAAATAAAATATAAAGAGAGAAACACACACTCACGCTTTCTATGCTCATAGCCCCACACAAGGATTTTCTCCTGTGTCGTGGGTACCATGGAGTCTTGTGTTTACAAGAAGAATACACAAACACCCAGACCCAGAACATGAATCTAAACTCATCATTCAGATACCTGTCTGGCCGGGAATTGAACGGTCTTTCAAAGAAAAGTACAAAACAAGTTAGTCTTTACGAGATTAGTGGAAAAATCATACACAAAAAGCCACGGGAAAAGTGAAAAAGGAAAATGGGGCAGATGTAAATGCACGCGGTACTCTCTTGCACACATCCAAGTAACCCAATAGGCGCACTTGACGACGCAATTCGTGCAAGTTACAAGAGATTGGCAACGTCGCCGCGTCGGTTACTTAAAGAAGGTATCAAATTGCAACAAATTGGAAATAACATGACTTCGTGCTTAAGCTCAAGGATATTTGACGACCCGCGTGGCTGAGCGGTTACCATACCGGTCTGACGCGAGTTCCGGGTTCGATTCCCGGCTAGACAGGAATCTGAATGAGGAGTTTAGATCCCTGTTCTGGGTTCGTCTTGGTGGTGGTCACAGGACATGGTGCGACACAGGACAAATCCTAGTGTTGGGCTAGAAGTGTAGGATGCGTGTTTTAATAATAAATTAATAAGTCTTACATTATTTTATATGTGCGACCTCTTTCCCTTTTTGTAGCGTAAAGAAATTCTTGCGTTTCTGTACGGATGTGGTTACCGATTCACTTTATATGAGGTTACTATTTTAGGTTTCGGAAGCAGCAACATATCTCTGATGACTTCAGATAGTATCCTTGCACTCTATGAAGTTGCTTACAGAAGTCGGGCAGCAGTTACCATTTACCATCAGATGGACTGAATGCTCGTTCTTCTTCAGTCTTATAAAAATCCATAATTCTTAGTCTTCTCTTTATTAAACACATAGATAATTCTTCACTACCTACATAGCCCTACATTCGAAGCACGTTTAATAATAATTTGTATTTTCATTTTTCAAGGTTCGAGATATTTCTATGAATAATCACGCTGATCACATAATAAAAAAACATTACGCACATTTACGCAGTCAGGTAAAAATTAATAGAAACACCAATTTTCTGCCTATGTCTGTTCGTTAACCCCGCTATCGCGAGTGAACGTTTCCGCTTCCGCCTATGTTTCGTGCCCACCACTCAACAGCTGCGTGACGGAATCTACCACGCTCTAGTTGCTATAATTGTACCACTTGTCAATTTCTAAGCAAATATTTCAAACGTAGCAAACGATTGTTTAATCTTTTATCTTTTTGCTGTTAATGTTGCGCTGGTAATGGCTGAAATTGCGATTGACAAAATGGTTAATTTAATATTGTTAGAATTGCCTTTAGATTTTGTTATCCGATTGAAGTAGCAACCGAAACACAGTCCCCCGTGGACATCTGTATTTGTTTTCTATTAACTTCATATAAAACAAAGGTTCCAACTGAAGTCCATTACAGATGCGCTGCCACTTACGGGGACTAAGACGGTTAAATATAAAAGTGTGCCGGTAACCACGCCCTTCCACCGAAACACAAAAACTGCTTCATGCTCAAAATTTGAGTGCAGGTGCCACGGTGGTACCTCCACGTTAGTACTACACTGTCTCCATCACTATACACATATACAGCCATATTCTCCTTGGCAGTTCGCAGCAAAAAGGAATTACTGAAGCGCTTTGTGCGCCCAAATGGAACATCAACTAGATATCGGTGGTAAGCCGCGGTTCGTCTAGATGTCTAATGGTAGAAGGGAGCTGCAGGAATACAGCCATATACGATTATACAGCCATATATAACGCAACCATAATCCAACTTAGTCCCTAGACAGCAATTGTCATAATATGGTTGGTTGTTTGCTACTTCTATTTTATTTCTAATTCTAGTTTAAAAAAATGCACCTTTCGTACTCTGTTTCTCATTTCTTCTGTTCTGTACTCTGTTTCTCTTACTGTTCTTCATTCTATAAAGATTGGTGATTAAGTTGCCAAAAGCAAATTAATTTGTTTATCTGTGCAAACAGAACCATTAGTGGTCTATACATTTGTAATCGCAGCGCCGCTAATTTCGAATTAGCGACAACCGCAGTCGTTCTGCAATGCTTCGGCCATCATGTAGCTAAGTGATGGGCGTACGTATATCGATAAAATCTTTTTGGTTTTTAAGTACTATCAAGCGCAAAAATTATTAATAGGTAATTCACCCATGGCAACGGTCGAATATTTCACCCAACTCTATATAACAACTAATCTATATAACACCCTCCACGTAAATAATTGTCTGAAAAGGGGGTACAAAGTTTTGCTTAACGTTTTAATAAAGATATCGATGCAACATGCTTTTGAAATTTGTTTTTAAGTAAAACCTATACATATATTGTTCACCAATTTGCACGTGTCCAGCGCGGTGACCTATGGCCTGAAACTCTCATTCTGAGAGACCCGTGCCCAGCTGTAGGAAAATAATAAGTTGTACCCGAAAAGTATACTAGTTAAGAGTGTATACCATCTGTTTCGTTGTAAAATAACAGGTCCATTTTATTTTATAAGCAACGAAAATTTATTCATAGTACAATTAAGTAGATTTTTTTTATATTTGAACTATAAACTATTTTTAAGAGTATTAAATAATATCGACAGTGAAATGTATTTTTTTATGTTACTTATTTTTTTACTATGGTATCAAATTAAATGACATTACCCAACAGGAATGTAAGCCGCATATGTATAAAAAATACTGTATTCAAATAAACATGGTCGCAACATCCGGAACGTAAAAATAATTACAATCATGTATCCGTTGCTTTTATTTCCTTACATTTCATAAACTACTAGCAATTTCCTACATAAAAAAATATTTCATTCTTTAAATAAAGTCCTCATTTGCATTTGAAAGTAAACCTACAAACGAATAAATAGAAATAATTTGTTTCAAAACATGATGATTCATTATATACGAGTACATACATTTAAACATATGTATATGGTTAAGTTTGTAGAATTTTAATCGTAACACCATTTAAAATAAGTCATTATATATAGTTAATGTTTTTACCACCAATTCGCACTAAGCCAGGGCGGTGTACTAAGGCCTAAACTCTCTCATACCGAGAGAATACCCGTGCTCAGCAGTGGGACAATAATGGGTTGACGACGAATATTTTTAACGTTCATAGCACTCAAACATTTTATTATGGGTATTATTAACACCAATATATAAACATCCTACCCAGAATCAAGACTGTTAAAGAAATAAATCGTTTAGGTACCCATTGGACCATTAATCGTCGGATATCGATTAAATATTCAAGGTGGTAGAACCAGTGTAGTTCGACCGAGGAAGTACCACCGCCACACCTATTTCTAGCGTGAAGCATTTGTTGCGTTTCGATAGAAGGGTGTGGTTGCCGGCACAATTTCACAAGAGGCGACCATAATAGTCTTTGGGAGTAGCAACGCATCTGTGATTAACTTCAGATGGAACCCATGTTCTTTATGTTGTTGATTACAGATATGCATGGGCGGCAGTGACCACTTACCATCAAGTGGACTACATGCTCGTTTGCTACTTCAGTCAGAAAAAAAAATTCGATTAAAATATGTCAAGATCACAATCTTTGTCATAGAAACACAAGTATTATATGTAAATGTTGTTACATGACTAATCTGATTACATTTGATACCGTGCACGATTTATTTAGATCGCCTGTTATATATCCATTAAGACCTTCAAGGTTAATGACACCTTACACAAAGGTCACTATATAATATAAAAATTACCATTTTACGTAATATTGTTGTACATAGTTAAATTACCAATTCACACTTGGTCAGCGCGGCGGATGGCTTAAAAATCTCTCATTCTGAGAGAGGACCTGTGCACAGCAGTGGGACAATAATGGATTGACGACAGTGTATTAGTTTTCATATTACTCATACAATGTAAATATGTGTGTAAAAAATATACCAAAACTATTCTTCAAAACTATGATTCTAGTTCAAGTTACGATTTTCTGTAACTATTTATACGCTTTCTACACTCATAGCAAACTAGGATTTTCTCCTGTGTCGTGGGTGCCATGGACACGTGTCGTCAATTTGTAATTCTATAACTTTTTACAATAACTTAAAACTTTTAATGTCAAACTTTATATCGATAGAAAAACGTACCAGCTCATCGCTAGCACAAATTTTAGGTCGCACTGCATTGTTGAGCAAAAAAGGTGGCTCATTGGAAATTTATTTGCCCTGGCGAGCCACCTAATGCTCATTTCACACTGCGCTTGTTGCGTTATAATATTGTTTTATTGCAAGCTTTTTATTTATTGACTACAAAACTCCGTGTTACTCCTTTAAGCACTTGTGTTTTTTTTTATAAATGAGACGATGAATTTCATAACTTAAATCAGTTGAATGAAAATTAGCATAGCATTATTTTCAACTTTTTAATTCCTTTTAAGTATTCAAATGAAATATCAATAATTTAAATTTGATCACAAAACACATTATGTAACATATTATTGGAAGGTTGCGCTCGTTTGAATACAAACCTAGAAACTAGCGACCTATATACTATCTAGCGAAAGATCTAAATCAGAAACACATGACTAGCGAAGGTTCAGTAAAAGATAAGCGAGGCTGAATCATTTTGCAGCTGAACAGAAAAAAGGAGCAGGTAAAGCAAAGGTAAGGGGGACAAATTTGTTCATTAATACTTAGAACTCTGAGATAGCAGCTATGCCTAATTTCAGGTAGGATCTTAATCTTGTCTGGAGTTGATTACTAATTTAGACTCGGACTCCAGCAAAGCGGAAACGAGACGAGCGAAGCAGAGATGACATTTACACATCTCGCCTCCTGAGTGGAGGCTTCAGTGAATTCCCCTGAGCGGAGATGTATAATATTGTATGGGGCAATGGTAGAGGAGATATGAGCTGGAAAGCTGTGAGCGGCGTTCATTAATCATATCCGTCTGAGTCCCACTATAGCTACCGCATAATTATCTCCGTCCCAGCTAACATAAATCGCTGCTCCAGTCAAGTCAATACGCATCTCCGCACAGCTTCGGTGGATTTAACCTAGCAAAAAAACATCTTTTCTCATCTCCGATTTAGACATCTCCGCACGACTCCGCTTTGGTGGAGTCCAGGCCTTAGAGTGTCAGCGGTCATTCAACATCATTTGGAGTCCTAGCTTATTTGCTACTCCATATAAGATTACAAACAGCCCGTTTTCATCTAACTTAGTGTAGTACCGCACTAAGTTTAGCAGTGTGTGCGAGCCTTAATGTTGTTTTTGCGCTTTGACTGCACCGAGGGTTGTAATGAAATTTTTAACGAGACTCCAGTATTCCGAATTATTTATGCATTACTCTTATATACTCCTTCTGGTTGTTACGTGTTCCGAGATTTTTGGAATTCATTTCCCTCTGATGTTCTTTTAACGACTTCGTTGCTTGACTGCACGCCATTAAATATCATCATAATGCTTTTGGAAAGAAAATATTTTAATTTAATTGTTCTAGAATGGTTCAATGAAAATATGTTGCTAACAATATTAAGTACTACATACACGCTTTCCACACTTTCCACACTCATAGCCCCACACTAGGGTTTTCTCCTGTGTCGTGGGTAACATGGACACATACAAGACGAATACACAAACACCCAGACTATGAACAGGAATCTAAACTCATCATTCATATACCTGTCTGACCGGGAATCGAATCCGGGACCCATTGCGCATCAGACCGGTATGGTAACCACTGCGCCACGCGGGTCGTCAAACTATATATTCTTTATTTGTTCTCTGGACGTTGTCCCGACAAACGTTGTTTTGCCATTTAAAAAATAAAAAAAAATATTAAGGGACAACCCTTAAGGGGTATGAAAAACAGATGTTGGCCGATTCTCAGACCTACTGAATAAGCATATAAAATTTGGTAAAAATCGGTCAAGCCGTTTCGGAGGAGTATGGCAACAAAAACTGTAACACGAGAATTTTATATATTAGATTACCAGCAGGTAATCGTTAAGATCATGCTCGTTTTACTTTGATGCAAGAACAATTGAAACTACATTTATGTATTTATGAGCGATTCAGTATTCTGGCCCTTGGTTTGGTGATATTTCCTATTCTACTATCAATCTCTAAGAGTAAAGTGTAAGGAAATATATGTGGTTATTGCTTTTTCACGGAAACTCGACTGGTCAGGTTTCGATGAAATATTTTTTTTTATCTGACTGCAGTAGCAAACGAGCATGCAGTCCACCTGATGGTAAGTGGCCACTGTTGCCCATGGATATCTGTAATCAACTTCATACAGGACATGGGTTCTATCTGAAGTCAATCACAGATGCGTTACTACTCCCGAGGACTATGATGGTCGCCTCATGTGAAAGTATGCCGACAACCACACCCTTCTATCGAAACGCAAGTAATGCTTCACGCTAGAAATAGGTGTGGCGGTGATACTTTACTTGAACTACACTGGTTCTACCACCTTGAAAACCTAGTTTATTACCTGAAAATGAAAATATATGAAAATATTCTTTATTAACTAAATAGACTTATTACAGGTGAAATACCCCTGTTAAGTTCGCAGAACTTGTGTTAGGGGTGAATTACCTAGATCAGCAATAGACTCATTACTATTGTAAATGTAATCAAAGCGAGCAAAACCACGGCATTAACCTAGCTCATAATAAATAAAAAATAACAGTCGTAACGATAATCTTACTGATATATTTTTACAAGACCGCTAACCTTTATCAGTCGGATCTAGTTCTCCACGAGCAGGTCAAGGCAAACACTTCCTGATAGACAGATGGTGTCGGGTATACCTTTAGCTGGATTTCTTATGTTTCTAGTATCTTGATGTAACTAATGTTATTTATTTATTTATATTTATTCACTACTGTTATTTATTTATTTGTTTACTAATGTTATTTATTTATTTATTTTTAAGCTATTGCATAGCCTTTATCGCGAGCTTGAGCACGGCGACTGAATCAAGAAATTCTGTAACGAAAAAACCTAACACCCCCCACTCAGCCTACCATGTAGCGCGACCGAGCGTTCGCTTAACGTGTATGTATGTATATATATGGCACGACAGTACGAAACTCGCACGGATCGATACGAGCGACTCGGAAATTGGACACTGTATAAGCAGCTGTTTGTGAAAAAGTATATAGTATGAAAGAAAAAAAATGTTACATAAATAAATAAATAATTATAATTGCATGAGTTGATAAAAAATGCTATGCAATAGCTTTACCGCGGCAGTCCCCGAGACCCGCACGTATTTGTTTTTATAAGATTGAAGTAGCAAACGAGCATGCAGTCCACCTGATGGTAAGTGGTCACTGCCGCCCATGGACATCTGTAAGCAACTTCATACAGAACATGGGGCGCTATTTAAAGTCAATCACAGATGCGGCGCTTTAAGTTGGCGTTAGATATTTTTTCGATGGAAATTCTTACATAATATTTATAATTTCTCTAGTAACAAAAAATGTTAAGACAGAAATTACAAAATGTGAAAAATAACATTTTAAACATTAAATAGGAACATTAAAAGTTAACTTTTATGAATTGTTTCCTTGAAATTTAAAGTTATAAGACAAATAAGTAAATAAGCTGGCAAGATACGTAATTATTCTTAACAATAATATGACTACATTGATATTCAATAAGAAAATAAATTAATTAGTATCCATTTTGTACTAGGACTGGATAAACTTGCTACATCTTACAAGGCAAGCGTGTTCCATCTACAACTGCATAATTATACCAGAGGCCCAAAACAGTATGGACATGTATAGTAGTCGTGATCGGTGTTGTTAGTATGAGTTTATTGCGTTTCTCCAAAACGATTATTGTTTACGTTTCTGTCCATACATTGCAATGTATATTTTATAGGACGTTTTTCGTAATCGTTCGTACCTTGCAATGTACTTGTAATTGACGAAAACGTAAACAAAGATTGTTTCGAGAAAACATTATTGACTCAGACTAAGAACACACTAAAAATACAAGATAGGACTAGAAATCGATTGTGACGACATGATTTGCTCAAAAATACGATTTATCTATTAAGATGAGGTCTATGACTTGTGGTGGTCGCTTGGAGTCCAAGAGCATCGGCCTTTATTAATCTGGTAGCATTCTAAATACTTCTATGTCTTCTCCATGAGGGAAGCTTTAGCTTTGGGTAGATTGGGGGTAAAGGGTACAGAAGGGTATAGGATAGATAGGAGGAGGGAGGTCAATGAGCGGCCGTCGGTGAAAAAAGTCGGTTACTCTTGATTTTTTTCTTCTAAGGATATGCTAAAGAGGGGGAAGGGGATCTGGAATAATTGCAGAAGCACCTAAAAGCGTTAAATTAAATATTTTATTTAAAACAAATTACGATATTTGCAATATTACTTTTAGTAGTCGGATTTTTTCATAATATTTTCTTGTTTAAGAAACATTTCTCGAAGCTCCGAACAAGACATGTGCCATCGTACATCAAAACGGATGATACAGGTTAATTTATATGAAACCTGTTGCATTGACGGGAAGGTCTCGATCATTATGTCATGATTCCACGTAATGAAGATGGATGGTTCACTGAAACAAGGGATAGGGGTTTCAATTTTTAGGGTTCCCCAAAAGGTAAAACGGGGAGGAGGTTTAAATAGCCGCTATCGGCAAAAACGGTCGGCAACTCTCGGATTCTTTCCTCACGCTAGTGGGTCTCTAATAGGTCCAGAATAATAACACAAACACCTTAGGTGGACAACCCATTGTTGTCCCACTGCTGGGTATAAGTCTTCTCTCAGAATGAGAGAGTTTTAGGCTATAGTCCACCGCGCTAGCCCAGTGGACATTCGACTACAAATGCCTTAAAAGCGTTAAATATATATTTTTTACTAACAAAATACTCGACTGCAAGTTTTGTTTGAAAAGTTGTTTTCTTGTTTTTATAATGTTTTTTTTTATATGACTGAAGTGGCAAACGAGCATGCAGTCCACCTGATGGTAAGTGGTCACGGCCGCTCATGGACATCTGTAATTAACTTCAGCCAGAACATGGATTCTATCTGAAGTCAATCACAGATTCGTTGCCACTACTGAGGACTATGATGGTCGCCTCATATAAAAGTGTGCCGGCAACTACACCCTTCCATCGAAACGCAAGAAATTCTTCACGCTAGAAATAGGTGTGGCGGTGGTACTTCCCTGGTCGAACTACACTGGTTCTACCACCTTCAAAAAGTCTTTCAAAAGTTTAGTAGTAGAGTTTTGTCATAATATTTTTGTGTTTAAGAAACATTTCTCGAAGCTCCCTGCATACGACATGTGCCATCGTACATCAAAACCGATGATACAGGTTAATTTATATGAAACCTGTTGCGTTGACTGACGGGGTTTCAATCATTGTGTGATCCCTCGTAATGAAGATGGATGGTTCACTGAAACAAGGGGTTTCAATTTTTGTTTTTGTTGATCGAAGAATTGGTCTTGGATTGATACAGAGTCAATGGTCATGTTTCCAAAGGGCTGAGACACTTTTGAGACCGATATGGCAATTTCTCAAGATTTTTTTTTGAGTAAACTTTGAGAATGTTATGGAGAATTCTCAAGCGTATTTTTTCATGTTTTTTTTTTACGTAGTAAGAACGTATTTAAACGGTATTACTTATTGATTGCATGGATACTTATGAACCATTTAAATGGAAGGCTCATTTTAAATGTTTTTTTTTTTTATTTTGGGTTCATATAAACATATATCAATTCAATGATTTAAAGATAAATTTCATCATTATTGTCAATGTAGTCATTAAATTGGATTTGAAATACAAACGCATATATATTTTTCGACTTCGTTATTGCTAATAATGGGTATATAAACCATATATTCAATGATAATAACGTGTGAGATGGTAACCGTGTGTCCGGTGACAGAATAATTCTTAAGGTCTAATCTGAGGCAGTAGTGAGCGACCTTATCGTATGCATAACCGCAGAGTAGCCATCAACAGAGGCTACATACATGGTAATATAAAACACAAATATATCGCTGTTGAATTGAATTATAACACAACACATTAACGCTAATATAACAAACTGATGAATAAGCCTAAAAAAATTGTTTTTTTTTTTTTTGCATAAAACTGTATCTTTAACTTATCGATGTATTTTGAGTTGCGCAGTTTTTTACACAAAGTAGCAATATGCCATATTAAATTATGCCAATTATTTCCTGAAATGTTTATTTTACATACATGTATTTAGATAAACTCTTTTTCTGATTTATAAATAACGTTATTATTACTTTTTATTGAGTAAGATCTTTTATCATCGAAACTTTTTAAATAACTCTGTACTATTATTTTTAAAGATATAACGCTATAAATAACTTTGCAGTTAAGGATTTCGCAACGCTGACAGCCAGGTATTCTAGACATCAGATTCAATTAAGAAACCAATTACTTAACAGTTAGAGATCAAAGCGGATAATTATGTTGCAATAATAATGGTAATAACTTTAATGGTAACTTGCACTTATTATTTTTGGTATTTAAAACATAGTGTACATTTAAGTAGAGTCGCAAAAATGAGCCAAATTATTTTCACTAGTCACCCGTAGCAACGGTCGAAATTCAACCGTAATTAAAATAAAAAAGTAAACTTCATATTTTCCAAAGTATCATGAATATTTCTCAAATTCAAATAAATTGTCATAATTTTCAAGTTAATTTGAATACACCCGTTAAATGTAAACAGAGGTTTAATTAACTAAGCTGCATTTAAAAGCAATAGCGGGTACTTTGACAAACACATCTGACATTTTTAACGTTATGTGTTTTCATAGTAAGACATTGAATATTTTATTTCGTTTATTATGTATGTGTTTGGCTCAAATGAGAAGAAGTGTGTATAATGTGTTTTTAGTTAATTTTATGTATGTTTTGTGCATTATTTGAAAAAAATATTAGCACTGCCTAATCCTTCTCTACATCAACTATAACCGTGCGTTATTTTATACTCCGCTGTCTTCCATCTTAAAAACGGGTCACAAGTTTTTGTTTCACGTATTAATATATAGATTATAAACATATATTATTGAAAACTATATTAATACTAGATTATTCCGGCGTCTTCTGTACTTCGGTTAAATCTACCACCGTAATGAGTATCCTGTGTAACAATATAGATCATGAATTACCTATGTGATTTCAGCGAGGTTCGACCAGAAGGTTTTGAGTTAAATAGTTATAAACACACATTCAATCTAAAAACCTTTCGCTATTGTAATACAAATAAAATATAAGCCATATTTACGAAAAAAATGCTTTCTGCACTCATAGCCCCCCTGTAGGATCTCCTGGCTCGTGGGTGTCATGGACACACACAAAGACGACATAACCACCTAGACCCAGAACAAGAATCTAAAGTCATTATTCAGATATACGTTTGGTTGGGAATCGAAGCTGAAACCTACTGCGTGTCAAACCGGTATGGTAACCATACCGCCACGCGGGTCGTCAAAATATTTATTTGTTATCTCATAAAATACATCTATCATTGCAGGATTAGCGTAAATATGATTTATCATAACATTAATTATCATTATGATTATGAAATTTAAATAAACAACATATTAATTAAATGCATGCACGTTACCAATAATTAAATATCTTAAACAACACTATCGGTTATCTCTAGGACTTTTATAAGTTTACTACTTGATCTGCCAGAGAGCGCGGTACTACGAATATTTATAGCTAACACGTTTTTTGACTGGTTTAAACAAAAGATAATTTTATAAATTACGAAACTAGAAGCCGCTACAGTCAAATATATATGTTTAAATCTATTTTAATCAAGGTAACACTAATTTATCTGGCAATTGCCATTTAAATATACTGATTGCGATATCGCGTGTAAGGAATGGCAGATTTAAATAAATGTTCTAGCACGTTTTGAAACTACAAATAGTGTATATCTGCTTAGAAAATCTGCATTTGTAGATGTGAGTGAGCAGAGATCCCGTTAATAAATGATACACGTTAATGCTTTCTCTTTAGTATGGGACCTTTTAATCATAAACTAAAGTAAATAAAGTTTGTAGAACCTAGTAGGTTGTAGGTGGTTTACAGGTGGTAGAAATAGTGTACTTCGACCGGCACACGTATCATCATACAACCACCATAGTCCATGTGGCAGTGACCACTTACCATCAGGTGGACTGCATGCTCGTTTGCTACTTCAGTCAATTAAAAAAAAGTAAATGAAACGTACCATGGTTCTAGATAAGTATTTTTTACAGTGGTTCATAAAATTACAAGATAATATAAATTAATTATAGATATTATTAATTAATTACCTATATATAAATAGATTAGACTATTCTACATATTTTAAATTTGTGCCTTATTGTTTTTTACGTAATTTACAAAGTCGTATGGTTTATCAAGAAAGATAAAAATATAAGTGTAAAAAATATTTAAATTATTATATTATGTAAATTGTACAATTAAAAATTACAAGAATATAAAATGACGTACATGTATCAAATATGTACCCACTTCATTTTTCGAATTTTGTTAACAACCTCTACACCACAGCTACTCTACGCTCGTTTTTGCGGCTCGTTCCTTTTCCTTTCATTTGGCCTTGCCGCGGTCTGCTATACAAATGTTGTTCTGTATAGTTTAACTGACCGATAAATTCTATGCTCAAATCATAATAACGCTAAACCTGTGAAATATTTTGATGGAAATACGCCATAAGAGGTGCATTATTTAGGTTATCCGTGAAATGTAAATTGGTATCTACTTAAAGTATTTGCAATTTAGTTACTACTATTTAAAGTATTTACAAGGTTATATACCTTAGTTGTATTATTCGATATTTATCCAATAACTTCATTAGTTATAATAATGCTTTTTTGTGGTAGTATCTGTAATATTATAGACTTTTTGCAGTTTTGATTCGTTTTTCTGATCTTAAATAACAAAAAGCTTAATATTAGTAATCAATACGCATTATTATGTGTATCGATTACGAATACAAGGGTATAATTACATAATATTGAATTTTGAATTGAATAAAATATAATAAAAAGGGACTTTGAAAGATAATTCACGTGTATTTTTTAAGTAAAAAAAATAAAAGTATGGATAATAAATGGCTCCGTAAATATTTCCATTATAAAAGAAATTATAATAGGTACATGTAATATGTTACAATAATGTCATTTATTTATCTGACCTACACGCACTCTACTAGAAACTATCGAGAGCTTTTGCAAATGCATTTAGTACCTATAGATGGTTATGATATGATTGTTTTAGAGTTAAACATTTAAAGACACATATTTTATAAAAACATATATCAATAATCATCCAGATCTTTATAACGACTTCATTTTCCGATAAATAACTGTAATATTGCCTCAACAAAAGAATTTTATAACATACTAGCTGTTGCCCGCGACTTCGTCCGCGTTTCCGTTGTTTTTCAAAAAAAAAAGTAGCCTATGTCCTTCCTCACGGTTCAGTGGTTTTGATGTAACAAACAGATTAACTTTCGTATTTTAGTAGGGAAATATAATATGTAATATCTACAATACTGTTGAAAAATATCGCAATACGGAACCGCACAATATTATTGTTAATAGCTTTGCCCGCGACTCCGCCAGCGAGTAACTCCTTGTGTGTTATTGAGTTAATGTATTGGTAATATTGTTTAGATCACGTTCACATGAGGCTTAAGAACCTTTTTTATTTTTGTTTTCGAGGGGGAAACCTTCAACGCAGCGTTATGTGGGAGCGACGCAGAGTTATGTGGAATTTTTACCGCACTAAAACCCCCCTGGTGGCCGTCTTCGGTGCTATAAAGAGGACTCGGGCTCCTCCCAGATGGGCGGATGGGCCCACCACCCAATCTAGTCTTTACGGCGGTATGCGACCACACATATCGCCACCTTCCCGGTATCGCCTGGCTGGACGGTTCAAGCTCCCACTCTAGCCGCCTTTTAGTCGCCTCTTACGACAGGCAGGGATACCGTAGCCCTATTCCGATCCTGCCGAAGGCTTAAGTACTTATATAACGAAAATACTTCAATGCAAAGCTTCCGGGTAAACTATGTTGAATGTTGATCCATCCGGCACGTGAACGTAAAGATTTTTGGAACTACTGACCCGGGAAAGAGCGACGTACAACTGACCATGCGAGAAACAACTGACACCGAGATCTACTCCAGCAACACGAAAAGTCTGCCCTTGAGCCTTATTAATTGTCATTGCATAACACACCGATACTGGGAATTGCGTTCTTTTAAATTGGAATGGAAAATTATTAGGTACTAAGGGAATTATGGGAATAAAGACGGTTTCTCCTGCACCGCAACCTGTTAAAATTTGAGCCTCGATAATATTTTGTTGCAACCGGGTTACTTTTAGCCGAGTTCCATTGCAAAGTTGTGGTGGTCTTAAATTTCGGAGCAGAATAATCGGAATGCCAATTTTTAAACAAATTTCATGAGAAGGAAGTCCGGGCATATTTAAAGAATTTAAAAATTCTATCGGGTAGTTAGTGGCGTCTTGTTCATCGACCATTCTATTTATTGAACTATAAACTTTGCTTTCCCCTTGTATATTCGACAGTATTTTATTATTAATCTCAAATGCCTGGTCATTGCGAGGAGTTAAGATGGATCTTTCGCATAGCCAAGAATTGTCCCTATTTAATGTATTTGTTACGTCACCGTGACACTGTTCACTGTTCACTGTTTACTGTTCACTGTTCACTGTTCATTTTTCATTTTTCATTTTTCATTTTTCATTTTTCATTTTTCATTTTTCATTTTTCATTTTTCATTTTTCATTTTTCATTTTTCATTTTCTTTTTCATTTTTCATTTTTCATTTTTCATTTTTCATTTTTAAAAATTTCATTTTTCATTTTTCATTTTTCATTTTTCAATTTTCAATTTTCAATTTTCAATTTTCAATTTTCAATTTTCAATTTTCAATTTTCAATTTTCATTTTTCATTTTTCATTTTTCATTTTTCATTTTTCATTTTTCATTTTTCATTTTTCATTTTTCATTTTTCATTTTTCATTTTTCATTTTTCATTTTTCATTTTTCATTTTTCATTTTTCATTTTTCATTTTTCATTTTTCATTTTTCATTTTTCATTTTTCATTTTTCATTTTTCATTTTTCATTTTTCATTTTTCATTTTTCATTTTTCATTTTTCATTTTTCATTTTTCATTTTTCATTTTTCATTTTTCATTTTTCATTTTTCATTTTTCATTTTTCATTTTTCATTTTTCATTTTTCATTTTTTATTTTTCATTTTTCATTTTTCATTTTCATGTTCATTTTCGTACAGATAGATGACTGAGTTATAAACGTAAGAGTAGACAAATATAATCAGAAAGCTTTGAACTGCTAAGCTATCGGGAGTTACACGTGTTATTGTGAGTCAACCATAAAAGATGGACATATGCTGTCGTAGGATATTTTTTAGATAATTTTAAGGAAAATATTTCCCTCATACATGATTTCTGTGTAGCTTTAACCATTAAGGTTGCACACGCGACAGAAGCTTAAAAAAGTAACTTCTCCCGTTTTCCCAACATTTCCCTTTACTGCTCTGCTCCTATTGATTGTAGCGGGATGAAAAGTATACTATAACCAGCCCAGGAGTATAAAGAATAATCGTACAAAGTTTCGTTAAAATCGACTGAGTAGTTTTTGTTTCTATAACGGTTATACAGACAGACAGACAGACAGACAGACAAAAATTTTACTGATTGCATTTTTGGCATCAGTATCGATCCCTAATCACGCCCTGATAGTTATTTTGGAAAAATATTTCATGTACAGAATTGACCTCTCTACAACTTTATTATAAGTATAGATTACTTTCCAAAATAAGCTTTAAAGGTTTCCGATTTTGTATCAGAAGCCTTTATTAAGTTGTTCTCACTCCAATCTGAAAGATGTTTTGCTAAAAATAAGGTGGACCAGCTAAGTGATGGCTCGACAGAATATATTTTATGCATTTTTTCAAGGTTCATTCATAAATTTAAAATATACCTACCGACCACTAAAAACAAAGTTATTGTACTATAAATATAATTATATAAATTTAACGGTTTTTTATTTAATTAGTCTCAATTACGATTCCACCCAAACCAGCACTACTTTTATATTCATATTCCTCTTTCTCTATAATATGTGAGCGATAAACATATACATTATCGCCATTTTGAAAATCCTTATTTATTACAAGTAACACCTTTTGAAATGTCGGACATTCTTTACGCAGAACTAATTTTGAATGCAAAATGCATCGTATTAGATTTATAGGCCTCGCTTTTATGATGGGACAATAACACCATGTCATTCTGTCACACGACGCTGAGTTATATTTTTAAAACATATTACGATGGTTAATACTAAAAGTTGAAGAAACTATGGAGGAATGTGGCTTGCATACTAAATTTATTTAACTACTAGCTAAACCCCGCAGCTTCGCCCGCGTTAAATAAACCGATGTATCGATTGTCTTGCGTGAATAAAATATTTTCCCACAGTAGAATGAGCTTATATGTTAATCTAGAGTGTCAGCTAACTCCCTGCCAAATTTTATGAAAATCGCTCCAGCCGTTTAGACGTGAAGAAGTAACAAACATACACACCAAGTTTCGCCTTTATAATATTAGTAGGATAATAGCTAATTTAACCCTAGGATTTTACGAATAATTTATTGGTATTTCATAGGTAAGGCTCTCTTTCATGTGAGGCGATCATCTTAGTCCTCGAGAGCAGCAACGCATCAGTAATTGCCTTTACATAGAACATCTGTAAGCAACTTCATAATTCACAAGCAGTCTATGGGTTGCAGTAATCACTTAGAACCAGGTGAACTTTACAATCGTAGCTGTTCCAATTTGATAAAATACATCTAGACATTCCTCTGATTCACTGATTTCACGAATTGGCTGTAACATAAATTTATTTTCCGGCGCCTGAGTGTTTTCACGAGCACTGCCAAGAGAATGAAAACGCACTTAGTTTCTCGAATTAACATACGAGGAAAAACGGCTGTCATGCACAAACACATTGGCCTAACGAATATGGAACAGTGGAACAATGTTTTGGCGTCTCAACACCATTATTTTTCGAGTATTTTTGGCGCTGAACCAGTTTTTGAGATTTTTAAGGAAATTAGCAGACGCACTTGGAAGTTTTATTTTAAAACGGCGTTCAAGCCTTTAATACGATTTTGTTGTAATTGTATCTTTATAGAAATACTAGGATCTCATCAGGGCTTTGCCTTCTTTGGTGACATCTACCACGCTAACGACTACCCTGTGTATTGACCGACATTACATACAGCACCCTTGTAAAGAATTTCAAAGAAATGTAACCAGCTATTTTACGTGTAGAGTAACAAACATCCTCATGAAACTTGTGCATTGATAATCATAACAGAATAAGATTAAAAATGTATTTCATTGTTTATGTTTTAAAAATAATATCAAAAAGTGATAGGTTAACATGATATTTGACACGAATTATTAATAGTTAATGATTCAATTACTTGAGTGTATCATAACCTTAATTAATGTTTTAATTAAAAGGGTTTTCCACTGATACAGAATTTTCGGAATGATTCATTACTAATTAAACGAACTAAAAATAATTTTAAGTTCCTTAGAAGTTAAAATTAGACATTAAACCTCTTAAAATTAGACTTATTCTTAGACATTCAACATCATAAACGTGGAAGTTTGGGTGTGTTTTTGTTACACTTTCATGCCGAACAACAAATGGCATTTCTATTGTAGCTAACAGATAGTTTATGAGCTGGAATAACACATTGGACACTCATCACCGTACAAAGCCACAAAATAAGTTAGTCACTACATAGTATAAAACAAAGTCGGTTCCCGCTGTCTGTACTTATGTATGCATAGGTCTCTAAAACGAAGCTGTGAATTTAATGCAGTTTTTTTTAAAAGAGTGATTCAAGAATTTATATGTATAATACATGCATAATATACTATATTAAACACTGATAATTTTAAAACCTTAAATCTAAACAGCCTTTGGTGAAACTAAGTTCGCGGGGCAATTAGTTTTGTATAAAGGCACTTAAATGGTGTAGTTAGTAATAAAATCATTAAAGTTAATATTTCGAGCAAAATTTCACACTTTAAACATTTAGCATTCGAACAAAGGAAACACGTAATTTGCTTATTTACCTTCAACGAGCCCAAAGAACTTTAGCGAACATCGTTTTATGGCAGTAATTATGACCTAGCCAGTTGAAACTAAAGTTAGTTCTACCAGAGTGGACTGATACACAATGTCCCTTAGGATTTTAATCAGGAAAACAAAAAAACAGACCTTTGTATTCGGAATAATTACTTTTTTTGCAGCCACTACCAACCCTATTGTATCTGGAATCTAGTGATTTTAAATTAAAAGCGCTTGAGGCGTTGTCCTTATTTCACACTATACAGGGTGTGAAAATCGCTTCCAAAGTCCAACTGCACTAAATAAACGAATACATTTGTCACGCACATGAACTACATTTTAAACTTAAAACATACATATCTTCGGTTCGGTTCACGAGGCGACCATCTTAGTCCTTGGAAGTAGCAACGCATCTATGACAGGCTGAGATAGAACCCATGTTATGTATGAAGTTGCTTACAGATGTCCATGGGCAGCAGTGACCACTTACCATCAGGTGAATTGGAAGATCGTTTGTTACATTAATGTAATAAAAAAAAATCTTATCGTAAATATTGATTTCTTTATCAGTTTAGATTGGCAAAAAATTACATTACTTTCACAAATCTATGTAAATCTCCTTTTTAAAAATTCACATTGTAATGTAAAATCAATTGCAGTATTCTTATTTTCACACCCTGTATATACGATAAGGACAGCTATACACTTGATTACTGTTATTCTTTCTTTTTAGCTCTCTTGTAGAAATAACGGCTGGTCTGATCGATTGGACTCAACAAAAGGTTCAAGTCGTATTGCGATTCTGTTTATCAGATATCAGTCGCTTTGTTTTCGAGAGTAATGCGAGCTTTCAAACGGCAAAGGCTTTAGTAGGGAAACGTGCAAAGAAATCGAAGCTTTTCTACCTATTGATGTTTACCAAACACGTATGTGAATAAATCTAATTGTCTTCTTTTTAACCGAGAAGGAGGGTAATATTTTCGACCGTATGTATGTATATTTATATGTATTTCAATTTATTTGGCACGAAATACAGGGCGATTGGTTGACGGATTGTAATATATGACGTATCATTTGAAATAACACAGTTTTGAGAGTGACGTAGGCTATATAAGTTTTGAATAATATGGCGCCTGTGGTCAAAGAGAATGATGGGGAGGATTTTTTATTAATATTAAAACAATATGGGTATCAAATGGAAGCTAGTGAGTAGACCATTACTGATATACGCATTACAATACTCTAATATTACTATTATCGAAAAACAGGTTTTATTGAATTAAATTATAACAAAAAAGCGATTTAACCCTTTTTAAGTAGTAGTTTTTTTTAATTTAACAATATTACTTGTTTTGTAACGAAGTTGTTGATTCGATTGTTTATTATAAAATAAATCTGTTTTCTCCCAAATCCCACAAAAATGACATTGATTTTTCTAAAAATGATGTGCGTGTTACAAATAAACGAAACTTCAAGGTTTACGACACCCTTAACGCCGCGACATATTAAGGTCTAATATATGGGTAGTAATTTAGTGTGATCCCGCTCAGATTTAATAGCGCGTGCAATATTGCGCTGGCTATTACCAAGTAATGAGCTAACAAAGCTATAACTGTGGGCGGGTTGTTCTGTGGTGCGGGTATATCAGAAACTATATGTAGAGTGTACCAGATGGAACCAGTGTAGTTCGACCAGGGACCACTTGCCAGACTTACTTCTACCGTGGAACACGTCTTGTGTTTCAATTGAGGGTGTAGTTGCCGACTCATTTTTATGGGAGGCGTCCATCTTAGTTCTCGGGAGTAGCAACATGTCTGTGATTGTCAGATTGATTCCCTGTTCGACATGACGTTACAGATGTCGATGTACAGCAGTGACCACTTACGTCCACTGGTACGTCCATGAGGTGGACTACACGCGAGCCCGATGGGGCAACGCGCTCAGAGGATTCCGGTTGCGGTCGGACCGAGTACTCGGAGTCCTCTTTATAGCGCCGAGGACGGCCACCGGGGGGGTTTAAGTGCGGTAAATACCACATAACCCCGCGTCGCTCCCACGGCACCGGGTACCTTTTGAAGGTTTCCCCCTCGAGAACAAAAAAAAAGAAAAAAAAAAAAAAGGTGGACTACACGCGCGTTTGCTACTTCTAGTGAAAAGGATCAGGTCTAGCATCGTAGATACGATAGGGTAACTTTTTGAGACTAGTTTTCGTGTTTCGTGCGACGATTACAGTGTTTTTTTAACATGCATTTTTATTGTTACAGTGGCCACCCAGATTGTTACGGTGGACGTTCACCGTGCTGCTTATTGTTGCTGTCATCACTCCCACATCAGACTCTACTTGTAAGTATATTTTTATTTCATTTTGATGATCTAACGAGTATTGAACTGAAGATATGGCCGAAAAACGTAAACGCGCACAGTACATCGCAATGTATGGCAGAAAACGTAAACAGTGATTATTTTGAGGATATATAATAAACTCGTACTAAAAGCATAAGTGTAGTTCCGGGATCAAAATTGGGCTACGGCATCGTAGCCCAATTCTGATCCCGGAAACTGCCTGTCGTAAGATGCAACTAAAAGGGAATTCTGGGGTTGCGGGCAGCTAGAGTGGGAGCTTGAACCATCCAGTCAGGTTTTAGTGCGGTAAAAATCCCATATAACCTTGCATCGCACGGCGTCGGGTACCTTTTGAAGGTTTCCCCCTCGAAAAAAAAGGAAATAAAGTCATAAAAATTGGAACTGAAGGGTAAATTAAAAAGCAATATTATTAGAATATTTTTTATAGATATTTAACTTTATATCTTAATCATATTAAGCTGATTTGTGTCAAAACAGAATATATGAACTCAAATCCAATACGTAAGCGTTAATCATAGAAAGCCGTGCCTCTGTGAATCCGTTGAACGTGTGAATAAACATGATATATTTTCTGAAGCTCAAAGTTCAAACAACCAATATATTTTTGTTATTAGACTGAAATGACAAAAAGTTTGGTATCATATTTATGTTGTCTTGTTTATCAAATTCCATTTTCTCTCCCATCTCGACAGAACTTCATTATATTTTCAATCTTAAACTTGTAACGTGACTTGAACACCAGATGCAAGGCGAGAAACTTTAAGAAAATATTTGTACTACAACTCCACAACTGTTTTCCGATCAGTGGGTGTATTCTGTATGCACACTCCGAAGTTTCGGTCGAAGTTACGAGTCTCAGTTTTTTATAAGATTGAAGTGACAGCACTCCGAAGTTTCGACCGAAATTATGAGTCATATTCTTTTGGAAGTTTGAATTAGAAACACTTTGAAGTTTAGACCGATGTCACAACACAGACCGAAGTTACGGGTCTTTCACTATTTCTAAGATAAGTAGTAAATAATCAAGCAGTCCGCCTGATGGTAACTGCCGCGCATGGAAGCCTGTAGGGAATTTTATACAGAACAAGGGTTCTATCTGAAGTCAACCACAGATGAATTCTTACACCCGAGAACTTGCATGGCCGCCTCATATAAAGTTAGTTAGAGATTACACCCTTCTACCGAAACGCAAGAAAGGCTTCAAGCTGGAAAAGATACGGCGGTGGCGGCTACCCGAACAAACCCCACTTGTTCTACCCATGCATATAACCAGTCACTTCAATTTACTGGTGGTTGGGTTTGAATTAAAATAATATATTGGCAGTAGATTGGATCACCCGAAGAGGAAGTAATTAACCGTTGGATCATCAGGGGATAGGAGTGATCTACCTGCCAATAATTAGAGGAGGCCTACATATAAAATACTTTCAGGAGCTATATAGCTCATCAGTGCATGTGTACAGCAGACATTTTATTTATCTGATTGAAGTAGCAGACGGGCATGCAGTCCACGTGATGGTAAGTAGTCACTGCCGGTCATGGACATCTGTGATCAACTTCATACAGAACATGGGTTCCATCTAAAGTCACATATGCGTCGCTACTCCCGAGGTCTATGATGGTCGCCTCATGTAAAAGTATGCCGGCAACCAAACCCTTCCATCGAAACGCTAGAACTGCTTCACGCTAGAAAAAGTGTGGCGGTGGTACTTCTCCGGTCGAACTACACTGGTTCTACCCCCAGACAACGATGAATCTTTATATCAGCCAAAATTGTGACGAAAATATCGGTAAAATTTCGAATGATTTCGAATTTGCATCGACTACAGAATAGACCACTAGCTCCAATAATAAATTCTATGCACATTTTGAATCCAAGAGCTCATGAGAGAGAGGACATGATGTTGGCGATACCATCAACTTTAAAACAAACCTTGTGTTTGGGAAAACAGGGTGAGTTTTCCTGAAATGGGAAATTTGTTATTTAAATCCACAGAGGAATGGAGTAAAGGTTTATGTGCACGATTGTACATGTTATTGCATATTGATAACGCGGTTACTACATTTCGTGCAGCCGGTGGCATGTTTTCGTTTTTGGATTCGCGATCCTGAAACGCTAATTGAAAAATAATGAAAATTCATTTTTGCAACGATTCGCAAGTGTTTAATGTGAATCATTTTGATTTGAATTTTAGAGTGAATTCAAATTATGTACCTATGGGACATATTTTTTTGTTTTTTACTAGTTTAGTGCCGCGGGTGCGCTCATTTTGATCACCTTAACCGTAGTAATGACAATCTCATGTGTTAATTGAGATCATAAACTAACTGTGCGCCTGTTTTTGCGTGAAAGAGTACCTAACATACATAAATCAACACAAGCTTTCACATTTATAATAATAATAAGATCATTTCATTGCTAAGTTATTAACTCTAGCCATAAACCAGGAGAATGGCCAACATGTATATCATACCTAGGCGGCAGTCCTCCACGGTCGTGATTGCGCGCTCTTTTTTGCTGCGAAAGTGCGAGATGTGGAATGAGGTTCCTCGTGTGATATTCCCGGAGCGCTTTAACATGGGGCTTTTCAGGAAAGCCCTCCTTTAAAGCCCGCCCGACTCCTCTGGTGTTGCAAATATCCATAGGCGATGTTATTTTGAATTGCATTCTTTTATCATTAATACCAGAAGTATTTCAAGAAATTTATTGCAATGTGCAAAAATAATTGCAAAATGTACTCTTATAGGTACTTCTGACTTATTTACTACACCTGTCAGTGGACAGGTGAATATTAGTTAATAAAAGCTAAATAAATGTTTTACAAGGTTAGCTACTTTCTGTTATAAGGTAGCAGCGGACTCCTTATAAACAATTGCCCGATATTACGAATATGATGTTAGATCCTATCATTTTATGGATATGGTAACAGTAGTGATGGGTCTAGGACTCTTGCCTCGAAGAGTCTGGGGTTCGAATTTACTGCCCAGATTTTCGAAGTTCTGTGTCTATCAAAAATATTGTTTTACGAGTAAAAATATCTTGTGGAAAAGGTTTTGAAAATTTAATAAAAGTGCTCAAAGGGGACTAACCAATTCGCATTTGGGGGCACCGGTGGATCGCACCAATGGACATGGTGTTGGCATAGCTGGCATTATTGGCATAGAAGTTGTGTGTCTTTAAAAAAGATTGTTCTTTGTTTAAATGGTAAATAAATCTCGTGGAAAAGGATTTGAAAATTTAGTAAAAGTGCTCAATGGTGACCAACCAATTCGCATTTGGGGGTACCGGCGTTGCCTCTATGCCAATTGGTGCGACCCCCATGATGGAGCGTTCAACATATTTGTCTGACACGCATTGATTTAATACATCTGAGTGTATGTGTACTCGTTCTTAGGTGTCCTTGGCTGTCGCCCTTGGGCGATGGCACCCATGACGCAGAAAAAATCTTTGTACGAAGCTATTATTTTAGAAAGCGTTGTTATTTTAGCAGACTATGGCCTAAAGCCTTCCACTCTGATACTAGTCCCAGCAATAGTAGTGTAATGAAATAATGATGAAGACCACAATTCCCTTAAACCAAAACTAATAAGAATCTTCTTTCCAGCTGTTCGCAGAAGACTACGAAAGCCCAGCAAAGTATCCACATCAGTGTCGACCAGCGTATCAAGATCCACAGATCAAGTGATATCAGCTAGCGTGAACAGGCCCAAGATCCGTGGACGGCCCACCATCGCCAGTCGCAAGTCCTCAGCTGCTTTAGACAACTCTGTCGGCACAGAGGACCATAAAGACAAAGATGGATATAAGGTAAATATTTAAATAAATTAAATAGTACTCTATAAATTAAAGTTTATTATGTGCCATAGACACAGATAATGACATAATATATGACATATTTGGGGACACAGACGATGTTTCTAAAGATCACATAAATTCCGGGCATTATATTGCGTGCTGTATCCAGAAAAAGACGAGTATTATTGTAGATTATCTGCATTAGAAGAAAAATAAAGGGTAAAAAGATAGTTTATACAAGTTAAAGAGCTTGTATACAATTCCATAAATCTTCCAAATATAACAGAATCACAGAACAATTCTTTAAAGTTTAAGGTTTCTATAAATGTGTGTGCAGATTTTACCTAGAATTTAACCAGGAAACACATAGTTGTGGTAAAACTCAAACGTGTATTTGCTGCTTAAACATTTGATTACCAATATGTCAATGCCATTTAAACATCATTTTTTTTATAAACCTTAAACCAAGAACTTAAAGCAAGTATCGCATAAAACATGAAGATTTAGAAATGACGAGACATCTAATGATAACTTTATGATGATCCGAAAAGCATACTGGTCTCAAAAGAATACAGTTCCCCGTTAGATGTTAGATGACACGTGCCTATAGCCTCGGGGTCAGAATAGGGCTACGGTATCCCCTGCCTGTCGTAAGAGGCGACTAAAAGGGGCTTCCGGGGTTGCAGACGGCTAGAGTGGGAGCTCGAACCGTTCGGTCAGGCAATCCCGGGAAGGACGGTGGTATGTGTGGTCGCATACCGTCGTAAAGACTAGATGGAGCGGTGGGCCCAGCCGCCCATCTGGAAGGAGCCCGATGGGGCAGCGCGCTCGGAGGATTCCGGTTGAAGTCGTTTCGAGATCCCGGAGTCCTCCTTTTCAGCGCCGAGGACGGCCACCGGGGGGGTTTTAGTGCAGTAAAAATCCCACATAACCCTGCGTCGCTCCCACGGCGTCGGGTACCTTTGGAAGGTTTCCCCCTCGAAAACAAAAAAAAACAAAAAAAGATATTAGATGACAAGTCACGCAATCAGAATCTTAAAAACTAAATTACAAATCATTAATTTAGAATACAGACAAAATGATAACTGGCGGACCTATGAGTTACAAAATTACATTTTCATTTTTAATTTATCGGTATAAATATAGACCTAAATGTCTCTAACGTAACTATAGCTCCATTACTGTATCACTAAAATTATAACTACGTTAATGAATCGGTGACAAGCTTTTAAAAACATTTATTCATTAGCCTTTTATGTTCACCACTGTACATGGGCCTCCCCTAAATAGCGACACTCCCATTCAAAATGCTTCGTTTGCATAAATGTGGTCACCACTGGTGAAACCGTTTTGAAAAACATATAAAATACAATAAATACATATTTACATCAAAGTATAATCGCATTAGCTTTTACAAAAAAATTAAATGCAGCAAAAATGCAGTTTTCTCTTACACATATTACAAACACAAATTAGCTCTAATATTTATACTGGTGCAGTGAAAGAGTGGATTGTACGTGTCTTTGCATTTAGAAAGGCTGCACGTTTCCCTTTGCGAGGTACGCCAGGAAATATTAGCGGTCTCAGAGTAGAACCTTGCGGACACCTAGATGCAACATTACCTTTACAAACAACCCGTATACGGCTGCGGTAAATTGGTGCTTATGATATGGAAATAAGGACGAAGATGCAATTTCTAGTCAGCAATTATATGTTGGCGAGCATAGGTCCAACGCGGATGTAGATTGAGCTTTTCGAACGCAATAAAAGTTAAGTTGTTAGCCTTCGAAATCGTGTATGGACGTAAATGGCATTCAGATACCAATGTCTAAGCCGTAAAGGCCGAATTTCCATAGCAACGAAGCTGGGTCAATAGCACCACATGTGGCATGCTAAAGAAATTTAATGCCAGAATAATTAAATAAGTGGAGTTGCGTCAATAGCAATAAATTATTGAAATGCAAGAGCTGATGAATGATCAGTCTCCGAGGCAATTAATTGCGGCTTGAGTCCAACATTATTTAGATTTTTCCATTAACGAGAACAAGATTCAAACTTTTGCCTTGTAACAAAACTACTTAGCTCTGCAATGTTTTTATATCTGTACCTAACTGTACTTATTTGAATATTTTATATTCCTTTTGTATTCATTCCTTATAATTATGTGTTGTAGTTTGATATGAGATTTACGTATTTTTACTTAGTATTCAACCGTCGCAACGATTGAAATTCGACCGTAATTTAACTCAAAAATAAACTGAATATCATCAAAAGTAACACGAATATTTCTCAAATTCAAATAAATTGTATCAATTTTCAAGTTATTGTGAACACACCCGATAAAGGTAAAAATAGGTTTAATTAACACAGCTGTTCAAAATACCCGCTGTTGATATAAAAGCAATAGCGGGTATTTTGAACAGTTATTGCTTTTATATCAACAGCGGGTATTTTGACAAAGACAACTGTCATTTTTGACGTTCTGTGTTTTCATAGTAAGACACTGAATGTTTTATTTTGTTTTTAGCAAATATTAGAATTCCGTAATCTCTACATCAACCATAATCGTGCGTTATTTTGTACTCCTCCATCTGCGGCAAGTATGTTAAAACGGATTACAAGTTTTTGCTTCACGTATTAATATATATAACGAAGTGAATGCGTGAGTGCGACGTCAGGAGGGTCGAGGTCTTCGTTATTATTCATTCTTGAAGATGTCACGTAAAGCACAGGAGTAAACTTGTTCGATTTATTCACAATTGACGAGGTCCGATCGCTTCGACGGTTAAACAAGAAATCTTTTTCTACCGGCGTTCGCTCGCCTTTTTATAACAATGTTTGGTGGTGTGACAAAAACAAATTTATGGAGGGTAAACTAAATTATAATTCTAAAAATCATTAAATGTTGCTAATTCAATAAACAAACAATTTTCGATCTTTAAACTAACTAAAATAATTATTATCGGCGACGTGTTTTTCGTAAATACGCGGTGTCGCGCCGACATATATATTTCGGTTTTGTGAAGGTAATTAAAGTACTTTTATCGATAATCTCTAAAAGATCTTTAAGAACACATCATATTTTCTCGGATAGTGTTCGCATAGTTAGCACGACTGTAACAACTTTCGACATATTTAAGTCATAGAAAGTACCGATTAAGATATCATTTAGAAAACAAAAGAGAAAGTAGAAGTTATAGTTGTCTGAAAGCATAACAATATGCTGATTTATCCGTTTAATCGAATGTTACGTGGTAAAAGCACCTTAATCAAATATACACTTGAGTTATGAACTTACACACTTTAGTTTTGAATTATTTAAGCATAAGATACTTATTCACACTAATTCAATTTGATTAATGTAATAAATTACGAACCTTATGTCCAAAGACACGTTACTTACCTTGTATAACTTATGTATGTTACCTTCACGCACCCTTCAGATCTTGTGATTTGAAGGATGCGTAAAGTACACTTCCGTGATTAGGCACAAATAAGTGTGTCCACCAATTCGCACTTGGCCAGCGCTGTGTACTAAGGCCTAAAATTCTCTCGTTCTGAGAGAATACCCGTGCCCAGCAGTGGGACAATAATGGGTTGTCATCCAAGTGTATCGGTGATGCCTCTGAAGTCAATCACCAAATACTGCCTTCAGAATCAATCTTTTGATTCTCAGTACCTGTAACATAAATACATACCTCAATTCATCCTATCTTTTCCAGATCGTCTGCTACTACACCAACTGGTCCCAATACAGGACGAAGCTTGGTAAATTCGTGCCCGAGGACATTCAGCCGGATCTCTGCACCCACATCATCTTCGCTTTCGGCTGGCTGAAGAAAGGCAAGCTCAGCTCCTTCGAGTCCAACGACGAGACGAAGGATGGCAAGACTGGACTGTACGACAGGATCAACTCGTTGAAGAAGGCGAATCCTAAGTTAAAGACACTTCTGGCTATTGGTGAGTTTATTATTCTATGAGTTTATAGAGCGAGTATCTCTCGTCAACTCATCATTGTCCAACTGGAGACCGCGATGGCCAAGTGCGAATTGGTCAACTTCACTCTGAGAACTATTTTTAACAAGTTCTCGGTTGTGTAAGTTTCTTCACGGTGTTTTAGGTTTCCTCACAATGTTTTCTTTCACCCAAAAGCAGTGATATTCAACTTTAATACGCACATAGTTTTAGAAAAAATATTGGTGTACTGGGATTTGAACTTCGGACTTCCTGATCGAGGGGGCAAGTTTCAACCATTGGGCTATCACTGCTGTTAGGAGTTAGTAAATTATTATATAACAAATAAACCGTTACCAAAATTAACGGATATGTAATGGATACCGAATACTATTCCTGACTAATATCAGATCTTAGGTTAATATGCACCTACGCTCTTTGATTATCTCTTTATTTATGTGGATCCACAAAACAAACGAAACACAATCTTAACGCAACTATGAGTCTATAAAAGATATCCTTATATTTTAAATTTTGTTGATTTCAATAATTCTTCATGATTCATACACTTTTTTGACTATATTACATACTAGCACTTACCCGCGGATTCGCCATTTACTAACGCCACCTATTAACAACGTCTGGAACTACTAAATATGTATCAACTTGCAAAACTTAATATTCTCATGAGAATAATAGAGCGCGGTAAAACGTAGCCTACGTCACTCTCCGTCCCCCTATGTCATATAAACCAAATCATATAATAGCTATGTGGTGACGTGAAAGAGGAACAAACAAACACACTTTCACATTTATAATATTAGTATGGATTTGCTTCTGTGAAGTATTGGGACCTTTGAATAACCATTTATCAAAATATACTGAGTCCGAATTTTCAAAGCTGTGATTTAACATGTTTTTAGTTTAGTTTATATCTTAATAAGAAATTAAATAATACTTTAGGCCAAGGACATAAAAACGGATGTCAGAATTTCCTTCTATGAATTAGTTGCCATACCGGTCTCACACGTATAGAATTTCGAGTGCATTCCCGACAAGCAAAACGTCTAAACTATGAAATTAGAAATTAAGATTTCTATTTTGAGTATTTTGTTCCAAGTAAATAGACCTTCTTCTATATAATACATAAAGCAATAACTCGGGATCTGTTTATAAGAAACTTGCCGCATGTAGTACGGTTATAGTTTATGTAGAGATTATAACATACATAGAATCAAGTAAAAACACATTACACACACTACCGTGCATTTGACACAAACACATTAAAAACGGAATAAAACATACAATATCTTACAAAAACACATAAAGTCAAATGTCAGACATCGCTGTCAAAATACCCGTTATTGCTTTTAAATGCAGCTTCCTCAATTAAACTTATTTTTACCCTTAACGGGTGTATTTAAAATAACTCGAATTTGAGAAATAGTCGCGCAGCTTTGGACAAAATCAAGTTCAGTTTTTGATTTTGAGTTTTATGACGGTCGAATTTCGACTCTTGCGATGAACGAGTATAAGTAAAACACGATCGCACTTGTTACAAAACTTCATTTATTGCTAAAACAAAAACAATATTGAAAAAGTTGTTGTAGTTTCGAAAACATTTAATTTTAAAGCAACAATTCGGTTTGTAAACCACAAAAACATTAACTACCAGCGCCAAGGAAACAATTGTGAAAAGGCTTGTAATAGGATTGTTCCTTCCATTAGATGTTTAATACAAACCTTTAAACGAAACTTTGTATAATCACCAAAGAGTTGAAATTCGAACAAGCATTACAGCAGTAATGGCAGATTAATTATTTAGAGATTGAGATATAATTGCTCGCTGAGACTAATTCGTAATTGATACATCCTGTAAGTTATGTAAACAACGTTTACTTATTATGATGTTTAGGTATTTAAGTTTGAGTACCATTTCTCGTCTACTTAGTCACTAATTTGATATTTAAGTACAGAGTTGAGTGCCATTTCTGGAGCGGAATTATGTAATAACAATAATGGCATGAGCAGTAATAGCATAATGGTTGAATCTCGATTGGAAAGTTCGGGGTTCAAATCCCTGGCATCACAGATTTTTCTAAAATTATGTGCATCTCGTCAACCCATTAATGTCCCACTGCTGGGACGGGTCTTCTCTTAGAATGAGAGAGTTTAGGCCATAGTCCACCGCGCTGGCCAACTGCGAATTAGTGGGCTTCACACACCTCCAAGAACTTTCTTTTTTTTTTAAGAACTCTCGGGTGTGTAGGTTTCCTCACGCTGTTTTCCTTCACCGAAAAGCAGTGATAATTAACTTCTAATATGCACATAATTTAAAAAAAACAGTGGTGCGTGCCTAGGTTTGAACCGAACCCCCCGATCAAGAGGGCAAGTTTCAACCATTAGACTATCACTTCTCTTTGTAAAATTATGTGCATATTAGAAATTAATTATTAATGATTTATAACGCTTCCTGCATCATAAATCAAACATCGTTAGAAAAGCTGCACCCCTGACAGATCATTAAAAATAAATCATTATTTTCATCATCATTAAAAATGATAAAAAGTGATAAAAAGTTGCGTGGAGGCTACCAATTCGCCCTTTGTTGGCGTCGTGGCCTATGATCTAAAAACTCTCTTATTCTGAGATTCCACCCGTACCCCGTATGGGTTAAACATAATGGGTTAAGTAATGGCTCATGGATGAATAAATACTAAGTATGTACATTCTACCTGACATTAACACACACACGCTTCCTACACTCATAGGCCCACAGTAAGATATTGTCTTGTGTCGTGGTTACCATAGACACACACAAGACGAATACACAAACACCCAGACACAGAACATTAATCTAAACTCATAATTCAGATACCTGTCTGGCCGGGAATCTAACCCGGAACCCATTGCGCGTTAGACCGGTATGGTAGCCGCTCCGCCACGAGGGGCGTCATAAGTTCATGACATTAGTTCGACTTCCAACGTTGCAAACGTGTTAACCTTTTATCTCCACATGACATTATTGGCTATATTTTTCTAATGGGTTTTGGCTTATGTAGAGCTTAGAATAATGGTTCTGGAAAGCCCAGTGCGTTTCACTATACACCGCAGTTCACCTAAGAGAGTAGTGATGAGGTCGATGTATATCCATTTATCGATATATCTAACGATAATAGTTTTTAATTTGTCCATATATTTTTAAAGTAGTATCCGTCTATTTCTTTATTTACATATAATTATACATTACAACGTAACACAAAATATGCAGTAAACTATAAAACAATGCATTTAATATTTACTAAATACTCTTATATACAAAAATTAAATACCTACATTTGAGTATGTTGAGTTTCATTGATTTCAACTCAAGAGAATAGAATATTATACTCTTTATTTTAATGCACACTACAAATATAAAGTAGGTTAGTCGTATTAGAACTATGTTTAACTATTTATATGAATATGTTTGTATATTTAGGATCATTATATAAATCTAAATTTATCATCATAAATCTGTTCACCGCTTACTTATCTGACTAATATTATTGACCTCAAGGTGATATAGCTTGATGCAGATGTATCATTATTCAACACAGCTTTTTTTATCTGATTGATGTGGCAAACGAGCATGCAGTCTACCTGACGGTAAGTGGTTACTGCCGCTCATGGACATCTGTAAGCAACTTCAAATAGAACATGGATTCCATCTGAAGTCAATCACACATGCGTTGAAACTCCCGAGGGCTATGATGGTCGCCTCATATAAAAGTGTGCCGGCAATCACAACCTTCCACCGAAACGCAAGAAATGCTTCACGCTAGAAATAGGTGTGGCGGTGATACTTCCCCGGTCGAACTACACTGATTCTACTACCTGATTGTAAAACAAATGTCATAATACAAAATTACGTGAGCATATTCATGCGTATTGCCAAAGGGATAGGTAGAGAAAACAAATGGTTCCTAGTTACTCTTGTCTTACTAAAAGCGATTAAAGGACAAGCGACTAAAATTCGTCACACAAAATCTGCTAATCTCCGAAAATCATTTGAGTAAGCTAATTTAAAACACGTTAACACATGTTATTGAGAACGATTGAAATACTGTTTTCAAAAATGTCATGATCACCTGTCGCACCTATGTGGTGACCGGTTTGCCACACTCATTGTGGAATCAAAGCAATGAAATGCTGTTAGTGCCTTATATTTTATTAAAATAAGGTAGTAAACAAATAGACCCATAAACATTGTGTTTGATTCCAGCTTTTTAAAATGACTACTAGACCCGGCGAAATTCGTTCCACCTAAAAGTCAAAAATCTTAAATTATCAGTTATTCTCCAATATATTATAAATGCATTATACATAAAAACCATCCTCTTGAATCACTCTATCTATTAAAAAACTGCATTAAAATCCGGAGTGTAGTTTTAAACATCTAAGCTTACATAGGGACAGTCAACGAGAAGCGGCTTTGTTTTATACTATCTAGTGATTTTCGTATAGTACATCCATTAAGTATGTAGCTCTATTGTAATGAAAAATTCTTTGATACTGCAACAAGTCATTTAGATGTATTATCAATTGTTTATTAGAAAGTTGACGTTTACGTAATAAGTTATATGAGTATTGTTGCATAAGACTTTTCTTTATTGATATGTTATAGAATAAATTGTTTTGTGCTCCGAATAATAAAATTACATTAACGTAATACTTATACCAGTTTAAGTGATTCATCATCTATCGACAGTAATATGGGACATTTATGACATAATTATGCAAGAAAATGATGTATCTCACTGATGTCTTACTTAACTTTTTATAAGATTAATTACGTTATGTAATAATCTACCATATTAAGTAGGTGTAATTGCATAATAGAGACAATCTGGTGCAAAATGTTTTATAAACACATCAAAATCTAATACTTATACATACATTTAAAATATTTTTAAATGCTAACAGTTCAATAGCAAATAGTTTTCTCTTGCCCTAGTTATCCTAGCGGAATCAAGATCGAAATGCATCGAAATAGTGTTGTAATTCATAGAATAACGATCCTATTCATAGCGTACACCTTTTTAATTTTTGTATAGATTATCGGTGATTATATTATACATATACTTAACATTAACCACGAAAGCACTAAGTTTATAATAATATTCAAGAATGTTTACAAACGAATACCAAGTCAATAAAGAACATTTGTATCTACTATTTTTTGTGTGTTTAAAGTTTTCAAAGCATAATTAAAAGAAGTCAAACATAAAACCCACTGATTGATAAAATCGATATCGATACAAATCTATAATCCCATCTCCAGCCCGTGTGAACACGCCCGCACCGCTTTCCCACGACACAAAGCGCTACACGACATTTTCACCTATTTTCACGACACACAAAAACCGTACCAGTTTTCATAAGTGCAGCGTGTCGCAACCGCGCGACGTAATCGATACTTTTTATCGACCGTTCCTCGCACTAGTTGGGAAAATGTATTGTAAGGGAAATAGCTTAGGTGATAAATCTGGATTTTCCCACCTACAGTATTGTTTATTTAAGTATTTTTGTCGCATAGAAGTACCAAATGGCATTCCAACGGTTAATGAATTTGCCAACGAATGGACACTACTATTAAACAAAAATCAGGGGGAAAAAAACCAAGAATATATACTACACATGATATCTTGAAGAGAGGATTGCTTATCTAAAGCGCTCTCAGTCCTTATGGGTAGCAACGCATTGGAGACCAATCACTAGTAGTTTACAGATGTCATTGGACGGTAGTTTTGTCTGATTGAAGTAGCAAACGAGCATGCCTGATAGTAAGCGGTCGCTACCACCCATGGACATCTGTAATTAATTTCATATAGAACACGGTTTCTATCTGAAGTCAATCACTGATGCGTTGCTACTCCAGAAGTGTAAGGGTCGCCTCATTGTCGCATTGTTGGGCGTGGATCTTTTTTAAGAATGAGACAGTTATAGGCCATAGTTCCCATTTGTATTTGGCCGCTCTGGCCATACGAATGCGAATAGTAGATTTCACACACCTCTAATATATTTTTTAAAGAACTTCGGGTGTGTAGGTTTCCTGACGTGTGTATGTGGGTGTGTGTGTGTGTGTGTGTGACGTTCCTTCGGGTGTGTAGGTTTTAGTGGGTAAGAATCCCACATAACCCGTTTCTCTTTTGTTTCTCCCAAGGCTTCGGTGTACCTTTTGAAGGTATTCTTCACAAAATAAAAGGTTTCCTGACAACATCATGTAATAAACGATTCCCCTTTTCTAGGTGGCTGGTCCTTCGGTACCCAGAAGTTTAAGGAGATGTCAGCGACCAGGTACGCGCGGCAGACGTTCATCTACTCCGCTATCCCCTACCTTCGCGACAGGAACTTCGATGGTCTCGACGTGGACTGGGAGTACCCCAAGGGTGGTGACGACAAGAAGAACTACGTGCTGCTCCTGAAGGGTGAGTAATTAATAATAATAATAATTATTATTATTTATTTCAGAACACATGTCCCATAAATATCACATTATTCATTAAAAGTACAGTACATTTTTTTTTTAAATACAAATAATTACAAATAAATAAAATACAAATTAATAAAATGATCATTAAAAAAATTGAGACTTTTTTTTAATACATTTTTTTAATACATTATTTAATTTCATAGTAACTAGGTCCTCCATGATAAACAAGTTAATATGAAAGATCAATTTACTTGATCTTCCCTTTTATCTAAATAGTTATTTATTAGCAATTAATTAAAGCTTGAGAGATTCTAATGAACGTTTAGTTTTCAACACAATATATTTGCTTTCATCTATATACATTATAAGTGAATCATACCCAATGTTGGGTTTTATATTTGAATAGGTATTGTAAACAAATAATTCTTATTATTTATTAAACCCCTATATAATACAAAAAATACAATAGTTGCACTATTGTAACTTATTGTTAGTACCTGATAGCATTCTCTACCAGTCAACCTTGAGCTGAAAAATAATATACAAACTACTTACATAACTTCATTAATATCTAAACAAAATCATAAATAACTCAAACATAATACAAATTCCGAGAATTACATTAATTTACTTCCCGTTATCAATTTGAAATCCGCTAGACAAATATCTAAACTAATAGACTATGAATCAATATAATAAATTACATCCAATTTCGACAACACAAACTGCTAATTGTTCTGAACCCGGGGATAAATCAATTTGATTGCGCGATTCAGGTCTGAATGGTTTCGATAAAACAGACTAGTCAGCGCCCGCAGCTTTACGTAATATTTTTACACGACTATGTAATTTTGCTGTTAAAAATTTTGCTGTTTACTGTTAAAAAACTGCATTAAAATCCGTAGCGTAGTTTTAAAGATCTAAGCATACATAGGGACAGACAGCGAGAAGCGACTTTGTTTTATACTATGTAGTGATAGTGATATGTAAAAGTTGTAACGTTCGCGGGTGATGTTATATAATTACAGACCGGATATTACAGGTTCCGAATACTGTCCACCTGTTCTAAACCGGTAGTGGAGGTAACACTGTTTACTGATTACTGATAACTTAAAGTTTACCTACATATGTCACGATTATACGATATCTTAAAATGAGAACGGAAAACTTAATATTCGGGTGAATTGAGTTTTTATATATGAGACAGCCATCACAGTCCTCGGGAGCAGCAACGCGTCTGTGATTGACTCCAGAAAGGACCCATGTTTTATTTGAAGTTGCTTACAGACGTCAATGGGCGGCGTGACCACTTACCATCAGGTGGCTGCTAGTTTGCTGTTTTAATTAACAAAAAAACTTAAACTACTTTTGAAAAACATAGTCTACAGTGTAATAAATAAAAGGGCGGCGATTTTGAAGAAAAGACCCAACAAAGTTGTACATAATTATTGACGACCTTGGAGGAGCGGTCACCACACCAGTCTGACGCGCTTTGGGTTACGAATTCAATCTGGCCTGGCAGATATCTGATATAAATTTAGATTTATATATTTAACCAGCTGACCCGACGAACTTCGTTCCGCCTATAAGTAAAAAAGCTAAAATTATCAGTGTTCTTCCACTATATTATGCGTATATTATACATAAAAACCTTCCTCTTGAATCATTCTATCTATATGTAGTGATTTAGGTGTTTGTCTTTTCGTCGTTGTAAACAATAAATAAAATAATGTGGTCGGCGCGTACATCACAGCAGAAAATTCTAGTGCGGGGGCTATGAGTGTGGAATAATAATATGACTATATTTCATTATAAAGTATTATTTTTAATTTCCTGAAACATACAAACTTATTTCCTACAATTTATAATAGTCATAACTGTTTCGATGCCTTTGAGTCACGAAGAAAGTTCAGAAAGTTCAAATAATGAATCACTCAAGAAATCAAGTAGAAACGTATATATTCTCAAGTACGGAACTTCCTGCTCAAAGGAATGATTCTGAGTCACGATATATCGCAATTGGTGCCAATTAGCAAGAATAACTACTTTATTTAATCAAATTTAACTTATGCAAACATTTAACTGCGAGAGAGTGGAGAAGGATTAACACAGATTAGAATTTCATTAAATGTTACTTAATTGGTACCCGCACGTCTATGTTCATGTTTAATGTGTGTGGTAAGAGTATAAGACTAAGAAGGTACTTCAATAAATAAGATACTAAGTTTTTCCCGCGGGTGCTTCAGCTTCGAACCGTCTTCCGTAATAAGAATCCTATGTGTTAATCGGCTGTAAACTATGTTTGTGCAAAATATTATTGATCTTTTGTGGAAACAGTAAAACACACATACATTCTGATAAACTTTCATATATCTAATAGGTATCAATAAGATTTTAACTGATTCCTTAAGAGAAGTTATGATTGTTATCTGACAAAGTTTTGCTTGATATATAGGTATACATTATAATATAATTTTGGCCTTGCCAATTACCCTTTGGCATCTTATTCTAGGGATATTATCCCCTTTTATCCCGATTTTATTTATACTTCCTTCTTAGAGGACATTTTTAAATAGTTTTTTATTTCCCATCTAACTTTCATTAGATATCAAATTCACACATATTTAAAATAATCCAATAATACATATATTTTTAAACTCATTAATATTTAATAATCTTTCTAAAACCTATCAAGTACAAATCAACTTATCGATTTATGTTGTCCTATTGCAATTGGTCGTGAACGCCGATACTGCGGTCGGAAGTCCATTTGAGTGGCGTCAGAGAGACCGGATAGCACAGTATCGGAATCGCCATAGCAGGATACCAGGTGTTCTAGACTAAAGTTAAGTCCAGAGCGGTCCTCTGAAATGCTGCTAATATTTATAAAAACAGGAGACATTCAAGTAAAAGAACCTGAGAAGAATAAAATAGCAGAAACTTTCGTGGCTCCCCTTTAGATGTGGTAGTAAAACAAAGGCTTTCTACACTCATAGCCCCACATTAGGATTTTCTCGTGTCGTGGGTGCCATGGACACACACAAGACGAGTACACAGCCAGACCCAAAATATGAATCTAAACTCATCATTCAGGTACCTGTCTGGCCGGGAATCGAACCCGGAATCCACTGCGCGTCAGGCCGGTCTGGTAACCGCTTCGCAACGTGGATCGTCGGTTCCAACCACAACATACATTTCTGCAGCATATTTTTAATGGATTACCCTCACTGTGCTCAGGGTTGCTTCACCCTGCATCCCTCCGCACAGTAAGGGTCATACGATGGACTCCCTCTTAGTCTTAAAGGGCAGAAGGCACCTGTGACCGATTTTTATTAGGCGTTCAATTGCCTACGTTTGATCACAAGTGTCCGAGCGACAGTTGCCGTTTACCGTCAGATGTAAACCTTGTACAGAAATTCATTTAAAAGTAAAAAATCTTAGAATAACGACTCATGCTTCTATAATAAATATACGACAAATATGGTTTCCGATGACCTACAAATACATATTTGTACCTACTAAGTCACTCACTCGGTGAACGTATTAAGTTCACTTTTACATCGAATGCAACCTGTTTTAATATTGCGTCACAAACATTATTTCATTCGACGTATCATAAAACAAAATAATCCTATAATAGAATCATTTATTTTTGTAGTTATCTATTTTCATAGCTCTCACTTGAAATCCATATTGTTAAGATAATAAAAACATATTTTACCTCCATTTATCTAACCACAGACGCGATTTTAAAAACAGATAAATATGTGTCACTTTGACAAATGAATTGATTCTAATGATTTGACCTATGTTATAATATTTGACGACCCGCGTGGCGGAGCGGTTGCAATACCGGTCTGACGCGCAATGGGGCCCGGATTCGATTCCCGGCCAGACAGGTATCTGAATGATGAGTTCATGTTCTGGCTTTGAGTGTGTGTGTATTCGTCTTGTGTGTGTCCATGGTACCCACGACACAGGAAAAAATCTTAGTGTGGGGCTATGTGTGTAGAAAGCGTATTTTTTATATTTTTATAATCTAGCGCGTCCCAAACATTTTGACATACGATACATACAAGACATGCATGTGTATGCTAGAAAAATAATCTTTGCTGACTGATACTAAAGACTCGAAATGAAAATAAAATCAATTTGCGACCTCTAAACATTTTCGAGTCTATCCAAAATTGAACAATCTATCGGCTGCGACTGACCGCCGGTGCACCTGTCGCGGGCACAGTTAGTGTTGTCCAACAAACTATCGATATTTGCATAACATTTGATACGAGGCACTTTATATTCAACTACGTAGACGTCTTGAGTACCAATGCCATGTACTTACATGATTATAGTGATGAAGAAATAAAGAAGTATTAAGAAATCTTCGACAGGTATTTTAATTATTTGTTTTTAATTTATTTACTTCAAGCTTTGCAAGTAGCGTACATATTCGAACGCGAATCTAAATATTTTAAATATATTTAGTAAATAATTGCTGGCCACTTGATCCATTTTGTTTACTTTGCTAGTTCAGTTAAGTTAATGATTTATATGGAAAGTAATAAAATAACTCAAATTTATGAAGATGTGTCTTATTAGTCTGATTTGAATTTGCGAAGATGACTATAAATCTTCGCAAATTCATATTACAATATTTACTTGAGGTAGAATTTTATTCTTGTGTAATTAATTTTAAAACTAAATTAAAAGAAAAATAATATAGTCAAATAAGCAATTTAAAGACAAACTACAAGAGAATTTTGTTTCGTAACTAAAATAACTAGAATCGATTTTCGAACTAGCGATCGATCGACATCATTAGTCGGATCGTGACTATAATCGTGGTCGTTAACTGTAAAATATCACGTTTCTGTAATTTTCATAATTGGAAAGACTTGGAAACTAATACCTGAAGGAAGTTTGCCAATACCATAGAGAACGTCCTAATTGTAAAGGGCAAAAGTTTTTGAAATATTGCTCCTTACAATCTGAAGTTATTGCAATTAACGGGTAATTACAAGGTTTATGAGAGTTTGCTTAATTCTTTTAACACTTTTATTAGATTAACGGTGACTTTGTAACGAAAAGTGACGTTAAGAATAATTTATGCGTTGCTCCAATTTAATCATCTACGGTAACCACGCGTCTGTGACTGATCTCAGGTAAAACTCTATTTTTACTCCACTCTGGAGTTTGGGTAGTATTCGGTAGACTGCCGTTTACGCAACACTGCCCAAACCTCCTGTTTAACATCAACATACAACATCTATTGCGGTCACCAACACGCGATCCAGGTGCCATTTTGGTACAACCCATTGCTGTCCCACTGCTGGGCACGGGTCTTCTCTCAGGTTGAGAGAGTTATAGGCTATAGTCCACCGCTCTGGCCAAATGCGAATTGGTGGACTTCACACACCTCCGAGAACTTTCTTTTTAAAGAACTCTCGGGTGTGTAGGTTTTCACGCGATGTTGTGCAATTACAATTTTTTAATTAATGATATTCATTTTTTAATATAGTAAATAAAAATATGGTTTTATTATATATGTGTGAACCAGTAGTGAGCGTTGGATGTTAAACCGTTGAACCGTTTTTAATGGATGGTCCATTACCAGGAGTATTACCATCAGATGACCTGAATTTTCAATGGTTTCGTATATTATATAAAAAAATCTTTACATTACTACCTTCTTGTCGTATATTTTCAGTGTTTATTTTGATCTGAACCATTAATTAATTATAAAAATTATATTGTTTCATTAATTTAGTACTGATCTTTATTTGGGAAATTACAACCTATTAATCTATATGCAAATTACTTGCTACTTGAGTTCGTTGAATAGATTTTATCTATCTCCAAAGTTTCCGGGTTCGACACAAGGTCAATATAAATATTTTAATGTCAGCAAATAATTTGTCTTGTCGTGTACGTATCGCATTTTTCATATGACATTTTATATACCTACTCACAGCTATACAAATCGACCAAAAAGGAAAGGCGGTATGGCTACTCCTACGAAAATATTTTAGCGCCTTCTTTGTTATATATTTATATGCATAGTTAATATTCTATATATAGATATGACATGTAGATGGTCTACCTACCAAAATTACAAAGTAATATTTTATGTCTAAGTCTGTACTCTATGAATTTAGATTTGTGAGTCAGTAATGAGTATTCGTTTAATAATTTTAGTAATTCCTAGGCTAGTTTTATCTTATTATTAGTCATAGGCTGATAAATCCTTTGCTATGAACAATTATGTTGTAGAATAGGGAATATGAATAAAATTTAAATTCGTCTCAAATATTTTTTCTCGAATCTTTATTATCGTCAAATTATAGTGAAAACGTTCTTTCTACTTGTTAACTTGTTAATTAAACCATTAAAAATATATACAAAAAGTGGAAAATAAGGGAGCAAAATTGAAATTTACAAAACGAGCCACGATTGGTCAAACGAAAAGTGACTGTGTACTACTACTAACAAGTGTTTTTGAGAATAATATTTTCATCGTGTTTTTATGGCAGTATTTAGTGAATCTAAACATTTAAGATATTTTTAGGACATGTAAGACATTTTTTAAAGATTTTGTTGACCTTTATATATTCGATATATCACCTATTTTTATATATCGAATGACCAATAATCAATAGGCTTAACATTTACCTGTTTGCAACTGTTAATTTTCAGTAATATAACTTACACAACTTGTTTATCTATTACACATAAGAAGAAATAAAAAATAACGTTAAAATTATCGACTTTTTTCCATCACTACTTCTTGCAATAAGAGCAGCCCGCATAGCAAAAGCAGACCTAATCACACCAGGCAAACAGAAAGAATCTTGTACCCTTGCCAACGCTTTCAAAATGTATCCGATTTTCATATAACTTTAGAATAATCTTTAAATAAATGTTACTTATAAAGAATAGATAGGTATTAAAAGATAATTTATGATGTTTACTTTCATATTCCTTACAAAATAGTTAACACCGCATTAAAAACATGAACTTTTTTACATGAAATAAAATAATAAACTTAATTTCGTAGTTAGTTTTATACTTAATTTAATGGATTTCTTACGCAGGCCGATGCAGTTTGTCGTTGTTAACTCATTACTGTACCACGTTCGGGCTTTGGGTTCCTCTTAAGAAAGGCTTAAACCATAAATCGACCGCTTGTATAAAAAGACATAAAAGACAAATATAAAGACATATAACTTTAAATTTACTCGAGAAACATGCATATACATATGTACAAAAGACTGGCAAAAGTACAGAATAATTTAACTACGTAAAAGATTGCCGAGAAAGAGTATTAAATACATAGCACTTATTTAATTCTAGAGAGTGCTGGTTACTTTATTTTTCCAACCGCTTAGTAATCTAAATTCTTTTTCATTCTTCTTTCTCAGGGTTTATCGCCACTGTCAGACAGATTTCTTTCAGACACTAGTGGTTTTTATAATACAGTGTTTGAAAATGAAAATGATTTATTTTATAAACGAGTTTGATACAATTATCTGTGTTTGGAACATCCTTTTAAGTAATTTAATACCTGTGAGGATGTCCTGCTCTTCTATATCTTACAATTACTTATTTAAGAGGTAACTTACATTAATTAATTAACAATTATTAACTAAATATAACATTAAGAAATACAATTTGTGTGTGTGTGGGTGTGTGTGGGTGTGTGTGTGTGTGTGTGTGTGTGTGTGTGTGTGTGTTCAAAGTTCAAAGTGTTGTTTAAAGAACTGTACTAATATACCAAGTTTGAAATTCATTTATATTTCGGAAGTTAGAATAAGAATTACAGCTAACATTATAATTTAAAATAATTCAAAAAAAATTACATTAATTTGGCTTCTATAATTTAGATACAACTTCATTCCCTAGGTAGTTATAACCCTTTGTGTTTTTGACCAATGGACATTTATAAGCACATATAGAACAAAGATTCAATCTGAAGTCAACCACAGATGCGTTCCCACGATCGAGGACCAAGATGGTCGTTTCATATAAAAATTTGCCGGCAACCACCCCTTCCACCGAAACGTAAAAACTGCTTCACGTCAGAAAAAGGTGTCCCGGTGGTATCTCCCCGGTCGAACCATGGTTCGGCCACCACCATACCTATTTCTGCCTCATATCAACAGTTTTACGCACTGCTGTGTCCTACTTCAAAGAAAATGTTAAACAGGAGACACTTCTTAAACGAAGTAGTCAGATATCTGGCAGAGACATCTGACCTCCGCTCTTAACCCAACTGTGACCTTGGTGCGAGTTAATTACTTTTCTTCTAATCATTATTTATATATTTGACACGTCTGTGTACACTTTGAGAATTGCGTTTCCTCAAAACCATTATTTATTAACATTTATCCATACCAACACCTTATAATGTGACCTATAGATGTCCACGTGTGATAGTTGAGTACTACTTCTAAGAAAACAAAATCTTAGGAGATTTCCTAAGAAGCATATACACATAACAGAAGCATATATTTACGGCTCTGAGGTTGCTTATAAATGTTCGTATAACAATTGATTGTGGGAATCAAAAACAAAAAATGGAATTGCAAATAACAGGCTACAGTAGCCAGACCGATAGATAAATTATACGGCAGTGGCAATCGACCACTTAAGTCAACCGTGGCGATCAAACACACGAAATGAATTTCAGTTTGTAGTCTTGGCAAGGCTCTCGAGATGCATCCGGTGGATTTATATTACGAGAGGTCTTCTTAGAAATGCAATAAGTAGCCTTTGACCTTTCAGAGATCTCACGGTTCAAAGAAACCACTTAAGATTGAATCTAGAAAATATATTGGGATATTCGCCTTCTCGGCTAGCGGTGAAAATTTTGTTTTAAACTCTGAAAGAGATATTGGTTTAACGATTTTGTCTGTCTATAGTGTATATATAAAAATATTCTTATCCACACGATCAAATGGAATTAACATTAGCGTTTGATAGCGGGATGCAGAACTTGCAAATGAATTTTACTAACGCCATCTATTAACAACGTCTGGAAGTACTTAATACGTATCAACTAACAAAACGTCGATGGGAATGAGAGAGCGCGGTAAAAAGTAGCCTACATCACTCACCGCCCTCTTATCTCCCGGCATATAAACCATATCATTTAATAACTATGTGGCAACGTGAAAGAGGAACAAACAAACACACTTTCACATTTATTATATTACTATGGAAATATGGAAGTATGGATCTTTAACATTATTTAAGGAACAAAGCATGCTGTTCACCTGATGGTCACTGTCGCACGCATACTTGTGATCAATTATAGATAAGATTATTGTACCTGATGTTGTTAATATACGCGTTCCTTTCCCCGAGGAATAAATCATAACATCTCACATAAGTGTGTCTCCCTTACAATTCAAATAAAAGAATTGCAGAGAAAAAAATGTGGCGGTAATGCCATCAGAGAAAGAGCACCTTTAATTAAATTATCCAATGAATTTAATATGTGTATTTCCACATCAACCCATTATTGGCCCACTGCTGGGCACGGGTCTTCTTCCAGAATGAGAGAGTTTTAGGTCATAGTCCACCGCGCTGGCCAAGTGCGAATTGGTGGACGTGTATTTACCTATTACAATATTAAACGCTAATAGTTTTAAAAATATACAATCGTTAATAGCGGCAGCAAATCAATCAAATTTTTCATCGATTTAAATAAATTAATTTATAGATTTGAAAATTACAAAATATTAACAAAATAATTTTACAATAAAATATACAAAAACCAAATAAAAAGAAACGACTTGTCAATTTAAATACAAAAGGTATCCAAATTGTTGTCACTCGGATGAATAAATGCCTTTTTTGGTCATATTTCCATGAAATGCAGTAATATACAAATTGAAAAAATGTCATAATCATATTCAACGGGTGCCTAGTTTACGACACTACGACCTCAGCGAAGCGTTATGTTCAATTTCATTAAGAAACAAATCACGTTGCTTCGACGCTTCGTCACGATGTCTGTCGTGTTCGAGACACTACAATGAGTACAGCTTTGGGTGTTTCATAATGATAGCAAAACGCAGCGTTTTTTTAATAATTTATCAATTTCTGGTAATTTCAGCAAGAACGCAGCGTTTTTTATTTTTTTCTAATTTAATGTAACACGACTTTATTTTCTATGTTATCATTCCTTAACTATAAGCCATAGGTAAGTAATCTATGGTTAAGAGTGACGCTATTATATCACGAGGAGATAATTCGTATCAACAGGGAAGTAGACGAAATTAATTACTTAAAGCGACATAAATAAGGCTAAAACAAATCTTCATGTTTTGAAAATAAACACTCATCGAGATGCTCTTTTAATTGGAAACTTAGAATTGTTTTATTTGCTCCGATGCGCGTCCATTATTTGACTTCTATCTATTTTTTTAGTCATTATATCCATAGTTGATGTATAGAATTAGGTTAATTATACAATTCCAGTAAGTGGTCTTAAATCACACGTGTATTTTTTGTCCAACATAGCGGTATATAAATAAATAGCGTGACCAGATAATTTTTACAACGGTTGCCAAATCGAGTATACATGCTTTTTCCAATTTTAAATTTAGTTTATTGCCATCCCTGCGTACAAGCGTGCCGTAAATCCGTTTTGTATATACAAAAAGGTTTTTATCTGTAACAATAAGGAAACACGCGTCGTTTACGCCTCCAACCGCAGCTAGTGTGACAGAACCCTAACAATTAGGTCCTTTCGTAACAAGCCGTGGCCTGCCAAAGGTTCGCGTCAGTGAACGCAATGAATACCTGATTACATGTCTCTAATAATAGTTTATTAAATATGGCGTCTTGCGTAAACGCCGGTAATAGCCGACCATTTTGTGTCGTGATGCTTCCACATCGGTTGACGAATCATTTCACAACTGGTTAGAAGACACTTTCAATTGCATTTCACCTTTATTCTATATAACTAATTCCTGCGGCTTCGTCCGTTTTAATTTAATGACGTTTACTATACGCGTATTTCATGTAACGTGCAAATGTAATATGCCTCTTGCACAGCCAAATATAAGGCAAGATACTGGAGCTAACTTTTATAACCAATGTAAAAACAATATGGCAATAAAAAAAGATATACAAAGAAAAATATACACACCCACTGAGTTTCTTGCCGGATCTTCTCAGTTGAAGTTGTGTTCCGATCCGGTGGTAGTGTAAAAAAAAAATATATGTAACTGACGATTTGTAAGTGCCTCCAAAATAAAGTCCTATGCAAAATAAAGACATTTCATTTCATTTCAACGCGTACTTCATGTAATAAACTATAGGTGTGCCATATTACAGCTAAATCGACTAGCAGTATTTGCGTGAAAAGGTTTCTTTTAATGTTTTGGAGCACTCTCTTACCACTGGATTGAACGGTTGGGTGGAAAGGTTACGATGAAAAAAATATTGTAGCGTGCGTAATGGAACACAACCAAAGAACCAAACCTATTGGTACTTTTAAATTATTTAAAATGTATGACAATTTGTACGTTTATTTATCAATTCGGTGCTTGCGTAAAAAACTTGTTTTTTATTACACTTTAGCTGACCTGGTGAACTTCGTTTTGCCGAAAAGAAACAAATCTAAAATTACCAATATTTCTCCTCTATATTATACATGTTTTATACATAAAAACCTTCCATTTTAATCACTCTTATCTATTTAAAAAAGACATTATAATCCATAGCGTAGTTTTAAAGATCTAAGCATACATAGGGACAGCGAGCGGGAAGCAACTTTGTTTTATACTATGTAGTGATATGTAACAAATGAGCATGCATTCCAACTGATGGTAAATGAACACAGCTGCCCATGTACATATGCAGCTAAGATTATCTCTTACCAGCTAAGATTCTTCAGAGCTCCGTCACAGATGTTATAAGGACTAAGTTTAAACGCCTTATGTACATAATTTCTCACATCACACCTGTTCGTTAAAAGTTTGCCCTGTATAGCTTACGTAATACTGCTTCTAGAGTTAAACTAGAGCATTTGTCGTGTCGTGAGTCGGGTATTTAGATCAATTTATTATGAGTAAGTGAGATATACTTTTATCAGGTATCCTAACTTAGTCCAAATGGGTAGCAAGGAAATTTGGTTCATACTAGAGGTGGGTAGGATAAGTCCTATCTAGGATGAACGTCCACGGACGGCAGTTTCTATAAATATATATAACATACATCGGTAAATTTATATGCTGCATGCATATGTTTATATATATTTGTATTATTATATATATAAAGTTCTTCTTTCTTATAACATTTATATGCCTACCACAAATTATCGCCATCGCCCAGGGTTGACTGGCAGAGAATGCCATTAGGCATTAAGTTCACCCTGGTAACCCTTAGTATAAGGTATTTCAAAAGTTTAAATAAATAAATAAATAAATAAATAAAGTTGGTGAGGATGTTGGTGTTTTTCGAGCAAAAACTAGCGGTCGAAATTCGCTGAAATTTAGGCTACACATATTTTGTGGCCTAAATTACCATATTACATAGGGTACTCAGTACCGTGGAAAACTAGATAGAAGGGGGCAAAACCGCGGGATTAACCTAGTAAACTATATTTTAAACCAGCTATAACTTAAGTAAACAGAGATATAATTTAGGTTCCTCAAACACCCAGTGAGTAAGTTTGCTTTAAGTGTACAAAGGAGTTCGTTAGCGCCCGTTAGCACCGAATCTCAGGCTATGTTTGATCTTGAAAAATCTAGATTTTGCTCAAACAGTATTTTTATTTTAAACTATATTTATTTTATACCACTTTCGTATTAATCATTACTTATAGTTAACGGTAGTTAAAGTGCATGAGGTAAATTAATTTTAGGTAAATATTAAGTAATGTTAAGTGCTTAATATATTAGGTATATATTAAGCATTCTTGGGACTCTCCCAAAAGGCAGCGGTATGGACTCTTTGTTTTATTTATAATTTGTATTATTTTTTTAGATTTAAAGAAATATGTTTTTTTTTTATTTTAAATAATTTATTTTGTATATAATGTACATAGTAATGTTACCTATAATATATTAAGTAAATATTAAGTAATGTATCTTCATTTAAAACTGTACTAATCTGATTTGGAGTACAAAGTAAAGATGCACTCTTTAATTACGGGATTTCTAGGTGTATTTTAAGTATAGCGTGAAAACGTATAAGCCTTACTATCTTGTAAAAATAGTTTTTGGGTGGCTAACAAAGTGTTTTCTTAACAGAAAAACTCATACAAGCACACATACACACGTACACACACACATACACACACGCACACACACAAACATACACAAACACACAAACATACACAAATAAAGTGCGCATCTGTATACATATACGGGTGTATATAAAGAGTGATGGGACCGCTTGTTCATGTCTGATATCTTGGTTCGAATTTCGATATTTCGAAGTTCGATATTATTACATGTTTTAATCATGAAATAATAGATTATGATTGACATTTGATATTATTAAAAACATTCAATATGTTACAATTTGATATCAGACTGCATAGTTATCGGTTTAATTAAACACCACTTCCTTCTTTCTATGAATATTCAGTTGTTATTTCACGCGAAAAGCAATAAAGAAACACATAACAATAAATAAGAAGATTCGAAAATTATTAAACAAAATGGCCGCAGAAGTAACATCATAAATAATCATACAATTATTCTAATACTTGTTTCTGATAAAATGTTTCTAGGAATCCTCGATGTGTGCAAAAAACATGAATAAATTCAACAAATTCCTATTTGCGTTTTGGTCATCGGTTAAAAGGCAAAGGTAAAGATGACTTCACATTTTAACATTACACACGAGTATATTATATTAATGTTAGATAAGCTTGTATATGGTTAAAAATAAACAGTGATGTTTATAAAGAGAAACGTGTTAGTGTATGTACACAAGAAGATATACAATTGAAATTGAAATTGAAAGGCTCATAAGATTTTGTAAAATATCAAAATCCGCTTGTTTTTAAACTATTGCATAGCTTTAATTACGGGCTTTGAGCGCAGCGACCGAATCAAGAAATTCCGTAACGAAAAAAACCTAACTCCGCCTACCATGTAGCGCAGCCGAGCGTTCGCTTAACGGGTATTTACATACATGGTACGACAGTGCGAAGCTCGCACGATTCGAGACGAGCTTCTCGCAAATCGGACGAAAATTTAAGCAGCTGTTTGTGAGCAAGCATATAGTATCAAAGAAAAAAACATGAATTAATATAAAAATACTGCATAAATAAATAAATAATGAAAATGCATAAGTTGATAAAAAAATCTATCCAATGGCTTTACCGCAGCAGTTTCCCGAGTGCCGCATATTTTTTTTTTTACACATGATTGTGTACCGACGACTATATAAGACTGAAGGTTGGTAGCACTATTTTTATTGAGTTTATTTTTTAAGAAACGATGTAAGGCTCGTGGTAAGATAATGGTAACTAAAATAGTTTGTAACAGTAACGCTGAGAATGACGTTTTACCGTCTAACATAAACGTAACGTAAACGCACCTGTCACTTTGCAATCATGTACATTATATACAGTAAATTGTAGTTGCGTGTCAGAACTTGCATATAAACGTTTTTTTATGATATTGTATAAGATTAGACATAGTTGTTATCTTTAAACTAATTTCTAAAATTATTTAATCCATCCATATAAATATAATACAAACAAATATACTGCATATAATTGCAAAAAACATACATACATACAAACAATAATAATTTATGTCAAGAAAATTTCTATCTGAAACGCTTCTCGTAAGAGATGTGCATTATATGTAGTTTGGTAACTGAGAATATGTAATATAAAAATGTGTGTGTATTAGATCTTTTGTCTGTTTGTTTGTTTGTGTGCGGGACAAATGACATAAAACCAAGATTACTTAATTAAATTTAAAAGACTGAAAATATGTTCGTATTTTGATATGTCATGTAATATTTATTACGATATATTCTTGATAATAAATTTATACTTAAAATGTATATTACATCTTTCAAAATTTGGTCGCACCCGCGAATTACCGCTTGAATAACAGAAATATACAGCGTGGCCAAAAAGTGGACGCAATAGCATGTTTAACGCAAGGACACATTAGTACCAATCTAATGAAAATGATGAAAAAGATACAGGATGTATTATTTTTCGAATTTTAATAAGAATTAGTTTAAAAAGTCAATTTTCTTATTAAAATACAAAATAAATTATAACTCTGCAGGGGTTGAACTTAAAGACCTCCCGTAGAACAATTTTTTGCTGCCAATGAACCCATCTACTTACGTTTGATCTACGACTTTTTGACCACCCTGTATAGATGTGAAATATTATATTATTGCTCGTAACTTTGTTAAGGCAAACAAAACTCCGAACAAAATAGTTTATTTTCTACAAAACTTTTTGTTTTCTAAAAGTGTTTACAGTGCTTCCATAGAAATAAATCTATACGCAGCTATAAAATTTACTGCCAATCTCGAGTTCTCTTGATTTGTATACGGTCGAATAAAACTTTATAGGCATATAGACCACGTCCTTCGAATAGATCAATAATAGTTTGTAGGTCATATATTTTGAGAGCATGTTGTGAATAACGGTTTTACACGCAATACGGTCTAACACGCAGGTCAAGTATTTGTCCCTGACCAAGAAATTGTCTTAATGAGGGGATTAGATTTTTGCTCTGGGTCCAGGTAGTTGTGTACTTGTCTTAGTATGGCTCATTGGTATTAACAACAAACTGAACCCCGCAGCTTCGCCCGCATTAAAAAACGATGTATCGATTGTCCCGTGGGAATAAGATATTCCCACGGGACAATCGATACATCGTTTTTTAGTATCGTAAAAAGTAGCTTATATATTAATCCAGAGTATCAGCTAACTCCCTACCAAATTTTATGAAAATCGATCTAGCCGTTTAGACGTAAAGAAATAACAAACATATACGCTCACAAACTTTCGCCTTCTAAAGGTCACATATGACTATATTTATCAATATATGACTATATTTATGTATTAGTGCTTATATCTAAGAAACTTATAAGGCACTTTGTCACTTTTAATTATGGTTAGTATTAGTTAGATTATTAGTTTGGCTGACTCATTAGTACAAGGCACCAAACTTAGGTAGAGAATTTAGGTCATCGCGTATAAGGCTGGGGAATTAAATACTGAGAATATTCTTGCAACATGCAAGGAAAACTTTATGTTGTATTTCATATTACTTTTAAGATTTCCCATTTCAAATATAATTACATAATTAGGGATACAACCCTACATTTAAAAGTACTATTTACGCTACACCTATTTTTTGCGGTTCTTGCGTTTCGACGGAATGGTGTGGTTGCCGGCTCACTTTTATATGAGGCGACAGTCCTCGGGAATAGCAACGCATCTGAAATTGATTTTAGAACTCTCAGTCTTTATGAAGTTCTTTACAGATGTCCATGGTTGGCGGTGACCAGTTCTTGGTAGGCGATGACCACTTTTTATCAGCATGCTCGTTTGTTACTTCAGTAAAAAAAAAACTCGACTTGTTAACATTTTCCACTTCAATGCTTATCTTTTAATTTTATTTTTTATTTATATTTCTCAACTTTTTGATTTCATGTTTTCATCTTTACTTGTGACATACAAGTAAAGTTGAAAACATGTGTTCATTTTTCCAACATGCCTCGTAAACTAAACTATATTTTCACTAACAATTACAATATTTTTGTTTTGTTTGTTTAAGTTTTAATCATTATTATTCAACAGAAATTGCTGAATTCAACAGAAAAAAGTATCGTGATTATAACGTAAAGGTTACATATATATTATTACGAATCAGTACGTATATAATATCGATAGATACTATTATTTTTACTACTGTTATATTAGCTCGTAATGAAAAAAAAATAAAAAAGGAAGAAAACATCTATTAAACATTTAAGGCTACGAAAATAGTCAGAAGAAAATATCTAAGAAAAAATTGCAATCTCTATTTACCTCCACAATTTCATCAAAACTTTAATAAAGCCTTATTGGAGGTCAGACCTCAGGAGGCTTGGCTCCTGGCGAATTTAATTAACCGTATACAGGTGTAGAGTATGAAATAAAGCGATGTAGACTCTACGTAGAGTAAGCTGGTACGGATTATGTTAGAAAACTGTCTGGAAAGATAGCTTTAACAAACTGAAAAATATAGAGAGTTTTACAAAATACGACACAAGTAGCGATGCTTTTCGATAATTATGAAGAACATATCGTTACTGGAAAGGAAATAATGCTAAAGCGCTAAAATAGCAATTGTGGGAAATGAGGTTTGAAGTTTTTTTTACAGAAAAGAAATCTTCTCACCTTTGGTAGGATCTTGTGGTTAGGGAGTTCATACTACTCAACATGATCACAGCAAAAATAAAGGTGGCATGATTTTTTTCCTGTAAAAAAAGCTTCAAATCTTATTTCCCACAAATGCTACTATGGGGCTTTAGCATTATCTCCTTTCCACTAAGGAATATACTATTACCTACTAAGGAATTTACTATTACTATATACTTTTTTTTTAAGACGTAATTTTATTCGTCAAGTTAAAGTATAAAACGAGTATTACGTGTCATTCTTATGGTAAGTGACCACTGCCTTGTATAGAAATTTGAAAGTAATTTCATATACATATATCATATGCATACGAGTATATCAAATCCATCACAGATACTTTGCCTATTCTAAAGACTCAGATTAATAATATCTAATTAAGTTAAATGTTTAGTTTCATACAAGAAATGCTTAATATTGTACTTATATAATATTTTGTATTTCTTATATGAAGCTCGATGAAAATTTGACACGCAGATTTGATCGATACTTGGCCAGGCAAACAAGGATAACAGAATTCAGATTTTTTATTATGGTTTCTTTGTCGACTCGTCTTTTTGTGAAGTAGAAATACCGCGAGTGTAGAAAGTCACATCGTTTTTACTAATTATTCAAATGAACGATCTATTGTCATTGAAACTATTCATTTTACTTTTTTGCTACTTCAAACGATGAGACTTCACTTTAGATGACTTTCACACTCTCGTTTATAGGTGAAACATTTTTAGCTAAAGATTTTTTGTATAAACCTGGTGGTAAATGGCCACTGATGTCCATAAACATTTGTGGTCCATCCCAGATAAAAGCATTCATACTTGACGTTGGCCAAAGATGTATTCCTATTCCTGAAGAATGCATTGGAACGCCTCGGAAAAGTATGTCCCGCTTAGCACACTTCAGTACAAAATACAACAGTACTTATATTTTTTTTTCTCGAGGGGGACACCTTCAAAAGGTATCCGACGCTGTGGGAGGGACGCACGGTTGTGAGATTTTTACCGCACTAAAACCCCCCCGGTGGCCGTCCTCGGTGCTACAAAGAGGACTCCGGGATCTCCAAAGGAACACAACCGGAGTCCTCTGAGCGCGTTGCCCCATTGGGCTCCTCACAGACAGGCGGCTGGGCATAACCATAATAACAGTTCATAGAGTTGATGGATAAAAGACTAAATATTATCAAGTAATGGACTAAACAATTCGCACTTGGCCAGCGCGGTGGACTATGGCCTAAACTCTTTCATTCCGAGAGAAGACCCGTGCCCAGCAGTGGGACAGTAATGGGTTGACGACGAATGGACTAAAATATATTATTTAATTTATTTACTAGTTTTGGTTAAGTGTGATCTCAAATCATACAGACAAAACACTGTAAAAAAATATTGAAATTTGTATTACCCATTATAATAATTATTCTAGTCCTCCAAACATTTTTTTGCAAATTTATGCGATGTCTAGACATAGTTCATTTTTACTATATGCTTTTCGTTATTTCATGTATTTAATTTTCATGTTTATTATGGCAGCCAAAAAATGTATAACCCACGGGCAAAAAACAAAAAGTTAATAATCCACGCCAGACACATAACTTGCAATCTGTTGAAGATTTTGTTTAATGTTGCAAATTTGTTGGCAGTTCTCGCAGACCAAAGGCTTTGTAGGCTTTTTGTGATGCAAATGGACCGTCCTTTGTGATACCAGTTAAGGCGAGCATACATTTTACACGACACACTTTCGAGCCCTAATGCATCTCGCACTGTTGAAATTTGAAAGGTTTTTGACGCCCACATCGTTAATGTATTACTCTCAAACTTCTGAACAAGGGCCTTCGCCTTAAATGAGAAACTTCCCATTTTAAGTGGACTATCTGTACCAATAGAGGAGTTGGTAAAACAGGCGTTATCGTTATCAAAATGCTACTAATTCTAGGTTTAGATTTCGTCCCAGAATGAAGCATTTGGCCCTATAATTGAGTCCCAGTACCCATTTAATATCATCATCGATTATGTGATTAATACGTGAAGCAAAAACTTGCGATTCGTTTTCAAGATACTTGCCACAGGCGGAAGGACATTACGCACGGTTATAGTTGATGTAGAGAAGGATTGCGCAATGCTAATATTTTTTTCAAATAATGCTTAATACATACTAAAATCAACTTAAAACACATTACACACACTACCTTGCATTTGACACAAACACTTACATAAAAACGAAATAGAACTTGTCTTACTATGAAAACACGTAACGTCAAAAATGTCAGATGTCTTTGTCAAAATATCTGCTTTTGCTTTTAAATGCAGCTTAGTTAATAAAACTCTTTTTGCCTCTAACGGATGCGTTCAAAATAAGTTGAATATATCAATTTATTTAAATTAGTGAAATATTGGTGCTTCTTTGGACAATATGAAGTTTAGTTTTTTAATTTGAATTATGGTCGAATTTCGACCGTTGCGACGGGTGACTAGTATCAATTTTTGCACTTCGTTTGCTATAGATAATTAAAACAATGTAGGTAGATTAAAAGCAAAATGTTTTCCGAATATGTGAATTACAATTTTATTGTCAACGCGCTTTTATTTACATTTTGTTTAAACGTGAATAATTTTCCAACGCTTCTTGAGTTGTCTCATTTGTAAAGAAGAAAAGCAGAATAAGAGTCTTATCTGACTTCATATTTTATATACATATCTTAATGATGCTGACTAAAGGACAATTCAGTACAAAATGGTTTATCATATACACCTTCATATTTAAAATAGAAAAATAAAACATGTCATAGTAGCAGCAAGATTTCTCTAATTTAAATAAATTGTAATAACTTTCAAGTTATTTCGAACGCACCCGTTAAAGATAAAAAGAGGTTTATTATCTGAGCTGTATTTAAAAGCAATAGCAGGTATTTTGACAGACATCTGACATTTTTGACGTTATGTGTTTTCATAGTAAGACATAGAATGTTCTATTTCGTTTATTATTTATGTGTTTGTGACAAATGCACGATAGTGTGTGGAATGTGTTTTTGGTTGATTTTATGTTTTTATTTGCGTTATTTGAAAAAGATTCTGCACCCCTTCTCTACGTCCACTATAACAGTGCAAAATTTCATATTAATCCATCCGCGGCATATTACTTAAAAATGCACCACAATTTTTTGCTTCACGTATTAATATATAGATTATGTATTAATATCTTACAGGGCTACTAAATTTGTTGGAAATTTTTGATTAAAGTGACATTCAGTCCACCTGGTGGTAGGTAAGTAGTGACTACCGCCCATGGATTTCTGTAAGCAACTTCATACACAGCAAAGGTTTTATCTGAAGTCAATCACGGATGCGTTTCTACTCCCGAGGACTGAGATGGTCGCCCTATAGAAGTGTGCAACCAACCGTCCATCGAAACGCAAGAAATGCTTCACGTTAGAAATAGGTGTGGCGGTGGTCCCTACCGGGTCGAACTACACTGGTTTTACCACCTGTCAAATTCTACCAAGAAATTTACCAAGTTTGAAAATTATTATTATTTGAAAATGTCTATAGAACTAATAATGCGCTACGAAACTCCAACGGAACAAACCGGTGGCCCCTAGCGCAGTGCCCCTCACGGGCTCATGTCTTGGGGGACGTGTACCATCCCCCTTCATCACCCGGTGCTTACGGCGAGATGCAGCCACACATACCGCCGTCCTTCTCGGGGTTGCTTGTATGTGTGGTCGCATACCGTCGTAAAGACTAGACGGAGCGGTGGGCCCAGCCGCCCATCTGGGAGGAGCCCGATGGGGCAACGCGCTCGGAGGATTCCGGTTGAAGTCGTTTCGAGATCCCGGAGTCCTCCTTTTCAGCGTCGAGGACGGCCACCGGGGGGGTTTTAGTGCGGTAAAATCCCACATAACCCTGCGTCGCTCCCACGGCGTCGGGTACCTTTTGAAGGTTTCCCCCTCAATCACAAAAAAAAGGGCTTTGAGGTTTAGTGCTGGACATAAGCGTTCATTAATGGGGATCTTTGGCAATAAATAATCAGCTATTTTATTGAAGTCACTGTATATATTGGATTTTATCTCTTAGTCACCTTTCATGACATCCACGGTAAGAGAGTGAGTGCTCTTCAAGACTTACAACACGACAGGTGGTTGTATGTAGATGTCATTTAAAAACACTATATCTTCTTCTTCTTCTAATATATAAAAGTGAATGTTTGTCTGTACGTCCTCTATAGAATCGTAAGCTATTCATTTGATCATGTGATCTTTAGCAAAGTTGTTATTCATGAGCTCGCGAAGGTTTCTGGTGTGTTTTTTGTGTGTTCTTGTGATGGAAGCAACGCGCTCAGGGTACAGCTAGTATTAATACATTGCTAGTATATATTGCTAGTATTAGTACGCTATTAAATAATAAATGAAAAGCTACATGCGAATAGATAGATAGAAAGATATACAAAGATTAATGCAAATGCTAACCTTTAACATTTGATCTGACTTTCACTTAATGTTTAACTTCATATGACTCGGTGCCCTATCTCAGCGCATGCCTTGTTCTTGGCATCCAGGAGATAGTATATTTTATATACATATAATATATGTCGGCGCGACACCGCGTATTTATGTAAAACACGTCGCCGATAATAATTTTAGTTAGTTTAAAGATCGAAAATTGATTGTTTATTGAATTAGCAACATTTAATGATTTTTAGAATTGTAATTTAGTTTACCCTCCATAAATTTATTATTGTCACACCACCAAACATTGTTATAAAAAGGCGAGCGAACGCCGGTAGAAAGAATTATTCTTGTTTAACCGTCGAAGCGATCACACCTCCTTAACTGTGAATAAATCGAAGAAGTTTACTGCTGTGTTTTACTTGAAATCTTCAAGAAAGGAAAATAATGAAGACTCCTCGACCATCCTGACGTCACCATTTCACGTTTTCACTTCGATATATATAATTTCTTACCCGTTCCTATCATCTTCATAATTATAACATTTTCTAAGAATTATCTGTGTGCCGACAACCACACCCTTCTGTAGAAACGCAAGAAATGCTTCACGCTAGAAATAAGTAATGTAATACAGTGGTCTGTCCACTAAACTTTGCCTAGTACTTTCGTATTTCGCTTAGCTTGGAATTGTATGATAATTCTGAGTCTATTTCGGTGTCCAGGCGTTAAATGCGGTTCAAATTAAACTGCGGTTAGCCACAAACACTGGCTAGCGAGAGGTTTCGATATACTGAGAAGTAGCAATGTATCTGCGGCTGATCTCAAATAGCATTGCACATTTGGTATTGTAAGTTATATTTTTGAAGTGAAACTTCTTTAGGCGCATGAGGGTAAAATTTTTACAGATGAAACGTCACGCCGGTATGCAACGGAAGTGTCGGAAAAGAGAGAGAGAGTGATCGAGACCGATTGAGAGAGAGTAAGACAGGGCGAACGTAGCATGAGCAACTAGCCGTGGAGTGAGAGTAGGGAGCAAGCGAGTGAGAAAGATTGAGAGAAAAAGTGAGACAGAGCGAACGTCGTATCACGCCTTTTTTAACCGACTTCCCAAAGGAAAGAGGTTATCTATTCGTCACGTATATTTTTTTTTTTTTTTTTTTTTTTTTTTTTTTTTATGTATGTTCGGGCGAAATGGCTAGAAATCGTCGACCTACCGACACGATTCATACGACATTGTATGCGACTAGTTTCACAGGCAGTCCCATATTGAGGAAAATGAAAACCTTCCGGCGGTTTTCCCGGAAAATTGGAAAATGTCGGTTTCTTAAACTCTTGAATAACTTGGGTGTTTATAAACCGATTTCCATTTTCTTTCTTTCATTTGATAGGAAATTTCGTCACGCAACTTTTTCTCTTGGACATGGGTATGCTGTGATGCTTAACTCTTTGAGTTATGGGGTGGAAACCACCACCACTCCTCAAGTTTTTTAGATAATTTGAGATAACTCGGCTTCTGTCGAATCGATTCTTATGAAACTTGGAATATGTATTATATATCTATGCTTATATAGGTTGACGAAAAATTTGACCTTCAACTCTTCGATCCTGATGATGCAGGGTTACAGCTATCCTAAACTATAACATTAGCTATTTGGTGCTTACATATATGTAACAAGACTAATAAGCAGAGACATGTGATGAAAATTTGACCTTCAACTCCTCAATCCTGATGATGCAGGGGTGCCTCAAGCCTAAACCATTGGGATTGACCATTTGGTGCTTATGGGTATGTTATAACAATACTAAGCAAAGGCATATTATAAAAAAAATGACCTTCAACTCCTCAACCCTGATGATGCAGGGTGCTGTAAGCCCAAGCCGTAGGTGATGGCCATTTAGTGCTTACGGATATATAATAAGATAGCAAGGCAAAGATGTACGATGACAAATTTGACCTTCAACTCCTCAACCCTGATGATGCAGGGGTACTGCAGGCTTAAACCATAAACGTTAGACATTTGTTGCTCACGGATTTGTAATAACATTGCTAAGCAAAGGTATACGACGAAAAATTGGACCTTCAACTCCTCAATCCTGATGATGCAGGGGTATTGAATGCCTAAGCCATAAAACTTAGCTATTTCAATCTTACGCATTCAAAATGATATTTAAAAAAATGTAAGGTAAAACATTAGAAAAATGGTTGTATACGGTGGAAAATTGGACCTTCAACTCCTCAATCCTGATGATGCTGGGGTGCTTCAAGCTTAAACTATAGGCGTTAGCTACATGATCGCTACGTATATCTGATAAGATTACTAAGCAAAGATATAAGATGAAAAATTTGACCTTCAACTCCTCAACTCTGATGATGCAGGGGTACTTCAGGCTTAAACTATAGGCGTTGGCCATTTGATGCTTATGGGTTTGTAATATATTTACAAAGCGAAGACGTATGATAAAAAAGTTGACCTTCAACTCCTCAACCCTGATGATGCAGGGTACTGTAAGCCCAAGCCATAGAAGTTGGGGATCTGTTGCTTACGTGCATGCGATGAGATTACATAGAAAAGATATGACATGATAATTTTGACCTTCAACTCTTCGGCCCTGATGATGCAGGGGTACTTCAGGCTTAAACCATAGGCGTTGGCCATTTGATACTTATGGATATGTAATATATTTACAAAGCAAAGACGTATGATAAGAAAATTGACCTTCAACTCCTCAACCCTGATGATGCAGGGTACTGCAAGTTTAAACCATAAGCATCGGCCATATGGTGCTTACGTATATGTAATGAGATTACTAAGCAAAGATATGACATGATAATTTTGACCTTCAACTCCTCAACCCTGATAATGCTGGGGTCCTTCAAGTTTAAACCGTAGGCATCGGCCATATTGTGCTTACGTATACATAATGTTGTTGTTCACAATACCAACAATGAGTTTCGGAGAGGATATAATTATGATCAAAAATTCCACTTTGAATACAATTACCTGAAAGATGCAAGAGTACTACCAACCTTTTTAAATTGGATGGGTTATTTTTATCAGTATCAGTTGAATTATACTCTTAGTTATAAGGTTTATATTACTTTTTCTACTTTAAATATTGATAATTATAGGTCTATTCTTTAAATAAATGTTTACTCAGAAAAAGTTGTTTTATTCGGTTAGGTTAGGTTCGAACAGATTTTTCCAATTCAGAATCTAAGGGAGGGGGCGCGGTAGCGCCCCCGACCGGTTGTGTCAAAGAAGTCTATTTTTATATGATGACGTCAGCACATAATTTTATTCATCCGAAAATCGGACGAATAATTAATTTTATTCATCCGGTTAGCGGACGACTAGCAACAGCCATAACTGATTTTATCGTGACTGAAAAGCGTGAAAAAAAAAATTTTAAACAAAAAATACAACCGACTTCCATGCCACATAAAAGTAAAAAATAATTTAAATACATGTTGGTTTAGAGCAAACACAGTTCTTAGTACATAGTCCCGAAGTCGGCGCTCATATACTCGTAAGATACATGTAGTTTCGTCATCATCCAGCAAAATATGGTAAGCGCCGACTTCGGGACTATGTACTAAGAACTGTGTTTGCTCTAAACCAACATGTATTTAAATTATTTTTTACTTTTATGTGGCATGGAAGTCGGTTGTATTTTTTGTTTAAAATTTTTTTTCCCTTCCTCTTAATCTTGGAAATTTAGAGTTTTAGATTTGTATAAATATAAACAAGATTTATAAATTAGTTCGCCAAAGAAGTTTCATTTCTGACATGTGTACTTTGTACGCACGCATGTTTTTTTAATCCTAAATTTGTCCTTTCTCAAAAACACCAACAGAAAATATAAGCAGAGCTAGACTGATTGTTGAAGCTCAGCTTCTTAGTCAGACTGAGTTTCGAAGCCTAGGGCCTCGGCTAGCCTACCTTTGATCCGTTACGGTAAAGAAATACATCATATGAAAAACCTAAAAAGGATTATTTTAACCCACCAGTATATGACTCAAACTAAATTAATTGGTGAGACGATACACACGCCATTTTCATTGTTCAAAAGTAACCACACCCTTCTACCGCAACGCAAGAAATGCTTCACAGTGAAAACAGGTGTAGCGGTGGTACTTCCTTAGAACAAGGTGCGTTTTATAACCTTGATACTTGAAAATTCGCCGTGATTCAAATCGCATAAATAAAATAAAAATGTGTGCGTGTACTAGCGTACACTCGTAAGAAGTGAAACTTCTTTATGACGTTATTTTTCAAAAAATAATTTACTATATGCAACTTTACAGAAATTGGTTAAATAAAGTTAAATTAGATAAAGTTTAATAAAAGGCTAATAAAAGACTTTATCTAATAATCTAATCTATAATAATCTATCTAATATCACGCGTGGTAGGGATAAGAAAAAGATGGGGCGTAACGGAAAAAAAAGATGGCGCGTAACAGAAAAAGATGGTGCGTAACGAAAAAATGTTACACTATTTTTTTTTCCAACCCCGATAAAGAAGTTTCATTCACTTCAACAACCCCGATAAAGAAGTTTCACTTCAAAAAATCCTAATTGAGAACTTTTTTAATGAAGATAAAAAAAACACGCTTTCTACACTCACAGCCCCACGGATTTTCTCCTGTGTCGTGGACACAAGACGAATACATAAAACACCCAGGCCCAGTACATGTATCTAAACTCATCATTCAGATACCTGTCTGGCCGGGAATCGAACCCGGGGCTCATTGCGCGTCAGACCGGTATGGTTACCGCTCCACCACGCGGGCCGTCGAATTTACGAGTAATTTCTAAAGGCTAATATAATAACTATTTAAAAAATATTTGAAACCAAACAACGTAGCGTTTATAGTTTAATTATCAATTTAACTGTTTGATATCTCAATTAACCTGACTGACATATTAATTATTATCAATTCGGTAAACTTGTGAGTTCGTTAACAAAATTGGCTTGCAGCTAATTAATAAAACAAGCGAAATCTTTTGTTTGTAATGTTTTAGCAATAAATTGAGTAAATTAACTGTATTTACCCATATTTTATTACTTATATACGTAACTATTGTTTATCTTTAATTATGCCATGTATTTAAAATTCAATTAGAGTATTGAACAATAATTTCCAAATTGGAGTGAAGCCCTTAAGGGCCCTGAAGGGTGTGAACTAACAAGAAGCGTACAAAATTGTACGCTTCTTGTCATCAAGGCTTCAAGGCTTCAGACTAAGGAATTCGGCGCCATAAATCCGACAAGAATAATCGCTGGTATGTTCTGTAATTTCCCGTATTCCCAAACCTCGTTAGTGCGAGTGTTTCTCAGTTTAATCACGGAGTAACAAACTGCGGGTTTGGGTGCTGGTAACGGAAACTGATGTACCCAGAGGTTGAGTATCAACTACATCCGTTAAGACATGCGTTATAAACATCTATCATTTTAGATTAATATTGTCAAGAAATTGATACATTATTCATATTTTATACTAGCTGAACCCGCAGATTCGCCCGCGTTAAAAAAATTGATGTATCGATTGTCCCGTGGGAATAAGATATTTTCCACGATAAAAAGTAATAGTCGTAAATTGAGTAGTGAGGTATAATCCACCAAACCTCATTAGCGCTAACTCTAATCTCGAAGTAACACAAAAGTACAAGGCTCCGTTTGTTAGTTTAGGTCAGTTCCGTGGGCAAATAGCGAATCGAAAGTACACATAAAATAAATTGATACACTTTTCAAACCCGGGTATTTTAGGACCGTTAAAGTTTCAGCGGGAAACGTCGTAGATATAAATCTATGGATTCGCCTTGAAAAGTGCATTGTTTTAACGACTTTCAAGGTACTTTCAAACGATTTATGTATCGTACTAGCAACGATAGGTGTAAGAACAATTTTACATGATTGAGAAGATATCTGGACAATAATCAAGTAGTTTATGGTACTTTGATTATAAACCTGACGGCCCGCGTGGCGGAGCGGTCACCATTCCCGTCTAACATGCAGTCAGACGGGAATGGTAGGGCCTAGGTTCGATTCCTGGCCAGACAGGTATCTAAACGATAAATTTAGATTTCTGTCCTGGGTTCGGGGCTTGTGTGTCCCTGGCACCCACGACACAAGAGAAAAATCCTAGTGTGGAGCCTGAAAGTGTAGAAAGTGTTATGCAATAGATTTTAGGCAAACACAGTTAGGAATACGGCACCCTCTTCCTAAAACTGACACCCTAGACTGTGAAAATGAAATTTAATTAAAAAAAAATTATAAACTTCTCATCTACATTTAAATAAGTGTAAAGCGCTAGTGAAGTAATCAATAGATTTAACAATACAGATTATTTAACAGTGAATACTCAATAGGTTCATTGAAAATATATATTTCAGTGAATCCACTAATGTAACAAAATAAAAGATACATCCTCTACAATTTTTATAGTAATTATAATACCTAATGCTTTATTTCCTTCCTTGCGTTACTTATATAGTGTTATATTCAAAATATATACATTATACTGCATTAAAAATGATATTTTGAAGTGAAACTTCTTTAGGCGCATGAGGGTAAAATTTTTACACATGAAACGTCACGCCGGTATGCAACGGAAGTGTCGGAAAAGAGAGAGAGAGTGATCGAGACCGATTGAGAGAGAGTAAGACAGGGCGAACGCAGCATGAGCAACTAGCCGTGGAGTGAGAGTAGAGAGCAAGCGAGTGAGAAAGATTGAGAGAAAAAGTGAGACAGAGCGAACGTCGTATCACGCCTTTTTCCCTTCCTCTTAATCTTGGAAATTTAAAGTTTTAGATTTGTATATAAACAAGATTTATAAATTAGTTCGCCAAAGAAGTTTCACTTCTGACATGTGTACTTTGTACGCACGCATGTTTTTTTTTACAATTATTGTCACATTACGTCAGGACACATTTGCGATTTAACTCCGCGTTCAAAGTACTGAAACTTCGTAATGGAAGCTCGTTTGAGCGTATCTTTGTTTTTGGTCGATAGTTTCTTTGTTACAAAGGGTGGTTAGGAAGTTTAATCGAAATACCAGGTGGAGTATAGATGCTGAAGTTATAGTGAAGTACAAATGTCGCATTAATGGAAATCTAATTCTAAAGAAGTAAAAAAGTTGTCGTCGAAATTAATGTAATTTTATGTTAGGTAATGGTAAAGAAAAAACATCATTAGGATGGTTAAGAATGTTAAGAATTCTTAGAAGTGTTTTATGTTCACAAAGGTACAAATGTACAATGTACATTATTATAATTTAAAGTGGATTTTTACAATTTTAAATTAGGTAAATTTTTCCGATTGACGATTTGATTAGTTCCTAAATTCCAGTAATATATGCAAAGGGTCGCCATACCATATTATTTAGATGTATTTTTTTTATAAATTCCTTATTTATTAAATTTAAAACCGCCGTTACTTATTTAGTAGTAAATTTAGTTATTAAAATGACTGAGAAAAAAAACTTCGCATGCCCTTATTATAAGAAGTCTACCAATCTCCACTTACCATGTTCGGTGGTTTATAGCCTAAACCCCTCTTTGTGAGGAGAGACCCATGTCCAGCAGGAGGACAGTACTGGGATACACGCGATACATACAAAAACTCATTAAGAAGAACACTTATATTATACATTTTATTTAACAATTACTTACGTAAAGCTTAGGCATAGGCTTCACCGCCGGCGAGTTTTGACTGTTTTAGAATGCGAGATTTACCGATTCGTTAAATTCTAAGACAAATATAACAAGAGCCTTCGGAAAAAAATCGCCTGAAAATAAATGCTGCAAGTTATGAACGAATCTATTTTTATTAATTTTATTTCTAATATTATTTATTATAAAATATTTTAAGTTCATTCTCTAAAATATAAAGTTAAACTTTGTAAAAATAGGTAACAATTTATAATACAGCAAAATACCAGTACGTTGAAACGCTTTCAATGTATGTTAAATTATGCATATTATTTTTTAATTTATTTTAACTAAATATAAAAAAAAATATAAAAAATCTATGCACTGCAACTGCCAAGTTAGGTAAGAAAACAACATTCTATTGATATAAGTTAGATTTAAAAATATTTAGGGTGTCTACTTGACCCAGAAAACATAAGTATACAGTGGGTCAAAAAAGTATTTGTACACCTCGTTTTTTACCCATAACTTTAATCAAACGAACGTTGCATGAACGAAATTTGGGTGGTCAGTACTTCACAAAGTATAAAAACATTGTGTATATGTATTTATTTTTAATAAAGAGTTATAAAAAAATTATTCGGAAAAAAACAAGAATTGAGTGGTCAAAAAAGTATTTGTACAATTACGACAACCTTGTAAAACATGAAAATTTTAAACCCGACATTATAATTGAAATGAAATATGCATGTCTCTAGCATCAATAATAGTTTGTTATCTTTTTGGCATGGATTCATCCAATTTTAAGATGGGTTTTCAGGTATTATTCCCACTGTTCCATGATTATTCTTTGCTGATTATGTATATTTGAGATTTTTTCTGTTGTGCACTTTATATCTAAATTATGCCCAAGATTTTCAATAGAATTAATATCTGGAGATTGGTGGTGTGTGGTGTCAATCAAGTATCCAAAGTGTGGTGGCATACCTGATAGGTAATTTTATAGAGTAACTATTCTCTTGTTATTCGTGCAGTGTGTTAGGGTCATTGTTATGCTAAAAAAAATTTTAAACAAAAAATACAACCGACTTCCATGCCACATAAAAGTAAAAAATAATTTAAATACATGTTGGTTTAGAGCAAACACAGTTCTTAGTACATAGTCCCGAAGTCGGCGCTTACCATATTTTGCTGGATGATGACGAAACTACATGTATCTTATATGAGCGCCGACTTCGGGACTATGTACTAAGAACTGTGTTTGCTCTAAACCAACATGTATTTAAATTATTTTTTACTTTTATGTGGCATGGAAGTCGGTTGTATTTTTTGTTTAAAATTTTTTTTTTCACGCTTTTCAGTCACGATAAAATCAGTTATGGCTGTTGCTAGTCGTCCGCTAACCGGATGAATAAAATTAATTATTCGTCCGATTTTCGGATGAATAAAATTATGTGCTGACGTTATCATATAAAAATAGACTTCTTTGACATAACCGGTCGGGGGCGCTACCGCGCCCCCTCCCTTAGATTCTGAATTGGAAAAATCTGTTCGAACCTAACCTAACCGAATAAAACAACTTTTTCTGAGTAAACATTTATTTAAAGAATAGACCTATAATTATCAATATTTAAAGTAGAAAAAGTAATATAAACCTTATAACTAAGAGTATAATTCAACTGATACTGATAAAAATAACCCATCCAATTTAAAAAGGTTGGTAGTACTCTTGCATCTTTCAGGTAATTGTATTCAAAGTGGAATTTTTGATCATAATTATATCCTCTCCGAAACTCATTGTTGGTATTGTGAACAACAACATTATGTATACGTAAGCACAATATGGCCGATGCCTACGGTTTAAACTTGAAGGACCCCAGCATTATCAGGGTTGAGGAGTTGAAGGTCAAAATTATCATGTCATATCTTTGCTTAGTAATCTCATTACATATACGTAAGCACCATATGGCCGATGCTTATGGTTTAAACTTGCAGTACCCTGCATCATCAGGGTTGAGGAGTTGAAGGTCAATTTTCTTATCATACGTCTTTGCTTTGTAAATATATTACATATCCATAAGTATCAAATGGCCAACGCCTATGGTTTAAGCCTGAAGTACCCCTGCATCATCAGGGCCGAAGAGTTGAAGGTCAAAATTATCATGTCATATCTTTTCTATGTAATCTCATCGCATGCACGTAAGCAACAGATCCCCAACTTCTATGGCTTGGGCTTACAGTACCCTGCATCATCAGGGTTGAGGAGTTGAAGGTCAACTTTTTTATCATACGTCTTCGCTTTGTAAATATATTACAAACCCATAAGCATCAAATGGCCAACGCCTATAGTTTAAGCCTGAAGTACCCCTGCATCATCAGAGTTGAGGAGTTGAAGGTCAAATTTTTCATCTTATATCTTTGCTTAGTAATCTTATCAGATATACGTAGCGATCATGTAGCTAACGCCTATAGTTTAAGCTTGAAGCACCCCAGCATCATCAGGATTGAGGAGTTGAAGGTCCAATTTTCCACCGTATACAACCATTTTTCTAATGTTTTACCTTACATTTTTTTAAATATCATTTTGAATGCGTAAGATTGAAATAGCTAAGTTTTATGGCTTAGGCATTCAATACCCCTGCATCATCAGGATTGAGGAGTTGAAGGTCCAATTTTTCGTCGTATACCTTTGCTTAGCAATGTTATTACAAATCCGTGAGCAACAAATGTCTAACGTTTATGGTTTAAGCCTGCAGTACCCCTGCATCATCAGGGTTGAGGAGTTGAAGGTCAAATTTGTCATCGTACATCTTTGCCTTGCTATCTTATTATATATCCGTAAGCACTAAATGGCCATCACCTACGGCTTGGGCTTACAGCACCCTGCATCATCAGGGTTGAGGAGTTGAAGGTCATTTTTTTTATAATATGCCTTTGCTTAGTATTGTTATAACATACCCATAAGCACCAAATGGTCAATCCCAATGGTTTAGGCTTGAGGCACCCCTGCATCATCAGGATTGAGGAGTTGAAGGTCAAATTTTCATCACATGTCTCTGCTTATTAGTCTTGTTACATATATGTAAGCACCAAATAGCTAATGTTATAGTTTAGGATAGCTGTAACCCTGCATCATCAGGATCGAAGAGTTGAAGGTCAAATTTTTCGTCAACCTATATAAGCATAGATATATAATACATATTCCAAGTTTCATAAGAATCGATTCGACAGAAGCCGAGTTATCTCAAATTATCTAAAAAACTTGAGGAGTGGTGGTGGTTTCCACCCCATAACTCAAAGAGTTAAGCATCACAGCATACCCATGTCCAAGAGAAAAAGTTGCGTGACGAAATTTCCTATCAAATGAAAGAAAGAAAATGGAAATCGGTTTATAAACACCCAAGTTATTCAAGATTTTAAGAAACCGACATTTTCCAATTTTCCGGGAAAACCGCCGGAAGGTTTTCATTTTCCTCAATATGGGACTGCCTGTGAAACTAGTCGCATACAATGTCGTATGAATCGTGTCGGTAGGTCGACGATTTCTAGCCATTTCGCCCGAACATACATAAAAAAAAAAAAAAAGACTGCACTTTCATTCAAATTATCGCGCTACACTTTGATATATTTGCGTGCATTTATATTCCCTTCGAAAAAAGCAAGCATTCCAAGGCCATCGTAAGCCATACAGGCCCAAAACGTAACGTTCTGTTCACCATGATAAACCATTATTTTGCTGTTGCAACTCAGCAATCGGTTTTCACCAAACGATTTTTTTAATATTTTCGTTGAGTGCAGAACATCATGCACAGTTTGTGATCATACGGACTTGCTATATGTTGATGCGATCTGATTGATCAGCGTTTGAACACTGGAAAACGGTTTTTCTAAAGCTTTTCTAAGGGAAGTACGGCGCTCTCTCGTCATAAGTATCTTCGGTTGATCTGATCGGGTTTCGTTTTACATTTGTATGAGCCATTCTTTCGATTTTTTTTACAATGTACTGCATTGTCATGATGTTTAACTTCAGCTCTTTACCATTTTTCTGATATTTTTTTCCTTGTTTCCGAAAAATAAAAACGCAATCTCGCCAAGACTTACATATTTTACTTCTTTTTTTTTTATTGTTTGATACTCATTCTAAACTGAATTGGTAATTAAATAATCGAAGAATAGTCTAAAAAAGGTTTATGAAACATTTAAGGACGCTTTGTCTTCATTAAATACTTTTTTCGATAGTTTAAAGATATACACGTAAGTGTACAGATACTTTTTTGACCGCTCAATTCTTGTTTTATTTTTAATAATATTTTTTTTACTCCTTATTAAAAGTAAATATACATACACAACGTTTTTATGCTTCGTTAAGTACTAACCACCCAAATTTTGTTCACCTGACATTCGTCTAATTGAAGTTATTGGTAAAAAACGAGGTGTACAAATACTTTTTTGAGTCACGGTATATTGATGTAATCTACTCGAGAGTGAAATCAATGGCATTTTTTTTTTATTTTTTTTATACTTAATCCTAACGATAAGCCAGACGGGCTACCTGATGGAAAGTATTATTCTCACTCGCTCGCTTCTCGTCGACAGTGGGCTGCACGATTCGGATAGCGTTGAGTGAATTTTGTTCTAAAATGATATTCCTTTGTGCCTTGTATTACAAGCCATTAAATTTTGATGTATGGAAAGTGTGGAGTTTTATTGCAATTGTCTTTACGATATTTGTCTTTATATTATTTTGTATAATTTAAACTTAGCAACGAAACATTGCACACATTAATGTTATAAAGTCTTACATGTTCTACTCTATATACGCGTTTATACTATACTTTCAAAGAACTCTCGGGTGTGTAGGCTTCCTCACGATATTCTCCTTTATCTAAAAGCAGTGATAATTAATTTCTAATACGAACATAATTTTATAAAATTGAGTGATGCGTGCCTTGATTGAGGGTTTGATCCTCGGACCTCCCGATCGAGAGGGCAAGTTTCAACCATTACGCCATTACGTAAATAATTTTGTCTTATTGCCCATTTTCGATAAAAAGAGAATTCAACTATTTTGTCGAAAAGTAAAGGCTATTTCAATTCCCTACCAAGATTAAAGGCTTAAATATGGGTCTAGGGATACAGGTCCTCACAACATAAAGTAATTGTTCTACACTTCAGTACCTTTTCTGTAGAAAAGGGAAATAGTAATTTTGTTGAAAACAAAGCAATTTCGCTTAAATTTCTGATCAAAGCCCTTAAGACAAAAAGGGTCATAAAATATCGGAATAGAAGGTCACTTGATATATTGGCAAGCCCAACACTTGAATTGGATTGAAGGCAAAAGCCTTTTTGAAGTGAAACTTCTTTAGGCGCATGAGGGTAAAATTTTTACAGATGAAACGTCACGCCGGTATGCAACGGAAGTGTCGGAAAAGAGAGAGAGAGTGATCGAGACCGATTGAGAGAGAGTAAGACAGGGCGAACGTAGCATGAGCAACTAGCCGTGGAGTGAGAGTAGGGAGCAAGCGAGTGAGAAAGATTGAGAGAAAAAGTGAGACAGAGCGAACGTCGTATCACGCCTTTTTCCCTTCCTCTTAATCTTGGAAATTTAAAGTTTTAGATTTGTATAAATATAAACAAGATTTATAAATTAGTTCGCCAAAGAAGTTTCACTTCTGACATGTGTACTTTGTACGCACGCATGTTTTTTTAACTGAAAGCAATACTCAAATTCTTTTAACGAAATTTAAGTGACTATGTAATGAGTACTTTATAATTTTGAGTCTTTTTATTGACCCAAATAGAACGACTCCCCAACTTAACCTAACCTCAAATCAGCTAATGTATTGCTACGGGCTGAAATGACCTCAAATAAGCTAAAAGGTTTTTTGATAAAGAGTTTAAATCAATCTTCAGAAAGACCCACGTGGCGGAGTGGTCGCAACGCGGGTCTGACACGCAGTGATTCTTGGGTTCAATCCACGGTCATGCAGAAATCTGAATTATGGATTTAGATGTCAGTTTTGGGTGTGGGTGTTTGTGTAATATTTCTACAAAGTATATGTATATGTAATAAAGAAACCTTGTGATTTTTTGCATCACAATCTTGTCAAACTAAATTTACGAATTTGTAAACTCTTCATTATTTAAAATAGGTATGACCTGTAGTACAAAAAGGAAGTTGCTTAGCGGAAATGCTCAAAATTAGCATAAAGATGAAACATCATCACGATCATATATCAAAACCAAAAAATATAAACGGATTTACAATATCATAGAACTAAACACGAAATGACACTATCGAGTCACGATTTTATGCATATTATACGATACACAGATATTTATACACTAAAATAAACGAGATTGGAGCATCCTTAGTCAGCCTCGGGTAAATGTCGAGGACGGCTTATGGTATGAGTCAGACTTACAGTTTTTTAACTAAAATAAGTTGAAAATACTCCTAAGGTCGAACTATGCGATTTTATTTTATCATCTTCTCTTTTGTTAGGTTTTCGTACCCAAAAGGTAAGAAGGGAACCTTTTTACTAAGATTTTATTGTCTGTCTGTCACCAGTGTATCTCATGAATCATGATAGACGGTTGAAATTTTCACAGATTATGTGTTTCTGTTGCTGCTATAATAACAAATACGAAAAACAGAATAAAATAAATATTCAGGAGTTACAAATTTAATTCCTTCTTGCCATTACCATCTCAAGGAAAAAATTTCCAAAGCTTTCCTTGAACAATGCCACTGTTTCATTTTGATGATCGGACTTAAAAAGTTTAAAACCACTCATTCCATTTTTTAACTATATCGAAACAACAAACGAACACGCCGTCCACTTATTTATTTATTTATACTTTATTATACCTTACAATTTTGATACAAAAGGCGAACTTAGCATAGGAGCATAGGAGCATTCTCCACCAATCAACCTTTAGGCTAAACAGAAAACATACAAGGCGGCATTAATAAACAATGCTATATAAGAAATTGAAGGATAATTATAAATATAAACACATATATGATATACTAGGATAGTATCTAAATATAATAACAATAAACATACATATTACTTAGCAAATACTTTACCGCTTATTCTCATCAACCCATTATTGGCCCACTGCTGGACACGGGTCTTCTCTCAGAATGAGAGAGTTTAGGCCATAGTCCACCGCGCTGGTTAAGTGCGAATTGGTGGACTTCACACACCTCCGAGAACTTTTTTTTTTTTAAAGAACTCTCGGGTGTTCCATTGGTTTCTTCACGATGTTTTCCTTCACCGAAAATCAGTGATAATTAATTTCTAATACGCACATAAATCAGTGGTGCGTGCCTGGGTTTGAACCTAGGACCTACCGATCGAGAGGGCAAGTTTCAACCATTAGGCTATCACTGCTCTACCGCTCTTACCGCTTATAGTTGTCTGCAATCAACAATTATATTGTAGTCCACTAAGTTAGAACCCCTTGTAAAAAGCATTTGTTAAAACATCCTTGAAAGAAAATTAATAGCGTTTAATACGTGTTACAACAAACTTATCAAAAGTACGCTGCATGCAAATATGTAAAAGTACGCTAGACTGAATGATTGATGTGCATATTAGAAATTAATTATCACTGCTTTTCGGTGAAGGAAAACATCGTGAGGAAACCTACACACCCGAGAATTCTTAAAAAAAAAAAAAAAAGTTCTCGGAGGTGTGTGAAGTCCACCAATTCGCACTTGGCCAGCGCGGTGGACTATGGCCTAAACTCTCTCATTCTGGGAGAAGACCCGTGCCCAGCAGTGGGCCAATAATTGGTTGATGCACACGCTAGACTGAATTATTAAATCCAGTTTTAAGTTTAACCGAACCAAATTTCGATACATAGATACAGACTCGATTTTATTACGAGATTATTTACTCAAAGCAATAAGTCCTTTACATAATATTATTCCTTTCCTAAAATCATAAATATCAACAGCTTGCTCTGAATACGTATAATGAAATAAAACTCATATATCTTAGCATGTCCGAAACTCATTACGGACCGAAACTTGTTCGCTTCTTAGAACTAATGTTTTACGAGCCATTCATACGTCGTCGTGAGTAGTGATTCTAAACGATTGTGATTTTATAGGACAATCCTTCATAATCGTCCTCCTTTCTATATGGTTTGGCTTACACACTCGTTTTTGAGTCAGACGTGCAAGATATGCAAGAAACTTCTTTCCAAGGTACTTCCGGAGCGCTGTGAAATGGAGCTTTTTAAAATGTTGCAAAAGAACTCGCCTTCAAAGCTGGTAATGATCTAATCTGATGGCTGATGTGATAGCCTAATTACTATTGCACCTTACAATATATATATGTTATATTTGTTATATGAATTTTTTGGTGTACAATAAGAGTATTGTATTATAATAAGCCGAAAAAGTCCAAAATGTGAATTTTTCACACAGAAATAATAGAAAACATCTAATTAATTATCTAAAATTAAATTTTAGCGTTACGTTGTTCAATCGTTGATGATTTACTGTAGATAAAGGTAAACAGTGAAATATAAATGAAAGAAAAATGAAAAATGAAAGAAAAGTTGTTTACTAGTCGAAATTTGTAAGATGTTTTCCGGTGTCTAGTGTGGGTGCGCCGGTATCGGAGAGGCCCTGGGGCTGTAGGCTTGGATGCCCTTCCCTCCGGCCCTGTTTAAAGTCAAACCCTATTCCAACCATTTTTTATCCCAATTTTACATAAACAAAATATGGTCTCTCTAGTTGTAACATGCCGGTCCGATACAGAACTAATGCGTATATAATTGCAGTTGACTGTAGGTCACCGTTTACCGAGTCCGGCGGTGGAATTTTAGAAAGGTTCGGCGCCTCTCTAAGTATTGCAAGGACGGGTTCAGATCCGAAACAACTAGCCAGGATTTGGCAAATAGATAAGGGACTAGCGAGTGCTGTTTTGTTGTTAACAAAGTGTTTTGACAGACTTCGCTGTAACAGACAAGGAATTGAAGACAGTAGCACTATTTTTATTTCCACTCTAGAGGCACACCATTACACATCTTCCGATCTTATGACAGCCGCAATTGAAAGCAAACGAGCATGCGAGAAACCTGATGATAAGTGGTCACTGCCGCCCATGAACACCTATAAGCCACTTCATATAAAACATAGGTTCTATCTAAAGTCAATCACAGATGCGTTACTACTCCCGAAGACAGACATGTTCGCCTCAAAAAAAAAGTGTGACGGCAACCACAATCTTCTATCTAAACGCATCTGAGGCTCTTCTTCCAAGTCCATGTGCGACAGCGGCTTCGAGTGTGAAACATTTGTTAATAAATATACCCTAATATGGATATTTTTTAGTTACGGCCACGTGATTTCACATATTATAATTATCAAAACACGCCGCTTGGCCGATTCCAAAAAGATAAAATATATTATTTAGAGATAAGTGTAATCAATATTTAACTTTTACTAGGCAATATGGAAACTAATTGGGACATAAAATGACATACCCAATATTTTGTAAGTACTACAAATTACTTGCATGAAAAAAGAGAAAGCCAAGTAATTTATAGAACTTAAATTAAAAGAGAAAATTACAAATAATATAACAATATTCATTCATATATTAAATATTGTATTAGTTAAATTAAAATAAGCAGAGCCCATAAATTACGATAAATTTATAGAGGAGAAACAGACTTCATAGTTAATACAATTTCAAGAACAAATAAACTGAACCTGTTATTCGTTTAGCACAATTCCCACACTGGAGCCTTAAAGGATTTGAAAGGATGGTCCATTTAAAGTGAACGTTACTCACGAGCCTTTTGTTAAACAATCAATTCGCTCAAGTTTCGTGGGATACCTATTTGATGCTTAAATATTTAAAGCATAAATTTAAATGTTTATCCTTAAATCTTTGGGATTTTATATTGTGTTTCGACGTCACGTACAAAATATTAGTGCTAAGCCTAGAAGGACTGAAGGAATGAATCTGGGTGAAGAGTGAAATTTTTTTGACCATGTTGACATCTTTGATAATTAACGCTTATTCAAGCCAAATTAGGATATAATCTGGAAGAGTCTACTCTAGTAGTAAAATTTTAAAAGATGTAATAGATTAAATAACGCTTTCTACACTCATAGCCCCAAATTAGGATTTTCTCCTGTGTCGTGGGTGCCATAAACACACAGAAGACGCTAGACAATCACCAAGACCCAGAACATTAATCTAAACTCATCATTCAGATATCTTTCTGGCCGGGAATCTAAACCAGGACCCATTGCGCGTCAGACCGGTACGGTAACCGCTCCGCCACGCGGGTCGTCAAAAGTTTGTATCAGCTGTTCTCTTAGAACGATGAATAAAGTAGTATGTATTTTCTTTTTGTATCGTATGGTCTCATTATTTTTTACGCATTTGATTACACTTTTTGATAAATAACCGTTTGTTACCAAGAGAAATATGTTGACTCGTTTTAATATACGTATTTCCTAATATTGCAAATAAAACCATGTAAATTATGTAAATATTAAACATATTTGTTTATAATAAATAAGGTAGACAACAATACTCATTTCAAAAATATACCGCTCATAAAATATACTTACGAGTATACGTAGAAAATGTTGGTCTTCCAAGTTAAATTTAACAAAACCAACCAAGTTAAAGAAAACAAAATTAAAGAAAGGCAATAAAAAACCCAAATGCATTTAAGATTTCAAAGAAAACTACCGTAAACTAGCGAAATGCTTCCCTTAATGTAACTTTGCCCATTCTTGGTTACACGCCAACTCAACAAAGACATCAATTTGACTGAAAATGAAATATGTAACTTTGCGTAAAAGGACTGGAATTTACAGACGGAAATATGAAATAGCGACTGCTAATGGGCGGCTTGCCAAACGGAAAACTTGAACACAAATTAATGATTGTCATTAGAAACATATTAAAAGTTCTAATCAGTCGGACAATACTATTCAAAATAACAATGACAAGTGAATAATCAAATATCTTAGAATGTATTACTGTTTTAATTGATGATTTATAAAAAAACTAGCTGACTCAGCGAAATTCGTTCCGCGAAAAAATCAAAAATCTAAAATGGTCAGTGTTCCTCCACTATATTATGCATATTTATAATGTTAAAGAGATAAAATAATAAAAAAATGCCTATTTATAAACTATACAATAACACTTCACTCTTGTGCTAGATAAATTTTTTAAATAAAATAAATAAATAAACGTACATATTATAAATATCAATAAGTACATTTGCAAACTTTATTCGAAACAATAGATTTATTCTTGCCTCATCTTAACTAGTAAGATGGCTGGAACGGGCAGCCATTTTGTTTTCACCGAGACTTGAAATGGCGCTTGTTCACCTATTTCCTTTGAAGCGATGTTTGTATGAAAGTCGTTTGTTGAATGGTATTCTAAATGTATTTTACATTTTAAAATGTTTGATGTGCAACACAAAGCACTGTGATTGTTTTGAATTCGATGCCTTTTTAGGGATTTATAATGAAGTGCTGTGTTGCTACGTATTTGCCAAAGGTCAGGACGATGAATTATTAATACATCGTTCTGTATTTGACGCACGAAATTTAGGGCACAAGTAATAAGATACCTCTTAAGGAGATTTGTTGTGTTTAAATGCAACGAAAGATCTAGACTGTGTCAATCTGTTTTGTAACTAAATATAGTTTATTTATTACTTACATACTTGAGTCATAATAGGAATCGTTGTATTTAAAATTTATGGATTATAATTACATACATAAACTTGGATTTTGATAGCTCAAAGAAATAAATATCAGGTTCAACATTTTAATATCAGCATCGAGGTCGTAATTATTATAATTATATTGATGGAAATAATGGTTGAATCTACTAAAATTAATATGAATTTATTACTAAAATATATAATTATCTACTGATTTTCAATGTATAAATTAATACTGATACTTGTAAATGTCTTGACGATAATTTACTCCTGGCGATACGATTATATCATTATCAACGATTTAAAAATTATAACAAAAAATCCAACCGGCGCTTTATCTATCTACGTAAATAGCCAGTTGGTAGCATATGAATTCTATGTACGTTTCTATTCCAATAATCACGCTTAATGTGTGAGTTTGAATACTAGTTGAATACTAGTTTATGATTCATATTTTATAGCAAACAATTTGCATATTTCCTATTTCAATTATTACTTTAGTCCAAGCCTTGCCAGCGACCGCCAGTAGCTATAAATCAATAATTGTCAATAAAGACAAAGGAACAACGGAGGAGACTGCATTCCCACACTATCTCTAGTATTGGCACAAAACCTACCTTCTCTTTGATATGTTTATACGACCATGGCTTAATATAAGATTTTTCCATTCATTCCTTTGTAGAAATAAACAGACTTTTAGTCTACTTGGACCCATTCTTCTCATTTCTTCTTATTTATTCATCGTTATTTCTTCTCATTGACGACTTGCGTGGTGGAGCGGTACATCTGTAAGTAACATCGTATAGAACTTATTTTCTATCTGAAATCAATCACAGATGTGTTGTGACAGACGACCCGCGTGGCGCAGCGATTCCCGACCAGACAGGTATCTGAATGACGAGTTTAGATTCGTGTTCTGTGTCTGGCTATTTGTGTATTTATCTTGTGTGTGTCCATGGTACCCACGACACAGGACCAGGAGAAAATCCTACTGTGGGGCTATGAGTGTAAAAAGCGTGTGTGTGTGTATTTCAATAATAATTAAGTGGAGAGAAGAACGATTTTAATCAGTTTACAAGGCTTAGAATTAACTATTCACAGCTAATACCACTGGCTTTCGAAGGACGAAAGATAAGCGTCATCTGTAAATAGAATGGGTTAAGTAGCCCATTCTATTTAAAACAGTGATTCCACGCCCGATTGATTAAAATCGATACAAGGCTACAAAAAAAATGAACTAGGACTAAATAGATTTTGAAACGTTCAAAAATCTTTTGGAAACAATGGATTAATTCTGAAGTACAACAAATAATATATTTAAATGTGTCTAAAAATACAACAATTAACAATACAAATTTGAAAACAAGCGAGTAATATAATAAGACTTTGGAAGAATACATGAACTTTGAAGTAACGACAATTTTCTTTTCTTTCTAGAACTGCGTGAAGCGTTCGAAGCCGAAGCGCAAGAAGTAAAGAAACCACGTCTGCTCCTCACAGCCGCCGTACCGGTGGGCCCAGACAACATCAAGAGTGGCTATGACGTGCCTGCTGTTGCAAGGTAATTAATACCACCAGTCATAAAACTACCTATATCTAGCAAACACCGATAAATTTGCTGTAAATGGATATTTTCCAACAGACAAAGTTTTTTATTCAAATCTTCAAGTACTACTATTATCAGCGTGACGATAAGCATTATTTTTTTATCTGACTGAAGTAGCAAACGAGCATGCAGTCCACCTGATGGTAAGTGGTCACTGCCGCCCAGAGACATCTGTAATCAACTTCATACAGAACATGGGTTTCATCTGAAGTCAATCACAGATGCGTTGCCACTCTCAAGGACTGTGATGATTGCCTCATGTTAACTATCCATTACACAAATATAAATGTAATGGATAATTAACCTCTTTTCTTTGAGAAGTCGGTTAAAAAGTTGGAAATACATAATTCTCGCCGTCTATACTCTCAACTTGGGTAGATTCCTTATTGTCTTGATCTTTTTTGAAAGTTTTAATATTTTCTAATTCAAACTACATAACTTAATGTTAACACAGAGTTTACAACAATGCTACTGAAATTTACATGAGTTGCTTTATAAGCTACTATAGTCTTGCAATAGATGCGAGCAGGAGATATTTGCTATTCATAACATGGAATTTATGCAACATCACACTATCAATTCATGAGAATTAGCGCTTCCGCTACTTAGATACTCAAATCTGAAATAGCAAACACTATATTAATGCAATTACACATATACAAAGCTGAGTATAAAAAGTCAAAGATAACAATTCTTTAATTGTAAGTACTTGTAACCAACACTCCGCTATCATAATGTTGTCCTAATTAATCAAAAGCGCTACCATTGCGAAATATTCTTCAGTTAGCATTCGAGCCTTATTATTCAATATTCGCTACGTTTTCCCACATTCACACACAATGTATTCAATACAATGTTATCTGTTTCTCGCTTCAAACTATACAGTACTCGGATACCTTCCTTATTTCCTTCGCAATATGTTCCATTGAGTTGTGATGTTTATTTACAATCTGCATTGATAGGTTTGTGAAGTGCCATAGTGTCTGATGTCGGGCCCTTATCAAGTTGTCAGAAATGCCTATACAACTCAGCATGCCATTGAAAACCGCACCATTTGATACGGAACTTAATTCATAAGTTTCATAACAGATGAATAATATCTTTCACGAAGTATTAGTGAATGGAGTTACCCAGTTTCCGCGAGAAACTGTTAGGTTTTCTTGGTACGGTGTATTTTTCAAGCTTCGTATAGAAAAATATTCCAGCTGATTTTATAACCTTTGGAAACGGTGCCTTAATAAGCTTTACTGTGGATGCTCCTTTTTATATTACTATGAAAAATATCTATAGAATTTAGTGCAAATTGCAAGTAAAGGTCTGCTCTCCTTAATTAGAGGTTTTCCAGTATATCGATTTTCAGTATAATTTCAACCATCTCGTTACACAGTTAACCATCTATGGCAAAATTATATTTAACTCACTAATTACTTACAACATTCCGAAAACTAACCCAGCAATAATTATGCAGTTACCTGGACTTCATCAACGTGATGGCGTACGACTTCCACGGTAAATGGGAGAGGGAAACTGGCCACAATGCCCCACTGTACGCCCCGTCATCTGACTCTGAATGGAGGAAGCAGCTCTCTGTTGATCACGCTGCTCATCTCTGGGTTAAACTTGGTGCGCCTAAGGAAAAACTTATCATTGGTAAGTATTGAAGAAAATTGTATGAATTTTTAAAACTGCACTGTTGATAAATTTTCAACATTAAACTTAAAGAGATAAATCAAAAAGAAACTGTCCCTTTTCATATAAATGTCCTTGTGTTTTATTATTTCTACATTTAAAACATCGTGTCACATTAATCGTATTCCTCTTAGGATTGTTAATTACAAATGATTAATAAATAAATCCCTTATTTAGGAAGTATTCTCGTTTCTCTTTTGTTCGGATTCGCTTTTACCATTCTTTTAGATCAAAATTTGATATTAATATCCGGATGCTCAACCGCTTCTATATAATTTAAGTCTTCTTATGATGCAGCAAACGCATCTGCGGTTATGAGACTTTAATATTAAACCGAGTTTACCTCTTTAGCATGCGAAAGATTTCCTTCCAACAAAAGATTTTCAAAATTACGGCTTTGCGTTCAATCTTTAAAAATTTCAGGTATGCCGACATACGGACGAACGTTCACTCTGTCCAACGTGAACAATTTCAAAGTGAATTCTCCAGCGAGTGGAGGGGGCAAGGCGGGCGAGTACACAAAGGAAGGAGGCTTCCTCGCGTACTACGAGGTGATTTTCATTAAACATTCCCTATCCTTTAGGTGGTAGTCTTATCGAACGTGAGCTTACGCACGATGAAATCGTTGGTACTAATTAACGGAGTGTTATAGATGCGAAGGAAACAGTTAAGATAATAGCTAAATAATCATTCGAATTGTGCTTTTATTTGTATAAATAAATATAAAAGAAAACGTTTTTACATGATAATCCATTTAATTACTAGTAATGTTAGTGTATTACGCTCTTCTGTGCAATCAGAAAATCCTTTTAAGTTTTGAACAATAAGCGTACCTGCTTAGCGTAACCTATAATAATTTTTAAAACAATTATTAATACACATTAAATTTACAAATTATACTTTGTAACTTAAACATCATCAGCTACATAGTCATTGTATGTCATTGTATGCAACTTCATATAACAAATTCACAATTAATAATTAATATCAAATTCACATAACACCATTGTTAATGTTTTAAAAACAAATAAAGCGTGAATTAAACTGAAAATCTTAAAGCGAAACAGCCTGTTTTCCGTCTCTTCTATTAAAATCGCTTGTGATGAGGCGTGTATTATTAAGCAGGGTCTCGAGGGACTTAATATTGTGTCGCAGCAGTCCACAATGATAACATCTTCGTTTCTAGACACCTTTGAAGCCATATTGTCATTTTCCAGTTAAGTGAACTTGTTTGATGACAGGCTTAGAGACAACGAGAAATGAGAACGTGAAATCTTAATTATTTGAGCTTTCAAGAAAATGAGTTTCTTATTAAACTTCTCATGATCTTTACGTAGCAATGTGTGTACATTCCATTAATTTTTATTTTAACTTAAGTTGATATTGGAAGTTTAATTTATATTAGAATCGTCCAAGCACATAGTGCATTCATTATCACCTAATTGAGATTTAGTATGCCGAGTGAATTAAAATTTGCATTATCTTTAGACCATTTTTGTCCCACTATTGGTCTTATATTTCATCACAGAGTGAGAAGAGTTCTACTCGTCTTTAAGTTTTCAAAGTTCCGTAACTATCACATAACTTAGAGATCTTTTTTACACCACATAACCATGTAGCTAACATGGAGATTTTATCAGATGTTATCCCTCGTCATTGAATCAAGAGATAATTAATTTCAAATACGCAATAATATTCGAAAATCAGGAGCTTAGAGATCAGATTCTGAAGCCTCCAGTGTGAGATATCTAATTTCAAATTAGGATAATGTTATTTGTAGGTTAGATATTTGATATTTATTACAGCATATATTTTCAATTTCATGTATAATCTAACAGGTTTGTGAAATTCTTCGCAACGGAGGTGCCTATGTTTGGGATGACGAAATGAAAGTGCCTTATGCTATCCAAGGTGACCAGTGGGTTGGTTTCGATGATGAAAAGTCCATCAGAAATAAGATGAGGTAAGGAATATCAATCATTAATTATATAAAGAACTACGCATATGCTGTCAGATTGTGAAAGATTTGGGACGTAAACACGCTAGACGTTTAAAAATTTAATGACTGCACCATTATAACACTAAAAAAGATTAAGATTTCCTCTAAGCCATTAAAATGCAGTAAATCACTTTCATACGTTTTATTAAAATCCTCGGAAAAAGCAACACATCAACACTCGACTACAGATAGGACTCTTGTTACGAATAAAAAGTAATAGATATGTAATAAAGTTATATAACGCAATATTGTTTTGATAAATCAGAGATTTGGATGATTTTGAGTAACCCAAATACGCATATATAGTTTGTAGGAAAAAATCCTACTCACATAGTACGTGCCTTTGTTATGTATGTAAAACCTCGCCTTTAGCTATTTTTGAGATTACCTTCAAACCATCAAACGATAGTGCACGTGCTTATAACACCTCACGTTTTTGCTAGGTTGGCTCAATTTTGACCCTTACGTCCCTATCTATAATAACCTTGTGACGCGCCTTCATGAAATGACAGCCTCTGTTTGCCCGATCCGCTCTTCATGAGGATCATCTGGTAATTTATGACCGGGATTTGCGACGGTTATGAAAAAACCAATGTTTATTTGGACGGAGGAAAATTATCATAAAGTTATCTTTCGGGCGCATTTAAGAATGAAGATGAAAGGAAATTTACTATGATGTTTAATTAAAATGCACTAACGATACTTTGCTATGAAGCTCACTAAAAAAAATTCGTCACTATTAATCCCATTATTGTTTCATTGCTGGGTACAAGTCTTTTAGAAATGTACTAAGGACGATCAGATGTCGGTGAGGTTTCGGCAATATGGGCCATATACTTAGTAGCTTCTAATGTAATGGCGGACTGCACTATAGTAGTCCCTAATATGTGAAGACCAAAAAAATTTACAGAGAAAATTTATTGGTGTAAGTAAAAAAAAGGCTAAGTACACTTCGTGGGCAAAAGGAGCAATACCGTGAGCCGCGGATTGCCGATCGTGGTTGTAGATCACATTCTTCCTCGATAGCCAGAAGTGTAGGTGTAATGACGAGTAATCGTCACACCTAACACAGTTAAAGGTTTTTTAATAAGCACATATGAATCTTCATAATATCGGCGCTTGATATTCAAACTTCTAACCGCTAGATTAAGAGATAAAATTTCAAATAACAAAATCAGCACTGAATCGTGCACCAAACTACTGGAAAAAATATCGGTTTTGTGAAACGCAAATAACGTCAAGAACTTCTTATTCCTTTTAATATTCGGCTCATTAAACTTTATAAATGGATGTAATAGGTTGCATGATTTATTTAATTAAATATCTTGAACTGCGATACGAGAAATTTAATTTTAATGATTGTAATCTGATCTCTTATTAGTTCCATTCACAGTTTCACCAATTGATTTATCAGCAATGTCTGGCAGTTATTTTCACATTTTATTAATGTCACGAATCTTTAAAAGTAAAGTAGGTATATAGCATAGTAGTCATAATTTTTAATTATCCTTCGTTTTGTCCGTAATTGGTTATTTTTTGATAATATCTTTGATGTCATATATCTTTGAATACGTATAATTTAGTCTTTATTACTTGATGGCAATCTTCATTAGGTTTAAGTGATAGGCAAACGGCAGACTTTGACGGGCAAAAACACAATTATAAATGTTATTTTGTTGTGTTATTAGGTTTTATGTATAAATCTATTAATTATTATCAATGCTTTAATTAATAGGTGGATAAAAGACAATAACTTCGGTGGCGCTATGGTCTGGACCGTGGACATGGACGATTTTAGCGGCAGTGTCTGCGGTGGTGACGTCAAATACCCACTCATTGGCGCTATGAGGTAAGGTTATCTGTGAATAATTTGCATTATCAATTCCGTTCTTATCATCTAAGATGTTAGTAAAATCTAAAATGCATACATTTTACTGGTTTCAAACCGCTTACACTTGATTACTGCATACATTTTCTACGTAATAACGTCAATCTCAGATATGCTTGACCTTACGTTATTGTATATGCTTTACCACACATCTTAAAGAAAAACACCGAAGTTTTATATTAATATAAAATGAATGTGCAGTTATATAGTCTCAACATCAATCATATACCCTTTAACTCATGTCATAAATAGGAGTTTTGACTCCACTAATCTTAAGAAATATGTCTTTAATATCGTCGTGGTTTAGCTTACTCAAAATTATTATGCCACTACATATTGGAATATTGCTGAAATTCCATCTAATAATTTCCCTACCTTCATATAATTAATTATCAGTCTACTGCATTTCAAATATTCGTAATAAGCGAGTCAAATTCCTTCGCTGTAATTAGAAGGATATTGTTCAATGTGACCTGACTAGAACATACGTTGTTAAGATTATGTACTACGATTATTATATATAGTCGTTAAATAAATCAATAATTATAAAAAAATACACCCGAATATTTTAAAATGATCAAGTGAAAAGAACAATCAACTAATTTAAAACTTCCTTTAGCAAAACTTTGATAAAATATTTGAGAAGATATAAATTGTATATTTGAATTTTAGTTTGTCACTATCTGAAACATAAATAGGTACATACATAAAAGGACATTCGTTCATTTTCTCCAAAAAAGCAGGCGGATAATAAGTTAATATTGCTTGTATTGCGGACATTTTTTTTTGACTTAAAAAAGTAAACAAAAACGTCTTCACATCAGAACAAAAATCACACATTATTTGTTTCCAGAGAGGAGCTCCGAGGAATATCTCGTGGGAAAGACGCTAAAGATGTAGACTGGGCTTCGGTAGCAGCCAGTGTCGTAGTGGAAGTAACAGAGAAACCTCAACCGATCAAGATCAGCCTGTCTGACGTCCTGAGCAGAGTGAAGAAACCCACGAAGACCCTCGTCATCAAGAATCCCACTATTGCTAATGCTTTGGTTGACAAGAACAGTAAGTGTTAAATTTTAAACTTTAAACTTATTAACTTAAATTAAAAGTAATGAACCTTATAATTTTAATTCTAATTTAAAACTTTCTAGAATTTTACTAAATATGCAGCTAAACTTTAATTTCGAACCAGTTTGAATTAAAGTTTAGCTGCATATTTAATCCTATTAATATTAACAATGTTTGCAAGTTTATTATTTAATCAAGCAAAAATAAAGTACTATGCATGTTAGTTGCACAATTAACTTATCACGTGAATTTGAATGAAAGTCTTTTTGTATTAACCTACTGTGTCATATTAGTCCTTGTATGAAATGAATCTGAACTTAAATAATTATTGTATGAATGTTTTTTTATGCGCGCCCGACTTGAACGTGGCCGTTTTTTTCGTTCTTAAATAAGTTGAAGTATACGCAGAACAAGTCTTTGCTAGTAGGTAACAAAACTTATGTATTGAAGATAGTAAAACGTATTTCAATTGAACTTAAAGACTTTATTTAAAAAATGGTCATAAAAGTGCTGTAAAAATCGCTTAATAAGAAAGTTAAAATGTTAAAAAAGAAACTTAAAAAATATACATTGAAAAATAATATAAATGTAACACCGTAGAATTCAATCCGAGAGTTAATTACCTACCATTTATATACAGTTATCACAAAATACTCATTTCGATACGAAATAATATATAGAATAAAATATTACGAGGCATGGCATATCTCTACAATCGATAATAAGATCGTATTTTATTAACTTTTTGCGCGTAAGTTAATATGTCCCAGTGTACGTATTACAGTACCAACTTTCACTCTTCACTCACCAATTGACAGAGACAATATTTTTTATATCACTCCATTATTACTTTCTAAAGCGCTTATGATACTTGCACTTAAATTTCTAAAGATTTCACCAATGCGTTTGTATAACTTACATTGTATTACGTATTGTTACGCATGCAATTTAATTTAACAAACTTCACAATGGAATGTAAACTTTTATTCAATATTCCGACAAAGAAACCACAAGTATTGTACACGTGACACTAAAAGCTACAAATCTTAAAGAGGAGTGTCACAAGGGTCACTTCTAGGTACTCTGTTGTTCCCAACTGTTAAGAATGGCTTGACACGACAGCGAGCGACATAGTTGCTAAAAGTTTGAGACATCGAGGGCTTTTACGCTCGAGTCTTTAACGACCAGAGTATTAGAGCCCCGATGTTATAACTACAGTTTGTTGTGTGAGCTAAATGGAAGGGTGAGAAGGGTCGCGACAATTTGGCGAAAGCAAGAAAGGAAGTTTATGGGTCTCGTGATTTAGACCCGTCAGGTTTATGACTCCAAGCGACAATCTCTACAAGTAGGTGATTCGAAGTTTTATGCGTTCTCGAGTGGGCGTTGGTAATAAATAACATATTTCTGAGGGTTGCCAGTAGTTCCTTGAATAGTATTTTTATATTTTTCTTTCGCATAAAATATATAAACGATATTACTTCTTTACGTTACGTCCTGTCAGATCATATAAATCATAAGGAAACCTTCATAAAATATAATGCCCGTATGAGAGCTTTCAATATTACATTTTTACATCAAACTAATGAAAATGAAGACAAAGTAATATTTCCATCATATATCATACGCCAAAGATTAATTTTACTTTGAAAGTATCATTCAATTTAGAAACTGATTAGATCTTAATATTGAAAATTACTCTTCAATGTCATTTGCGAGCAAGAAAATTAGATTTCCATCCTAAATACTTTCTAATTGGATGATTTATGGAATCTCAGCGTATATTAAAGAAAATCACGTTTTTATGAACAATATTATGTCGTTCAGAATTTATTAACGTCTTCATCTAATATCAATTTTCTTTGGGATAATAATTTGTATGGGGTATATTTTTTTTGGGTTCTCTGAAAGATATTTTAATTAAATGCCCTTGTTATGTGATATTAACGACTCAATGGAACTTCGGTTATGGGAATAGTTGGTATCAAATAAATCATCAAGTGATGTTATGTTGAAATTAGATTAATTTGCAATATTATAGCACACGCATACAGCGTTATAGCATATGTTATGGATCTATAACATGTCGGGATGCTCCTATAAATTGAGCTGTGAGAATTCCTCACAGCTTTCTTTCTTGTTTAAATAGTTTGCTATAGAAAGAATGTAGCAATTTTAAAAACAAAAAGCAGTAGCATACTACATCGCATAGTGGAGCGACAATTCGTAACACTGATGAACGAAAGACAAACAATAATTCAGCAGGTATTAGAACCAGTTTAATTCGATCAGAGACGTACCACCGCCACACCTATTTCTAGCAACAGGTGGTAGAACCAGTATAGTTCGACCAGGGAAGTACCACCGCCACACCTATTTCTACTTACCTCAGCAAGAACCCCTGTTCTGTATAAAGTTGCTTACAGATGTCCATGTGGCAATGACTACTTCCCATCAGGTGAACCATGCTCGTTTGCTAATTTAATAGGATAACAAGAATTCCTAGGCAGAAATATAGATGCGTGAAACATGAATCGCTATAACAGAAATGTAAATCTTAGATGCATTTTATAGATTTATTGCAGTATGCTAATTAGTTTCAGGCGCTATAGAAGTTTCATGAATGGCAAAACTTTACAACGTGCAACTTTGCGAAGCGAGGGAATAGTTCGTTGGATCAAGTTTTGCTTATGCTAATAAAAATGGTATTATTGACAATATTAGAAATATAGAGAATAAATACTCGGCGGACATAATTAATACAATATTTTATAATCTTGGAAAATGTTTGCAATTGTGTAAGTGGAAAGAATAACTGGATCGTAAACATTCCCTCCAACCGAATTTTGAGGACCCGTATTTCAACGTAAAATAAATAACAGAATAACGTCATAACGAAAAATAAAAATTATTTAAGTCATTTTCTCGACTTGTCATTGACAAGGTGAGAATAGAGCATAGTCCCACTTTTCATATTGAGACATGCAATATGAATTACATAGGTTATCCTAACACATTGACATGCAAAGGGAAGTGCGAGGATTGAAATACTTAAATTAATACTTTGTGTATTGATATGTACGGCTCAGCTTTATATATAATAACATATACATTATATTACAAACTAATCGTCTAATATAGTACGAGTATCTATTATGAATCTATTTGATAAGAATTTATTCTAATTATTATACATTTAAACATTATTTCTCAATTTCAGAGCGTGATCCCCAAGTCCTCTGCTACCTCACCTCCTGGTCATCAAAGCGGCCCAGCGCTGGGCGCTTCATGCCGGAGAACGTAGACCCCACACTTTGCACCCACATCATCTATGCCTTCGCCACTCTCAAGGACCACAAGCTCACTGAAGGGGATGAAAAGGACGCTGATATGTACGACAAGGTCGTCGCTTTAAGGGAGAAGAACCCTAACCTTAAGGTAATTTTCTTTTATTGCTACACTAGCTAACCCGGCGAACTTCTTTACGCCTAAAAGTCAAAAATCTAAAATCATCAGTGTTCCTCTACTATATTATGCATGTATTATACATAAAAACCTTCCTCTTGAATCACTCTATCTATTACCAAAATTACATTAAAGTCCGTAGCGTAGTTTTAAAGATCTAAATATATAGGGACAGACAGCGGGAAGCGACTTTGTTTTATACTATGTAATAAAGACACAAGCAATTCGAGATCTTAATTTGACGATCTTGTCTTTATGTTATGTTCTGTGGTGTATTAAGTTAATCTAGGTTATAAGCAATGTGCCAAATATCAGCAAAATGCGATCTATATCTATATATCTATATCTTTTCCGTGAATGAGTAGCAAATATTGTGAGAATAGATGTGTATATATATATCCTTACAAAACTTTGTAAAAACTACTACAAAAACTACGACCATTAATACGAGATCTTAATTAGGTAGTTATCTTGTTTTAAGATTATATTATCGCATTTTTTCTCGTTTGTATTGTTCTTTTCTGTTAGGTTATTTTTCATATCTCTATCATAACATTGCCGGTTCAATAATCTAATATATAAAATTCTCGTGTCACAGTTTTTGTTGCCATACTCCTCCGAAACGGCCTGACCGATTTTTACCAAATTTTATATGCTTATTCAGTAGGTCTGAGAATCGGCCAACATCTATTTTTCATACCCCTTAAGGGTTGTCCACCCTTAACATTTTTTTATTTTTTATATGGCAAAACAACGTTTGTACGGGACAATTAGTTATTGTTATATTTCCTTTAATTACAATATTTTGTTCTGTATTTTTTTGTAAAATTTAGCGATACAAAGTAAATGATTTTTAGTATATTTTTTATAAAGTATGTTCTGTATTTAAGGTTATTTGTTTTTTTTTTTACAAGCACATAATTGAATGAAATGTCTGCTAATTCTCTATTAATCAAGTGCTAGTATAAAATGTGTAGTAAAAATACATAAACAGGCTATACTTTAACAATGACTGTCTAGCAGAAAAAAGTATTTTTATTTTAAATTAGTCTATACAGTATAAATAAAGCTGAGCGAAACTCTTGTATAGATCGTAACTTACTTAATCTACAAGTTAGGCAAAGTCAGGCTAATGGCTCGATGTCATTAGCGCTTGTACGGTTCATTAAGTTAGTCTCCTTTGTTACCGCGTCGTTCCTTATTGCTGATAACCGTAGTGGCAGAGCGGTTACCATACCGGGCTGACGCGCAGTGGGTCCCGAGTTCAATTCCCGGCTAGACAGGTATCTGAATGAGGAGTTCAGATTCTTGTTCTGGGTCTGGGTGTGTATTCGTCTTTGTGTGTGTCCATGGCACCCACGACACAGGAGAAAATCCCAAATCCTACTATGGGGCTATGAGTGTAGAAAGCGTTTTAGGTTTAAGTTTAGAGTGACCATATTGGATATGCAATGGATTCCGGGTTCGATCCTTGACCAAACAATTTTTTAAAAAAGGCGCTTATATTTCTATAACTTATATTTCTGTTCTATTTTTGTGTTTATAACAATTTATTCAATGAAAACCTTTTTTGCACTTTGCGCAAAAGTAACATCTAAGATATATATTTGTAGTGATCACATGAAACGTAATCAATAGCTACTAGGTTTCATTTGATATCCATATTGCTATAATAGTGAAAAAACATCTCTTCCCGGGAAGCAAAAGGACTCATTGTATGATCTTCCACCATGTTAATAAAAAAATATATCGCCTATGTCACTTTGCAAACTGACTATTGAATATTCTATTTCGTTTATTATGTTTGTGTAAAACGCAAGGTAGTGTGTAATGTGTTTTTAGTTGATTTTATGTATGTTTTATGCATTATTTGGAAAAAGCATTGCGTAATTCTTCTGCGTAAATTCATACTCCTTCGTCTGCGGCAAGTATCTTAAAAACGGATCACAAGTTTTTGCTTTACGTATTAATATAGATATACAAACATACATACACAAATTCTAAATCATTACGATTCACGTCAAGTTAAATTACCGTACAAATAGGGCATTATTAGCACACCTCTTCGCATCTGTATCAAATACCTACTCAAAAGCTCGAAAACTTTTAACGATCATTCTTGGGAAATGTTGAACAGAATAAGAAGTTAATAGAAGTCTTACTCTCGGAATACAGCATCTTAATATTACAATAAGGCCTCTTGCGCACGTAACTAAATTCACAAGTCTTCCTACGCTATTCTCGTTGTATTCAACAAATCCGTCGACGTATGGAGAATTAGCACGCCATTGTTTTGAAGTCGTGTTGCCGGGTGTGTGATGCGCCTTACCACGGTAATGGTACCTACAGTATTCTAACTTCTTACAAACGCACGAAACGCAAGTTGTACCTACGCGCCTCGATTTCGGTATGCACTCGGTATGCAACAGCTAAAGAATGTGCCGTAGTGACGAGCAGGCGGTGTGACGTTATTTAAGCAGTGGATCTTTTTATTTAAAAAATAATGTAGCGAAGACCAGTTGTAAACTATATTAGGATGTTTTTGATTGCATTAATTGTGCATAAACACGTCCAGTGTTAATTTTTTTTATTTTGGTTGGTAAAATAAAGAAATATAAATAAAGAATCTTTAAACCGAAATATTATTCAGTGTGAAATTTACAACTATTATTTGTGTACGATTTGTTATTAAGTCTCTCAAATATTAAAAGAACGCGTTGTTTAATACCTTAATCTACTGAATAAAATATATAATAAGTAATAAAGAAAGTCAAGTATGCAGATGTAATTAAAATACTTTAGACGGGTAGCTCTAATGCATACTCTCGTCCAGCGCGTCTGTAGGTATAAAATTCAAGGACAGGGCAGAGTGAAATTACTGTATGATACTAGTACTGTGCCCTTACTTAGCAACTAAGGCACCCGAGTAAGCCTTAAGAGCATCACATTAACCCATTCCAACTCTAAAAGTTTTAAATGCTCATAACTTGGTACAAGTTTAAATTTCAAAGTGGCAAGTTTAAGTAAACTTTAACGGGCGTGAGATCAATAAGTTATGTAATGTCATTATGCAGATTTTAACTCGTTAACTTTTTTTAAGATTGATAAATTGTACGCAACGTAGAAAAATATTATATAAATATAATATTGGAATTGACTTTTACGCGTAATTTTTATCTTCAAAAAAAGAAGGAATTTCGCAATTCGACTGAAATTGTGTATTACTATCCTTAGTAAAATTGAAACATCAAACGAACAAAACAAAAACCTAGGAAATTTCCAGTTCTTGTCCATTTAGGCTGCTCTAAAAATATTTCAATCACTCTTAGAAGCGAAACATAAAATAAATTCTTTCAAGCCCTTATCTGGAAAAATTCTAAATATTTAAGCACTATTCTCTTAGGGTGTACCGTCATTTATCACATCAAATCTGGGTGCTACATTAAAAAAAATGATTTTGCAGTTACATTACTTTTATTATAACTAACTAATAATAGTTATCGTTCGACCAGTGTAGTGATAGCCTAATGGTAGAGCAGCAGCAATGGTAATGATAGAGCAGCCTAATGGTTGAAACTTGCCCTCTCGATCGGGAGGTCCGAGGTTTAAACCCAGGCACGCACCACTGATTTTTATAAAATTATGTGCGTATTAGAAATTCATTATCACTGATTTTCGGCGAAGGAAATCATCGTGAGGAAACCTGAGAGTTCTTTTAAAAAAAAGATCTCGGAAATGTGCGAAGTCCACCAACTCGCACTTGGCCAGCGCGGTGGACTATGACTTAAACTCTCTCATCCTGAGAGAAGACCCGTGCCCAGCAGGGGGACAATAATGGGTTGACAACAGTTATCGTTCAAGTTATTTTACACCATATTTTTTTTAATGTGGCCCAAGTCTCAAGGCACAACAACCCCATCTATCTCTGCCTAGTAACAGCAATATAACAGCAGAAAACTTATGTATAGGAACTTTTTTTACTTGGTCCTTAAGAGAAGTAACGTCTCTGTGGTCAACCTCAAACCTTATCTAGGGTTAATTACAGATGTCCATGGATGGCGGTGGCCTTTAACTGTCAGCTCGTTTGTCTATGGTTGAGTTAATTGTAATTCGAAGCGATTAAACGTACTCATACCTATTTCTACCTTATAAAAACTCAAACAGCTTCTTTTTTGTAGATTTGTCACAAATATAGAACGATAGTATAAGGTCACATAACTTAACTTAATAGCGACGAAAAATGAACTGTGTCTATGGCCAAGAACATTTCATATCAATAGATGTACGAGTGCCGACAAATGTAATAACTCCCTCATTCCCCTTTTCAGTTGAAAAAATCTTTAATTGAAATTCCGTACAAAATTAGGTTTATTGCAAACATTTGATTCAAGTAGATCCGCTACAATAGTAGTCATTTTATCCAAATTAATTAAATTACTTAGATATTTCATTCGGTTCTAGGGACTTGTGTTATTTACATTTATTTTAATAATCAGACTCTTTCTTAGGGCTTAAAAACCATTAAAGCGTAATAAATAACTAGAAAAGTAATTAACTAATGCCATATATTTTGTAGAAGCAAATTTATCGCCTTAAAGTGAAGTTTAGGGATATTTTTTCTTGAATATTCCTTTTCTTCCCTTAGTTGATTAAGCATAAATTAGGATTTAAATGCGATTTGCATTACTTTGCTTCAATCGTTATCTTGATATTTCACTACATCTCTATGTAATTCTTTATAACTATAAACGTTTAAAGGTATTGTTAATATTGTTACGGTTAATAACGGGTCTGACTAATCCCTTCAGAGCACTATCTCGTCGCCACACAGCAATATTGCCATACATTTCTGCATAGATGAATTTTATACTAATATTTGGTTTACCAGTGCATTATATGACTTATTTAATAAATTGAAATTACTGAAGACGTGTATGATGTATGTAGGTATATCTCATACATACTTCATACTCATGCCAGACGGGGGACTGATTTAAGATGACTATTGCTCATGATTACGCCTGCCTCTATCCAATCAATTCCAATTGTATCGGACACATAAGGTCGTCTACGGATGAACTATCTTCAACTTAGACTCGCCTATTATTACTGAAATTTGCAAGTCAGAACACTGCTTTATTTATTGTAAACCTAGATTGTTGTCTATCAAATACCCTTTACTTTGCATAAATTCTTATTGAGTTATTTTTTGCCATCTCTCCTAAGTTTTATATTATTGTAATTTCTATCAAGTTTCCTATCTTTGCATAAATTCTTATCTAGTTCCCTTTTGCCATTTCAATTTTGATTTTTTAATTTTGATTTCAGATCCTACTCGCCATCGGTGGTTGGGCATTCGGTTCCACGCCTTTCAAAGAACTCACCTCAAACGTGTTCCGTATGAACCAATTCGTCTACGAAGCCATCGAGTTCCTGAGGGACTACCAGTTCAACGGTCTTGACGTTGATTGGGAGTATCCTAGGTAAGTTCATTAAGTAGATTTAAGATAGTTTTGAAGTCATCAAATAACTGGCAAATGAAAATTCATTGTTATTATTTTACAACTATTGCTAAATTTTAATATTTTTTTTTTATTTGACTGGCGTGGCAAACGAGCATGCAGTCCACCTGATGGTAAGTGGTCACTGCCGCCCATGAACATCTGTAATCAACTTCATACAGAACATGGATTCCATCAGAAATCAATCACAGATGCGTTGCTACTCCCGAGGACTATGATGGTCGCCTCATGTGAAAGTGTGCCGGCAACCACACCCTTCTATCGAAACGCAAGAAATGCTTCACGCTAGAAATAGGTGTGGCGGTGGTACTTCCCCGGTCGAACTACACTGGTTCTACCACAATAAAGGCATTGTGGACGAAGAGAACTCTGGCATTCATTAGCTAATGTTGATGGGTTGAAAAACGTACGTTTTTTCAGCTCTGTTTTGAGATAGTGTAGTCGAAAATGCCCCGCAAGACTAAGAAGAGCTATGAGTATCTAAAATTCAAAGCTATAATCCCTCTAAATTATTTCGAGTTAATGCCTAAACAAGAATTCGCTAAATGAATAATATTAAAACTGACAGTATAAGACACAATAAATCAAACTTTTTTCTTTAAACACATACTTTTTTACAGAGGAGCTGATGACCGTGCAGCATTTGTATCTCTTCTAAAAGAACTTCGACTAGCCTTCGAAGGAGAGGCCAAGACATCTGGTCAACCTCGTCTCCTGCTCACAGCTGCGGTACCTGCGTCCTTCGAAGCGATTGCTGCTGGATATGATGTTCCTGAAATCTCTAAATACTTGGTGAGTTGATTCTCGGATTTTTCTTGACGACCGTATTTCAGGGAATATATTATGTCCAGTGGAACTATCGAGTTAAAAGTGTTCTTTATATACCAGATACTTGGATTTCTTTATCTTCTAGTACATTTTTACCGAAATCGAATCATGTTTTCTGATCTTTTCATTTAATCAAGGCAACTTTCATTTGTTTGTCTTGTATTAGCAACATTGCAGCAGCAGCATAGTATACTCTATCTATTCTATTCTTAAAATGGTTTATATCTGTTACTTCTATTAATCCTACATTATTGATTTTAAATGATGTTAATTTCCAGGACTTCATCAACGTGATGACCTACGACTTCCACGGTCAGTGGGAACGTCAAGTTGGACACAACAGCCCTCTCTTCCCCTTAGAAAGTGCTACTAGCTACCAGAAGAAACTAACAGTGGTAAGTGTAGTATAAAGTAGAATATCTAGCCTAGTGAGCTTGAAATTGACTGGAAACTTGGAGAAGACCTCTCAAACAGAGGTTCATGAAAAGACTTATACATGAATAGTACTATTACCTCACTATTGTTGACTAAACATTTTCAATGTGCACCAATTGTTATCAAACATTTGTACTTGCATTGTTTGGTATAATGTTTCATTTCATGTATATCAATATTATTTGTGATGTCCTTAATTTCAAGTGGTCCTTGACCACTATTATTATAAATAATAAACAATATTAAAGTAACTGTATAAATACTACAAAATATACACACTCGAACTTCATCGAATTTAATTTTGATAACATGTCTTATAACCTTACTTATTTTGATATGTGTGTGTACTTTAATCAAAGTCTTTCATATTAATTATAAGTTTAGACAAGCTTTTCGTTACGTATCAGAAAATAAATTAACAGATTCTCTTGCGTAACGAGAAAACTCAGATAGAAGTTGCTTAACTTTACAAACAAAAGGGAATAATTTATCAAAGCTTATAATTATTTCGGAATCCAAAACTGGTTTTTATAGAATCTGATTACGTCATTGGTTTTGTAAATGTTTGAGGATCTAAAGATATTGAGGAAGAGATCAAATATTATCTTACTATTTCTTGCGTGAAAGAAATATTAAATACTTTTTCAAAACCATATTTATGTTCATTATTAAATTTGCAGAATTCGAGTGGATCTTTCCTTTCCAATATGTTTTACAATTATACAAACCATCATTAGATATACTGGTTGTATCACGTTCAAAACTAATTTCTTGATCATCAGAAACATTACCATTTTCTCCATAAGTGCCTTGACTAGTATTATCATCAGGATTATACTATTTCGTCTTGTGACCTTCAATTCTGCTTACAGGACTACTCAGCCCGTGAGTGGGTGCGTCAAGGAGCTCCCAAAGAGAAGCTGATGATTGGTATGCCGACGTATGGAAGATCTTTCACACTTATCAACGAGACGCAGTTTGATATTGGTGCCCCTGCTTCTGGTGGCGGTAAGTTTAGTACTGTTTTTCCAAACTAGAAACATTTTTAGAACAACTTACTATGTACTTTGTCTTAAACAATATGTGTAAGTAAGTAATAATTATGGCTTCATTCGTATAGAGTAGTTTATGTCCCGTTTCCGTTTAAAATATTAAACATGAAATCGACTTTATGTAAAATGGTTGCTGCAATTGACGAGGATTGGATGATTGAGGATAGAGGATTCCGGTTGCGTTCGTTTGGAGATCCCGGAGTCCTCTTGTTAGCGCCGAGGACGGCCACCGAGGAGTATTAGTGCAATTGATGAAAGTTCAGAATTAGCCCTTATTAAAAAGATATTTCACAAAAAAGTAACCCACAGGTAAATAAGAATGAAAAATCTATTAGGACGTTTTGTGTAATCATTCAGAAGTTCACATTTTATTGTTGGTGTTTTGGTCATATTAAACCTGTATTTAATCATGATTAATTTCCAGGCCAAACGGGCCGCTACACCAACGAGGCCGGCTTTATGTCCTACTATGAGATCTGCGAGTTCCTGAGGGAAGACAACACCACTCTTGTATGGGACAACGAACAGATGGTGCCCTTCGCGTACCGAGAAGATCAATGGGTTGGATTTGATGACGAGCGATCTCTGAAGACCAAGGTAATGTATCATTGACAAAAATGTATTTATGTCGCACATAAATGTTTGCGGAGGGACATAGGTTCCCTTTGCGTGTTCTACCGGCTTTATAATGGTGAGTGTTCCGAGGAACTGTTTGATCTGGTGCCCACATCACCCTTCCTTTATCGCACCACTCGCCGACGGATGAGGTTCCATCCGCATCAACTGGACTCGTGGCGGTCCTCCACGGTTCGGTTTGCGCGCTCGTTCCTGCCGCGGACGTGCAAGATGTGGAATGAACTTCCTCCTGAGGTATTCCCGGGGCGCTACGACATGGGGTTCTTCAAGAAAGGTGTAAAAAGAGCTCTCCTCCAAAGCCGGCGATGCATTGGCGACTCCTCTGGTGTTGCAAATGTCCATAGGTGACGGTGACTGCTTTCTATCAGGTGGCCCGTCAGCCTTATCGTTAGGTCTTAATATAAAAAAAAAAAAACATTAAACTGCTGCTGATTGTTTTCTGCCTTCAAATACCTAAAGGCTGTTTACTTTTTGATCCTATTTAATGCCATATTGAATATTTATAAGTAATTTGTTCTGCATAAAATTTTAACATAATATATATCTGGTTCTGGATTCGTGCTTAACTTTTATTTGTGAGAAAATTTACATCTACACACTGCCTTTCCTTTACTACCAGATGGCCTGGCTCAAAGAAGAAGGCTTCGGTGGTATCATGGTCTGGTCGATCGACATGGATGACTTCAGAGGATCCTGCGGTACCGGCAAGTACCCGCTGATCACCGCTATGAAGCAAGAGCTGGGAGATTACAAAGTCAAACTGGAGTACGATGGACCATATGAATCTTCGAGCCCTAATGGACAGTACACTACTAAGGACCGTAAGTGTTACTACTTCTATATCTAGTTTATTTTACTTTTTAGATCCATACTTCCATACTAATATTATAAATTTGAAAATATGTTTGTTTGTTCCTGTTTCACGTCGCTACATAGCTATTTAATATTCTGGGACATAGGAGGGCGGAGAGTGCCGTAGGTTACTTTTTACTGCGCTCTCTCATTCCCAAGAGAATATCAATGTTTTATTAGTTGATACATATTTAGTAGTTCGTAGTTAGTGGGGGCGAAGCCGCGGGTTAGAGCTAGTCATGATATAATTACAAATAAGAATCACAATATTCTTACTGTCAAGATTACGGAATCAATCAACATGGCTTAGCTATCGTTTTACTTTTTTAACTTGTTAAATTCATAGTATCATATTAAATATGTCTTATTTTAAAACATATCTAACATTTTCTTCAAATTTGCCAACAGCCAACGAAGTGACCTGCGAGGAAGAAGACGGGCACATTTCCTACCATCCTGACAAAGCGGACTGCACCATGTACTACATGTGCGAAGGCGAGAGGAAGCACCACATGCCGTGCCCGTCCAACCTCGTCTTCAACCCGAACGAAAACGTTTGTGACTGGCCCGAGAACGTCGAAGGCTGCACCCATCACACCCAAGCACCAGCCGCCAGGAGATGAGCAGACATAAGTTAGGATATTCGATTGAACTTCCCGGACACCTAAGTTAGTTGCACTGGATTAGAGTCCACTTGAATCAGGACAGTAACATTAGGACTAAATAAATTGTGGAATTGGCTTAATACAAGCAGTTTATACAGTAACTGTGTTGGATACTACTAAAGTACGTACTTTCAAGCACGGTATTTTTAATAGTTTGAAAATTAAGTTAAGAAACGAACCAACTAATATTACTTTTACGATAAATCTAAAATAAGTTCTTATAAAACACAGTTATAGAGTTATTGCTGTATTTCGTTATTGACAAAAATATATTTTTCGTAAATTTATATTATTCCACCTTCAAAATGCGTACATTGTATTTAAATAAGATATTTATTTATAGCAACATTGGATATCTGACTTAGTAGAGAGAGTTCGTGTGATATACTGTATATTTTAAACATTTTTGGTGAATTATGTATTTAGTTCTATTATTAAATTATAAAAGCCTACTTTCATCATTAGATCATTATCTGTATTTTTGGCCAACTTTTTGTAGTGAAAAACTAAAGGACAAAAATTACGATCTATGAAATAGTCTTTGTATAATTAATGATTTTGTATTATCAACATGTTTTTGTTTCGCTGTTTATTTTTACACTGTTTTGCGCCACGACGTCAAAAAACTGAATTATAAAATGTCGGCTGCAATTAATCGAATCTTTCATTCTCAGGTCTAATCATGATGGTAGGCTAAAATACTATTAAGTATACATTTTTCCCAAAGACACATAATATTATCTATTCGTGTATAAATTAAAAAAGAATGCACAAAAATATTATTTTCATATGGCAATATTAAGATGGAAAAATGCGACTCAAAACAATTTCTTTTATTTTACCACCGAATATGTATCAAAATTTTATTTATTATGTTGTGTGCCTTTGGGACTGTTAGGTATAATTAAGATGTAAAATTAATTTTTCGAGCTTTTTTATTTTTTGAATACTCAAATCAGCTGTAACACTGCCTTAAATACTGCCTATTGTCTAGAGGGAATATAGAGTTGACAAAGGACAACGTTGTGACATTGTTTAGGTAAAATTTTATTAAATTAAGTAGATAATTAAAGTTATAAGATTGTAAATATTGTATTTAGATACAAAGGAGATGTAAGAGTATTATTAAAGATTTTTTAAAAGATGTTTGCGTTTCTTTTATCCTTTCCTTTGATGTCTAATCCTTCGAAAATGAGTAAACATTTTTATACCAGGAAACTTGACAAAACCACATAAATATTTAACTAAGTATTTGAATGTTAACAACAGAACAGAATTGCATATTGTAGGTATATTGAAATTTTTTGCATTTTGTCAAGTGATGCCGGACACTTTTTCATTGGCAGTTTCAAACAATAAAAGAGACTAAAAATCGTTAGTATTTTGTTCAAAGGTCGACTAAGAATAAAGTATGAATCGGGTCTAAACTTCTAACTCTTTGGGAACGCTAGAAGGAGTTAACCTTAACCACACACCTTTTTTTGCAAGAAGAAATTTTATATCAGGGAAACAAAATATGTTAAACAATATATGGACTCAAGAAAAAACAGTATTTTGTAAAATTACGTAGTCACTTCTTTCAATAATAATCATTTTATTCGATTAGAACTGTACAATAACGCAAATACTATTCTATCAAATATTCTCCTATGAACATTGTTATCTTGTAATACCTGGCTCAGAATCCTAATATATGCAAATACCATTTCACAAGCTCCGCCCGACTTAGAAGCTTATTGTATAATATTAAGATTCATACAACATTAACAATGTTAACTTGTATGTTTGTACAACATAATAAGGCATGTTTGGTGTAGACTAACATTTACGTACTACCTCATTCCCGCGGCTTTTCCCGCTTCGGTCAAGTCTATCACTGTATTGCGTGTCCTATGACTTATTCTAGGTTATAAGCTATGTGTGTGGCAAATTTCACCCATATCCGACTGGTCGTCCCTGTAGTTCCGATCAGAATAGGGCTACGGTATACCCTGCCTATCGTAAGAGGCGACTAAAAGATGCTTCCGGGTTGCGGGCGGCTAGAGTGGGAGCTTGACCCGTCCAGCCAAGCGATGCCGGGAAGGATAGCGGTACGTGTTGTCGCATACCGTCGTAAAGACTAGATAGAGTGGTGGGCCCAGCCACCCATCTGGGAAGAGCTCGATGGGGCAACGCGCTCAGAGGACTTCGGTTGCATTCCTTTGGAGACCCCGAAGTGCTCTTTGTAGCTTCGAGGAATCGGCCAAGGTGGTTTTAGTGCGGTGAAAATCCCACATAACCCTGGGTTGCTTCCACGGCGTCGGGTACCTTTTGAAGGTTTCCCCCTCAAAAAAAAATCTGACCGGTAGTTTTTGCATGCAAGCGTAACAAACAAACATACATTCACATTTATAATAGTAGAAGGGATTGGCTACAAATATTGCATGACATCCTTAGATAAACTATTTATTTATTTATGTACAAACGTGGACTTAATGCTATAAGCATTCTCTGCCAGTCAACCTCAACATGTAAGAAAAACATCGAAGGCGGTATAACAAAAAAGAATATTAAGACATAAAATATTTAAACATATAGTTATATACGGGTATAGGTTCACATATATATACTACATACATAAATACATATAAAAATATATAAATATAATACATATATACATACAATATAGTAATAAATACGTCCATACACACAGAAAAATAATTAAAAACTATGAATGTGGTTGCCGGTTGCCGTTGCTCACTTTTAGATGAGGTGACCATAGACCTCGCGAGTAGCAACGCATCTGTCATTGATATCAGATGGAACCTATATTTACTAAAATTTTTGTGTTTATAATATTAGTAAGATTTATTGTCCATATTTTCCAAACAACTATTTACTAATTATTACACATTAAATAGAGCAGCTGGTATGTTTATGCGTCTGGCCTCATAAATAGGATCTATCTAGTCAACCATCCGCCTTTTGAGGCCAATCGCTGAACATAGGCCTCCCCTGTTTTTTCCCACTCTAACTGGTCTTGTGCCTTCTAAATCCAGCAGTTTCTATATTATCTGTCAATCTGACCGGGACCTGTGCCTCTGGACCTGTGCTCCTTTTGCCTGAGTGTGGTTAGCGTTCTTTCTTCCCCGTCTCAATGTAAATAAGGTAATTGGTATATAATTATTGATGGTGTAGGGTAGAACCAGCGTAGTTCGGCCGGGGAAGTACCACCACCACACCTATTTTTAGCGTGAAGCATTTCTTGCGTTTCGATGGAAGGGTGTGGTTGCCGGCACAATTTTATATGACCATCATGTAGAATGCAAAAATGTAGAAAATATTTGCCGTGATATAAAAATAATAAGAACAAGCGGGTAGTAAAAAATGTGTTATAGTTATATCCATAACATAAAAAGCGTTAATTCAATCACAATTGTTTTAACACAAAAATATTTTACTTTCTACAACGAAAACGATTATTTCCCTTTATTTTGTATTAGTGAAGAAAGTATGCAAATGAATGTCAGAAAACAATACAAAAACATTTAGACCAGAACGGAATTAATGTGTTAAATAGTAAAAGTCAAGAAGTAGTATGTTTGGTGATAACCCCGTACTCTTTGTGTGACTCATAAACATTTTTATTTTGTTTTTTTCGCCACTATAAAGTAAATTGTGAGTTATAGTCGAAAACAAACAACTTATCGGATATTAACTTAGTAAGCACCCGTCGGAATGTCCGGTGGTTAGTTTATGTAAATAACAAAAGTGCAAAGTGTCGTGCGTAAAGATACAATTAGTGTTGTGTTCGTGATGTGGAACCTAAAAAATATTAACAAACTAGACGCAGGGTACCACCACAGTTTCGCCATGACCACGATCCACGTAACGACAATGAAATATCGGTACAAAGAATTCTTAAAGAATTCAAAAACCGCATATCGTAATTACCCGTCAATTATTAAAATGTATCAATATTAGTTTAAAATCATACAAAAATTAAACTTCAGTTGTCCAAAGTAGCACGAATAATTATGTTATGTGTCGACGGGAAACCTGTACACGCACATTATCCTATGTTATGTGTCAACGGAAGACCTGTAGCTGACCTGAGCTCGTGGAGAAGGTGGAGATCAGCGAGGCGGTACGCAGACCTAGGTACGTGCCGTGCTTGTGCCTTATTTATTGTGGCCTATCATACGAGAACATCGTCTTTAGTTATTCCTCGTTCTGACTTCCGTCAGACCCTTTTTTATGTTTTGGGGCCATCCATTAATCACGTGATGTTTTTTTTTGGCATTTTTGACACCCCCTTCCCCTTGGTGATACGTGGTGAGGTTTAAGACTATCCCTCCCCCCTCCCCCTATATCACGTGTATTTTTTCGTACCTACAAAGACTCTATTTTTTTATTTAGGTATAAAAAAATACTGGTTTATGTATCATCTAATTTTATTATAGAAAATTAATTACTACTACAATAACGTTTAGAGGTAGATAGAAAGGTTGCAGTTTCTTTTTGACTGACATATATTTAATTCGATTTTGTATGCGTTTGACTAAAAATAAATACATGTAACGCCGCTTTTCGGGTGAGTATCGCGCGCTTGCCGAAAAATTAAGTACACGTGATATATTACTTTACCCCCCCTCCCCCTTGTGACATTTCGTGATTTTTTATGGACCCTCTCCCCCCCTTTCGAGCCTCACATGATTAATGGACAGCCCCTTTCGAGGGGGAAACCTTCAAAAGGTACCCGACGCCGTGGAAGCGACGCAGGGTTATGTGGGATTTTTACCGCACTAAAAGCCCCCCGGTGGCCGTCCTCGGCGCTGAAAAGAAGGACTCCGGGATCTCGAAACGACTTCAACCGGAATCCTCCGAGCGCGCTGCCCCATCGGGCTCCTCCCAGATGGGCGGCTCGGCCCACCGGTCCGTCTAGTCTTTACGACGGTATGCGACCACACATACCGCCGTCCTTCCCGGGATTGCTTGACCGAACGGTTCGAGCTCCCACTGTAGCCGTCTGCAACCCCGGAAGCCCCTTTTAGTCGCCTCTTACGACAGGCAGGGGATGCCGTAGCCCTATTTTGATCCCGGAACTACAGGGCGTGACTTCCGTCAGACCCAGAGGTAGGATTAAAGCCGTTTCCCATTTAGTGGACACGTATTTTATATATATTACTAGCTGACCCGGAGAACTTCGTTACGCCTAAAAGTCAAATATCAAATATTATCAGTATTCCGCCACTATATATCGTCAACCCATTATTGTCCGACTGCTGGGCACGGGCACTATAATATGCATGTATTATACATAAAATCCTTTCTCTTGAATAACTCTTTCTATTAAAACTTTTTGGAAATCCATAGCGAAGTTTTAAAGGTCTAAGCATACATAGGGACAGACAGCGGGAAGCGACTTTGTTTTATACTATGTAGTGAAGCGGCAGATTTTTTAAAATCAAACCTTCAAAATCTCCTCAAAATGTTACTAGAGTGGAGTATATCTTTATTTTATTTTATCTACGGAAATTCTGGAAATTCTTACTTGTGTTAATTTGCGTCTAGACAAATAGGAAGTGATTTAATGACTAATTCATTACTTGATGCATTTTGGCCATGAACCGCTGACAAAATGTTAGGTTAGGCAAAGTAATCCCTTAATCCAGTCTAGGGGACAGCTAGAGGCCTGCCACGAGATTGCGTGGTTTAAAGAGCACGGCAACGAAGCTCCATATATCGTTATGCAAACTATTATTTAAAGCCATGCTTTCTACACCCAGAGCCGAGAGGTATTTAGAGGTAGAATCAGTCTTGTATAAACGAAGAGGTGGCATCGCCATACCATTTCTAGCATAATTTATTTCTTACATTTCGACTGTCTGATCTAACTTACATAATTACATGCGATAAACTTTGTCTCTAGGAGTATTATCTTAAACTGACTTCAGATGATACCCTTCTAATATATAAAATTCTCGTGTCACAGTTTTTGTTACCATACTGCTCCGAAACGGCTTGACCGATTCTTACCAAATTTTATATGCTTATTCAGTAGGTCTGAGAATCGGCTAACATCTATTTTTCATACCCCTTAAGGGTTGTCCACCCTTAACATTTTTTTTATTTTTTATATGGCAAAACAACGTTTGTCGGGACAGCTAGTATTCATATAAAATTATTTGCAGATATCCATGAACGTCTATAACAACTTTTCAGTGAACTGGATGGATTTGCTACTTTAAAAAATATTAAAAATATAAAAGATACGCGTTCAACCAAAATCATTTTTCCGGATAATCCATTAATCGTGTTTCTTGTTAAAGAATTTATAAAATCCCTTTTTCCTAACAAAATAGAGCTAAGTAACAAAGCGAGCTATCCATCTCTCGCCGAGTCATTTGATATCGAACTATTTGTTACATTTATTAACTTGAAAAATGGCGTCGCATCAGTCACCCTTAGTAAAGGGTTGGTGTTTCACGGAAAATATCTAGCTCGGGTATTGAACTCGGGAAACGGTATTTTACAACAGATTTTCACTAGATATTTTATATGTGAAACATCTATTGGTATAAACCGAATCATTAGCGTAGCGAAGCTTGCCGTGGCGACGGGTCGCCACGCTATACTAAGGTATATATAGTCTATGTGTAAGTGTACGGTGCGGCGAACAACTTCAAATTAATATCGATTTTTGCATTAAATGTACATAAATGTTTACTAAATAACTTTATTTACTAAATAACACCATTTTCTGTATTAATCCAACGCACTTGCAGTCCACCTGATAGATTTTTACACTTTGTCCACTTCTAATAAGGTAATTAAAATTGCGGGCATAATATTTTTGTACATTTTACAACACAGATTCGAATTATTAAACTTATAATCACCAAATGCAATTTATACCCGTTTCCGGTTCCCTATCACTATTTTATTACTTCTAGTATTTGTTACAATGCGGTAGCTATGAATGTAAAACATACACGCATTGTCAAAATACAAAGTGTACAACATATTTATTTGTGTGTCTGTATATTTGCCTTTGCCATCGTAACTCTTAAACGGACGCACTGATTTGCTATACAACGTAGTTACTATTTTACTACTATTTGAATGTTACTATTCTTAATATAGTATAATTATATAGTATTAACTTAGAGATTAGCGGACCACAATGACGCTTACATTTAAATATTTTTAGTGGAATTATTTCTTATCTTTTAAATACTTTTATTAGTCGAGCGCTTTACAATTTTAATTTACATTGTATTAAATACAATATGACGACCCACGTGGCGGAGCGGTTATCATACCCGTCTGATGCGCAGTGAGTTCCGGGTTCGATTCCCAGCCAGACAGTTATCTGAATGATGAGTTTAGATTCCTGTTCTGGGTCTGGGTGTTTGTGTATACGTCTTGTGTGTGTCCATAGTACCCACGACACAGGAGAAAATCCTACCGTGGGGCTATGAGTGTAGAAAGCCTGCGTTTTTAAAATTGTATTATTATTTGTTGTAACACCAGCCACGGTAATACAATATATGTATATTGACTTATAGTAATTCAAAGTGCCCACCTATTTGATTTAAAAAGATAAACGTCTATGAAAGACTAACAGACAGAAGAGGTTAAATAATAGAGCCCCGTTTTACTTATTTATTTTTATTTGGTAAACATACAATACATTTTAACGCCTATATATAGGTTTAATAAGAGCACATATCAGCAAAGTTTCCATTAATATCATTTCGTACACTCTAAATACTCTAAAAATGTAGTCATAATCCCTAACCAATCCAAAAATAAAAGCAATCGAAATGCAATCCAATGATCCCGTTACTCAAAATTCATTCGGAACTAAATCGATTACAGCTCACTAACGGATAGTTATGGTATTCGTAACAAATGTCGATGAAAATTAACTGCTTTGCGTGATTTGACCGTAACTGATCAACGGGTTGCTCGATTCAAAGTAGCGACTTTAAAGATTACTAATTCGTAACGTGTACTCGTATATTTTTTGTTACGTTGAAGTAGATATTTAGTTGATTTTTTGATTGGTTAAGTTTAAATTTTATTTAAAACAGCTATCTTCTACGTTTTAAAATTATTTTTCTTTAAATACTCTATGTTTAGATTACTACACAGTATTGTCACTGCCAGTCGAATTATTTATGTATATGGGACTTATTTTTAGTATTAAATATTTGTATTTATATATATTTTTATCTATTTTTATCTGACTAAGTAGCAAACGAGCGTGCAGTCCACCCGGTGGTAAGTGATCACTGCCGCTTATGGAGATCTGTTATCAACTTCATACAGAACGTAGGTTCTTTCTGCAGTCAATCACAGATGCATTGCTATAGCCGAGAACTACAATGGTCGTCTCATATAAAAGTGTGCCGGCAACCACACCCTTCCATCGAAACGCAAGAAATGCTTCACGCTAGAAATAGGTGTAAATGTAAAATGCCAATTAAATATATCATCATCTTATGCCGTGTAATGTCGATCTTGAATACTACTTTCTCTTCAAACAATATATAGGACATGATCAGTACCGTCTTCCTCTATATTATCAACATTTACTGATATCCATGCCATGCGGTGAATATTAGCAAAAAAATCAATTAGGAGAAATCTAAGTCCAGCAAGGAACCTAAAACACTGTTGAATGGACAGCATTTTAAGTCGTAGGTACACAAGTTGCAGGTGGTAGAACCAGTGTAGTTCCACCGGTGAAGTACCACCGCCACACCTATTTCTAACGTGAAGCATTTCTTGCATTTCGACGGAAGGGTGTGGTTGCCGGCACACTTTTATACGAGTCCTTGGGAGTAGCAACGCATCTGTGATTGACTTCAAATAGAACCCATGTTCACACATGTTCATGGGCGGCAGTGACCACTTACCATCAGGTGGGCTGCATGCTCGTTTGCTACTTCTATCAGATAAAAAAAACACAAAATAACAACCAAAAAATATTTCCTAATTTCTAACAACGAATTAATTGAAATATATCTTTCATAAATTGTATGCCCTTATTTAACATACAGCTACTTTCCAAAACAATCTTCGAGAACAATCGTAAATTACCATTCCGAAATCACTTTGAATAACAATATTTTCCAATTTCATACAAGTTACGCTACACGGTTTGCCGACTGTAGTATTTGGCACGGTTTTTCAATTTACATGCCAAAACCCTGAATGTTTTTGTAGTAAAAAGTAGTAATGCAGCGATTAACTTATTAGATATTTAATATCATATTTAAATAGCAAACAAATACGTAGTTCATCTGATGGTCAACTAAGTTGGCTAAGTTGGATTGCATCGGTGATGTCTCGTTATAACACCCTTCCAATAGTTCCAAACGAAACAGCAGTACTTAAAACATTATTATCATTACGAGTGCGGTCCGATAACTACTTAGCCTACAATAGGAAAACATTTTTGAAGTGAAACTTCTTTATCGGGGTCGTTGAAGTGAAATGAAACTTCTTTATCGGGGTTGGAAAAAAATTTAGTGTAACATTTTTTCGTTACGCGCCATCTTTTTCTGTTACGCGCCATCTTTTTTTTTCGTTAGGCGCCATCTTTTTCTGTTACGCGCCATCTTTTTTTTTTCGTTACGCGCCATCTTTTTCTTATCCCTACCACGCGTGATATTAGATAGATTAATTATTATAGGTTAGATTATTAGATAAAGTTTAATAAAAGCCTTTTATTAAACTTTATCTAATTTAACTTTATTTAACCAATTTCTGTAAAGTTGCATATAGTAAATTATTTTTTGAAAAATAACGTCATAAAGAAGTTTCACTTCTTACGAGTGTACGCTAGTACACGCACACATTTTTTTTTAAAGGGACTTTATACTTTTGAGCATAATAGCCGTCTATTAGAATATACTACACGATAGATTTTTTCTTGCGATAGTAGAGCCCTCAGGTGGTGAAGCTAAGTACTTATCGGATCACCCTCGTACATAATAGAACACAAAGTCACTTCCCGCTGTCTGTCCCTTAGATCTTTAAAACTACGCTACGGATTTTAATGTAATTTTTTAATAGATACAGTAGTTCAAGAGAATTTTTTTTATGATAAATGCATAATTTAGTGAAAGAACACTGATAATTTTAGACTTTTAGGCGGTACGAAGTTTGCCGAGTTAACTAGTTAGGTATAATTAGTAGTATCTCCGGTGTCGAAACACAAAGGGTGTTTTAGCAAGAATGTCAAAATTACAGGAATTGAAGCTTATTCAAGTGTTATAAATAGAAAAATAATAATATATAAGCCATGTCTAAATTCCTTAATGTATTAGATCACGGATTAATGTTTTAATCTTATACTGAAACCACTATAAGTGATAATGTTTCTCCCTTCCTGATCCAAGAGTACTTTGGATCCGGGACAAACGTTGCCAGACGTCCCGATTTTTTGATCAAAAACATCCCGAGCGGGACTGGCTCAGTCCCGCTCCCTTTGGGAAGGACTGGACCTTTGCAAAAATAAGGTCGCCTAATTTCTTTACAGATTTGGGGCGAACTGCAGTTTGTCGACCAAAAAAAGGTCGCCAAATCTGTACAAACTTAAGTCGATCGGCAGTTTGTCGACCATAAAGGTAGAGTCCTCCGGCCCCCATCCGCCGTGTCCCGCTTTTGATTATGAAATCCCGCTTTTGTCAATCAAAAAGTTTCTAAATCCCGACTTGATTAAAGATATGGCAACGCTGATCAGGGAGATATCACCGCCACACCTAATCCTAACATGAAGCATCTTGTATTCAAAATACCTTATATAAAAGCTAAGCAAAAGGGAGTTATCTTAGAAGTAAGTAAATAGCAGACAAACACATTAGTTTTATTTATATAAATGGATAACAATTTTTCCTTTTCCTCATAAATACTTGGGAAACCTCATTAATCTTAGGAAGCGCGGATTCACTAAATCGACAGCTTTACTTCGAGTTGATTACACTTTTTATTCGTAGCTATAAAAAGTTCGAAATTGTTCGTCTGTTTGTTGCGAGATCTGGGCTTTATTAGCTGGTTTTATAACAGAGTGGACAACTACTAGAATTTCTTTGGTAACATGCACATTACACATGTTGAACAAGATAAGGTTATATTGTATTATGTAACGGATACTCACGATATTTCATTCTAACGGGTACACACTTTCTGTTGATATTTCGACCCAATTGCATGGATCGTGGTCACGGCCAAACCAAATATTCAAAAATCGCATATCGTGAGTACCCGTTACATAATAAAATGTATAAATTCCGCGATAATATTAGTTTAAAAACAAGATAAGGTTAAGTTAATATTTGAAATTAAAATAAAATTGCGAAGAAAAAATTTTATAAAATTTTACACAGATCTTGTACATTCATAGATTACTTGTATATAAAACGTAGTCCCATCAACCCATTATTGTCCCACTGCTGGGCACGGGTCTTCTCTCAGAATAAGAGAGTTATAAACGTAGTTAAACGTAGTATGAATTGTCTATTAGACACTCCAAGAATATCTTACAAAATTGTTTTTTTTGGAAATTTTAATGTGTAAAAGGTTTGTGTATGTTTCTGATTTTTTTTTGTTTTGTTTCATCACGTCCATTTTAAAATCAAAAACCGCATATTACATCTATTACATCTTAAAATCTATCAAAACATTACTGTCAGTCTATCTGTTATATACACGTAACATTCGTCCCACTACTGGGCAGGGTACTTTCTTAGTCAAGAAATGTTTGGATTATTTGGAGATTTCTTCACCAACATCGAGGTAAAATTTCAAACCACGCCTACTAATAGAGACATACTTACTGGATTCTTGGGTATAATGGATAGTGTACAGCAAGACATATCTAAGTATTCTTAGATCTATGGTATTTATTATGAATTTTATACCCAGAGTCGAGTTCTTGTAATATCAATCCTGGAACCCGACAGATGAATTCTTGAAGTTGGGTTATGAGAATAAAGTAAAAGGCGCGGCGTGCCTATATTGCATAGCCTTCTTGGAGGTAAATATGGCGAGAAATCTCGGGAAAGTTGAAGAAATACATCTTTATCTGTAATCGTGACAAATTGGTACCGATTGGAAGAGAATATTGTAGATTTATCATTATAATTCATCATCAGCGCACACTTTCATATGAGGCGACCATGTTTGTCATCGACCATCGCATCTGCTGTAGACTTCAGATACAACTCTTGTCCTATGTGAAGTTGCTGACAGAATCTTCTCGTATGATAATTATGTTGACATTAAACACATACTATGTATCTAATAAAAAATCGTATGCAGTGCGCCGTGGTTGCACACGCATTATAAATTTACCCTTTTTTTGTTCTCGAGGGGGAACCTTCAAAAGGTACCCAACGCCGTGGAAGCGACGTAGAATTACGTGGGATTTTTACCGCACTAAAACCCCCCGATGGCTGTCCTCTGCGCTACAAAGAGGACTCCGGGATCTCCAAAGGAACGCAACTGGAATCCTGCGAGCGCATTGTTCCATCGGGCTCCTCCCAGATGGGCGGCTGGGCCCAGCAAATTTTCTAGTCTTTACGACGGTATGCCACCACACACACCGCCGTCCTTTGCGGGATCGCCTGGGTGTACCGTTCAAGCTCCCATTCTATTACGACAGGCAGGGGATACCGTAGCCCTATTTTGATCCCGGAACTACAGGGACGTATATTACGGTATTAACGAATTGGAAGTATTTTATGTATATACCTACATATATCGATAATTCACTTGAAATAAAATACACATTGTCAGTTACATATTTTTTTCTCAACCTCAACTGAGAAGATCCGGCAAGTAACTCAGTGGGTTTATCTCTGTTCTTTGTATATCTTTTTTCCATCTTATTTTTACATTGCTAATAAAAATAAGCTCCAGCATTTATCTATTATATTAACAGGTACTCACGATATGCGGTTTATGAATACTTTAAGAATTCTTTTTGCCGATATTTCGACCCAGTTGCATGGATCGTGGATTGCACGGCCAAACTGCGGTAGCGGGAAGAAACCGTTGACAAGCACTAGTGTTAATTAACCTATCTACCCTATGTCTTGTTCGTTTTTCTTTTAAAGGTTCAATATCACGACACACTATATCCTTACGCACCACACTTTGCACTATTTGGGATTTACATAAACTAACCATTTCTATAATCTATAATGCTAATAATCATCCGTATATATCCGCATAGTATCCGTTACGTATTATAATGTATCAATTAGTCTAACATCATAGAATCATTAGAATTTACTAGTCTAAAATTATAGCATGTATGTAGTTTATCCAGACGATCAATAAGCAAATATTTTATCCCACGCCTCCGACATCTGCATTTCGTCGCAAAGTACCGCATACCGTGACCGCCAACGTGGGATGAATTTTAGATGGACAGCCAAATCTGAGCCTTTACGTCCGCGACGTCTCGGGAGTACCTCAGATAATTTGACGGAGACTTTCCTTGAGTTGTAAGTAACGTGACAAAACTCGTAACGAGATCCGAAACAAGCGGTCCGTGACGTTGAAGATGCTGATGTGGTTCAACTCTGTCGTCATTAATATTTCTGTTTGATTCTTTAATATTATATGGAAATAGTAAACGAGCATCTCTCTCTCGTCAACCCATTGTCCCACTTCTGAGCACGGGTCTTTTCTCAGAGTGAGAGAGTTTAGGCCATAGTCCACTGCGCTGGCCAAGTGTGAATTGGCGGACTTCACACACCACTGAGAACATTTTTTTTAAGAACTCTCGGATGTGTTGGTTTCTTCACGCTGTTTGCCTTTACCTAAAAGCAGTGATATTATTATTAATTTCTAATAAGCACATAATTTTAGAAAATCAGTGGTTTTGAACCTGGTTTGAACCTTGAATCTCCCAATCTCTAACGAGCTTCTACCTTATGGTAAGTGGGCACCGTCCATGAACATTTGACAACTATCTCTTATTTGGAAATTTTAAAAAGATTCAGAAATAAAAATTTTAGTTTAAGATGTTTCTATGAGCAATATGGTCTAAGGCAACTAGCTGATTCTAACATACGGATATTTTCAATTTTATGAAGCGGGACCCTGGTACCTTGTGTATGCAAGAAGGCCTAAATTATATTGCCCTCCACAAAACTAACATTCATCATAGGTAAACATGTTTTAAATAGACGGAGTTAGTTACAGCATGTAGTTTACACCTGTAATTGAGGTGTCACTTAGTTTTAATATATGATATATAAGTTATTAAATGTGTAAGAAGTGTTCACTTTGTTGGTGTAACCTAATAATAAGTAAATAAATAAATAAATTGAAGAAGCAAAGGAGCATGTTGTACAGGTGAGAAGCATGCTTCTTCGCCACTTCGCTTTATCATCATTTAGACTAAAGGCGAATATATATATACAAATATACACACATTCTTACGCTCATACGCATATAAAAATACAAAAACATATTAATCTGCCAAAGTTATCAGCAATGTAGCATAGTATCTAATTGATAAATACGTTTAGAGCGCTTTAACCGGCATATAAAATTTTTGGCGTCCTTTTTAAACATCTTATGTAATCAAAATTATTGTAACCCAAAAATTGACTCACCAAAAATTAACTGAAAAATTGAATAAAGCTCATTATTATTATTATTAACTTAGGCGCGAAAAACATTACCCTTCTGATGCCGTCGGGTAAACATACTCATTAACCTGTTTACTAGCTCAGTGAAGTAGGCACAACTTTCAATGTAAACAAGAACATATGTGCTAATTCAACATAAGCAGGATGCACCTCGTGACACGATGGCCTGCAATAGCGGTAGGCTTTTTGTCTAGATTTTCTCGTTATATCTATTAAACTTTTACTTATATACACAGTAATTGATGTAAGAGTCGTATATCGCCGGGTGACAGGAAAAACTAACTAACTACAGAATATGCAACTTAAAGTTATCAGCATTTAATAATATTTTGATCTCAAAATTTCATTTATATGAAATGTCCTGATGTTGTATCATTAAACAAAATATCGTAGGTACAGGTTATTGTATCCATATATTATTTACGTAATAATAATGTACCCATTTGTAAAGAATAGTGTATTACTTGAAAAATCGGGATTATACTATTTTTATTATCACCCGACGATATATTGGTCAATTTGAAAGTGAGTTTTCATACAATACCTAAAAATTCAAAAAAATTAATAACATTTTTGATCGGTATAAATTTGTTTTGGTAACACGTGTTTTTTATTGAAACGTAAAAAAGTACAAAGTCAAAGAATTTTGCGATTTACTACACCGATTTGGAAACCGAATGAATTATGGATTACAAAGCTTGCCAGAAATACCACAGAGAGTTAATTTTCTGCACTAGTAAACTATTCATCCGATTTTTAAGTATTTTTTACAGAAAGATGGTCACGTTAAGAAGAAAGACCATGAAAATCCCAATCTTATCTTTCTCGTCGTCAATCCATATTGTCCCAATGCTGGGTACGGGTCTTCTCTCAGAATGAGAGAGTTATAGGGCATATTCTACCGCGCTGGCCAAGTGCGAATTGGTGGATCTTTCTTATTAATGCATACGTTTGTGGGGAAATTTGTGTGTCTGTAATTCTTTTACACAAAAACCACCGGATGGATTTCGCTGTAATTTGGCGAGCACATAATTCATGACCAAGGTAAACATATATAATACTCATTACAATAGTTTTTTTTTTTATATCTGATTAAAGTAGCAAAAAAGCATGCAGTCCACCTAATGGTAAGTGGCTACTGCCGCCCATGGACATCTGTGAGTAACTTCAAATAGAACATCGGCTCTATCTGAAGTTAATCACAGATGCGTTGCTACTCCTGAGGACTAAGATGGTCGCCTCATATAAAAGTGTGCCGTACCACACCCTTCCATTGAAACGCAAGAAATGCTTCACGTAGGAAATAGGTGTGGTGGTGGTACCTCCCCGGTCGAACTACACTGGTTCTACCACCTGTTAAATAATAGTAGACGTAACCAAAAAGGTCGAAGCCGCGGAAATAACCTAGTGTATTTATAACTAAAATACAACAAATCGTGAACAAGATTGCTAGGAGGTTATTGGCATTAAGTTAACGTTTATTGAAAATCAAGTCTAGTACTGAACTAAGTTTTATGGACGAGAGTCGTTAAGAAATACGACTGACGATGCCAGTGAACGATTTATTGCCCGTTGTTTTTCATTGATACATTTTATTGACACTGATTTCTATGATGCTATATTAGACTTGCTTGCGGTTTCCTGATAGAGTTCGTTTATGCACTAAAGATCATATATATTAATTTGGTTCATAAGATACTTATGAGTCTAATTTAATTGAATTTTGATCAGTAGTCATTGCGTAAAAATACGACAAACGTTCATTTATTGTCACAAAATATCAATTTTATAATATTACTATTTTTTTTTTCTGAAAAAAGTTTATTGAATTGGTTTATATACTATTATGATCGTAGTTCATGGTTTTAAACATCAGATGATGTAGTGGGCTTCAATGCTCACTTGGGCGGAGCCCGGTAAGGCGACGTACTCAGAGGACTTCGGCTTCTTTCCTTTGGAGATCCCGGAAACCTCTTCATAGGACCGTGGATTACCGAGGGGTTCGAGCAGTCAATAAAATCCCGCATAAACTACCATCGCTCTTACAACGACGGGCACCTTTTGAAGGTTTGTCGTTTGAAAAAAGTACGTTTTAGAAGCTTTTTCACTACATACAAGTACCTTTTTTTTGTTTACGAGGGGGAAAACTTCAAAATGTACCCGGTGCCGTGGGAGCGACGCGGGTTATGTGGGATTCTTACCGCACTAAAACCCCGGAAGCACCTTTTAATCGCCTCTTACGACAGGCAGAGGGTACCGTAGCACTATTATGGTCCCGAAACTACAGGGACAACATACTAGTAGGTACTAGTATGTTGTCCCTGTAGTAGCTGGCACGCAGTCCGTCTGAGGATAAATGACTAAAGTGGAACTGAATGGCGCGAACGCCAACCTTTAAGATTTAGACTTAAACTTCGCGTTCTTCAAATCTTAAAACTTAAAACGCTTTCTACACTCATAGCCCCGCAGAAGGATTTTCTCCTGTGTTGTGGGTGCCATGGACACACACAAAGACGAATATACAAACACCCAGACCCAGAATATGAATCTAAACTCATCATTCAGATACCTGTCTGGTCGGGAATCGAACCCGGGACCCACTGCGTGTTAGACCGGTATGATAACCACTGCGCCACGGTGGTCGTGTCTGACCGTATTTCACCCCAGTAACATTCCAACCGAATCCAGTACAGTTTAGCTCAGGTGTAACCGTAACATTAGATTATTATAATGGGTTAACCACACGTTTGTCAATAAGCTATCCAGGCCGCCAATCATCTCGAGAATCTGTAATTTAACCTGATAACAGGGCAACGGTGGGACATACCGATCGTACTGTACATGTACACATATCATTAAATTGTATCGCATTGAGAATGACAGAGCAGTGATAGCCTAATGGTTGAAACCTGTCCTCTCGATCGGGAGGTCCAAGGTTCCAACCCAGGCAGGCCCCACAGATTTTTTCTAAAATTATGAGCGTATAAGAAATTAATTATCACTGCTTTTCCGTGAAGGAAATTATCGTGAGGATACCTACACACCCGAGAGTTCTTTAAGAAAAATTCTCGGAGGTGCGTGAAGACGACAAATTCGCACTTGACCAGCGCGGTGGACTATGACCTATAACTCTCATTCCGAGAGAAGACCTCGCCCAGCAGTGGGACAATAATGGGTTGACGACGACGACGACGAGAACGATAGGGATCAAACTTTACATTTCGGAAAGTTGTGTTAAATACACGAAGGTACTACTGATATCGATTTCAGCGAATTAAAAGGTGGAAATATCGTGATAGAAACGTGATAGATTCGAAAGGTGGTAGAACCAGTGTAGTTCGACCGGGGAAGTACCACCGCCACACCTATTTCTAGCGTGAAGCATTCATTGCGTTTCGGTGGAAGGGTGTGGTTGCCGGAACATATTTATATGAGGCGACCATCCTAGTCCTCGGGAGTAGCAACGCATCTGTGATTGACTTCAGATAGAACCCATGTTCTATATGAAGTTGCTTACAGATGTTCATGGGCAGCGGTGACCACTTACCATCAGGTGGACTGCATGCTCGTTTGCTACTTCATTATTATAAAAAAAAATGAACATAAATGTCACATTCCTCTTGTAAGTGCGGTTTCAGAAACTCCCCAAAATGAGAAAATTTCGCAAATTTCGCATTGCCTTTTATTTTCACTGCTACATGTGGCCTTCGATGGACTAAATAATATATTGTTTATCAAGTTCTTTGAGTTAACCGAATACTATCCCTCTTTTTAGCCATAAAAGGTAATTAGTATCGTCAAACTCACGAGTCAAGATCACGACACGACTAAAACTATTTTTTTTTATCTCTACTGCTCGTGCTCTTCTCATTCTACTTCGCGTTCTCACCTTGATAACGTTCATACATTTTTGGTATACCTACTTGGTTTTATAGTCGGAAACGGTCATGTTCCAACCTTATTTACTTAGATGTGTGTGTGATACCTATACGTCGTTTTACTCAATTTCTATATTGTGTGCTTATAACGTGAACGTTAAAACAAATCAACCAAATCAAAATATAAATAAATAATAGTTTAAAACAACTAAAAAACACGCTTTTTATAGAAAACCGAACTAAAAAATAGAAAATATTCACACTATTATTAATTTATATTCATTAAAATTTTTAACACTATTTTCTTAATTTAAATTCATTTAAATTTATTTTCTATTTTTTAGTTCGGTTTTCTATAAAAAGCGTGTTTTTTAGTTTTTTTAAACTATTATTTATTTCCTCTTTTTTAGTCAAATTAAAAAATGAAATAATTTTATCAAATTAGTGTATTGCCATCGGTCCTCAATAAATCTACAAAGTTTGAACGAAATCTGGCCGTTTAAAGTGGGTCAAAATCGCGCCCAAAGAAGTCGGTTACAAACAAACATACAGGTGAAGCTAATAAAAAGCTAATAAAAAAAACATATCAGCAAGCGTGAACACTTTTATCATCAATAGCACTTTTCTAAAACTCCAAGACCTAGTATTTACTAAGATAAAATTAATTATGTCTTTACTTTTTTAAGCCTACGTTGCATTTACAAATCGACAGTTACAATATTTTTTCCTGAATCAGTAGTACTGGAACGAAAGGCAATCTCAACTGGGAAGATACGGCTAAAACTTAGCTGATTGCCTATATCTATACTAATATTATAAAGAGGAAAACATTGTATTTTGTATGTTTGTCATGTATTAACTTAAAAACTATTAAACCGATTTTAACAATTCTTTCACCATTATAATGCTAATTATCCCTGTGAAATATAGGCTATTTTTATTACTAGAATATATATGGCGTCATTATAGTCTGCGCAAACGAAGTCGCGTCGATTCTACTAGTTGTTTATAAATTTTAGTTATATTATATCCTCATCTTTTTTAGACCACCATGTATGGAGATTTAAGTTTTTCAATTTCCAAATATAATGCTCTATCTCCATTAAATTACTTCTGTATTCCGTGACCGGTTATTTTTAACCGACTTCAAAAAGAAGAAGTTTCTCAATTCAGCTGGTATATTTTTTTTATGTATGTACAAGGATTACTCCGTCGTTAGAGGACCGATTTTAATTATTCACAATAAAACACATCCTAAACATCACGTTTTTAGCAATAAACAAATTCCGTTATAGAGCTACGTAGAAATATGCACCTTGTACATAAATAAGAACTATTTCATGTTTATGTCAGCAACTATGTAAATATGTGGTAGCTAGTATGTTACATTAGGTGTGTATACATGCGGCATCTACGAATATGTTGTGGTATTCCCGTATCTGTTATAAAGATAGAATGAGCAATAACTAGAATTGTTCACTTTGGTATAAACACCCATAACTTGATGGGTTGTCTCCAACTGGCACATTTGAGCAATTGATATAGATTTTTGTATAAGATTCAAGTAGCAGACAAGCATGTAGTCCACCTAATGGTAAGTGGTCACCTTCGCCCATGGACATACGTGAGCTACTTCACACATGGATACTACCTAAAGTCAATCACAAATGCATTGCTACCCTCGAAGACTATGATGGTCGCCTCATATGAAGTGTGCCGGCAACCACACTCTCCCACGGAAACGCAGAAAAAGGTGTGGCGGTGGTACCTCCCCGGACGAACTACACTCGTTCACCACCTTTTAGCTTTTACCAAAATGCAAGAATTTCTTCACGTTAATAATAAATGTGGCAGTGGTACCGTCTCGGTCAAACCAAATTTTAAAATGTGAATTCAAAATGGAACTTCTATATACTATCAGCTCTATGTAATGAATACCAAGCCCTGACATTTACATTATACTCTGAAATGTTATATTAATATAATGTTTCAATAATATTACAAGAGTGGATGTACAAATAGTTTTGGAAACTACACAAACAATTTTACATAATAATGTGTTGCTTAGTTTTATAGTTGGTAGTTGATCGAGATATGGTTAGGACTGCTGGTAGCTTTTTTTTTATTTGACTGAAGTAGCAAACGAGCATGCAGTCCACCTGATTATAAGTGGTCACTGCCGCTCATGGACAACCGTAATCAACTACATACAGAACATGGGTTCCATCTGAAGTCAATCACAGATGCGTTGCTACTCCCGAGGACTATGATGGTCGCCTCATGTGAAAGTGTGCCGGCAACCACACCCTTCCTATCTCGTGCAAGAAATGCTTTAACATAATAAAATATAAATTGCATCTTAATAAGTTACTAATACATGCATGCCATTAGACGACTGCACGACGACCCGCGTGGTGCAGCGGTTACCATACCGGTGTGACGCGCAATGGGTTCCGGGTTCGATTCCCGGCCAGACAGGTATCTGAATGATGAGTTTAGATTCATGTTCTGGGTCTGGGTGTTTGTGTTTTCGTCTTGTGTGTGTCCATGGTACCTACGACACAGGAGAAAATCCTAGTGTGGGGCTATGAGTGTAGAAAGCGTATTATTACTCGATGTATTGAAAATATACATTTATGTCATAGAAGCAGTGTTGCATAACCCATTCCGTAATTTTTCGTTTGAAAATATTTGAAGGTGGTAGAACCAACGTAGTTCGACTGGAGAAGTACCACCGCCACACCTATTTCTAGCGTGAAACATTTCTTGCGTTTCGATAGAAGGTGTGGTTGCCGGCACACTGTCACATGAGACGACCATCATAGTCCTCGGGAGTAGCAACGTATCTGTGTTTGTCTCCAGATAGAACCCATGTTCTGTATGTAGTTGATTACAAATGTCCATGAGCGGCAGTGACCACTTACCATCAGGTGGACTGCGTGCTCGTTTGCTACTTTAGTGAAATAAAAAAAAAAAAAAAAAAAATAATAATGACAATTTTTTATGCGCGTCTGGTACCTTATATCTATATCTTTATAGCCATAGTAAGCATTTCTTCTAATTCGATTGCTTATTTGTGCTCGATTGCACTTTACCATAATTAATAGGCACCCCTAGTTGTCAGCGCTGCGCGTGCGCATCCGCGCCGCACATAATTCAGTTCTACCCACCACCTCTCCGTGAACGGACGTGCCGCGCCATTTGCAGCAGTTTTCGATATTTCGCGCGTGACCAAAACTATTTCTATGTGAATTTTATTGTGTTTCTACTCCATTAATTCATTTGTATATTTGCTTTGTTTGTCTTAGTGTATGAATAAAGTGCACTGAATAAATATAACGAGGAATGTGCGGGAGGTACGTGAATTATTCATATTACTTTCTTGTGTTGCGGATTTGCGGCAAAAAATCATTTATGTAATTATTTGTTTGTGTTTATTTACTGACATTGATGTATTGTTGATTTGAGGTAATTATTGGGTAGCGTTATTTATCGTCTCTATATTTCAAACTTTTTGTGAGTTTAAATGTACGAAAGCGATTTCAAATGCGTGTATTTGCTCAGCTCAGTCTTTGTTTTGAACTCACTGTGAACGACACGAGTCTAAAAGATCTTGGTGTAAACAATAATTAAATTCTCTCAACACATATGAGTAAACTCAATTGAATCTTTTTTTTCAGTCAAATCTTTAAGCAAGAAAGCTTGGTGAAATGAATGCCACTAATTGAAGTTATTTCGAATTGAAATCAGAAGGAAAAAATAACTCACTTTTAAAGGATTAACATTATTAATCTGCATACATTCATATTATTTTTTCTTAAATCTGTACACATGATTGCATACGTAAATTTTGACCCCAAACTAATTGCTATTGAACTTTAAGGTAAAAGTTCACTAATGGTGTCCATGGGCGGCAGTGAGCACTTACCATCAGGTGGAATGCATGTTCATTTACTACTTCAATGAGATAAAAAAATATATAATACAGTTCAGAGTGACACATAGACAGGAACTTAGATAACGCACCTTCTATCTTGCCAAACAAGCCTTATATTTAGTCAAAAGTAAAGCAAGACACCAAAACTTGCTTATTTCCATGTAAAATCCATGTAAATTCCATGTGGTAGAACCAGTGTAGTTCGACCGGGGAAGTACCACCGCCACACCTATTTCTAGCGTGAAGCATTTCTTGCGTTTCGATGGAAGAGTGTGCTTGCCGGCACACTTTTATATGAGGCGACCATGCTAATCCTCGGGAGTAGCAATGCGTCTGTAATTGACTCCAGATCGAACCCATGTTCTATTTGAAGTTGCTTACAGATGCCCATGGGCGGCAGTGACCACTTACCATCAGGTGGACTGAATACTCGTTTGCTACTTGAATCAGTTAAATTAAAAAATAATAAGATGCACCAATATATACACCAATGGAAAAGCTGAAAAAAAAACGTCTGAAGTTCTTGCCAGATCTTTCCAGTTGTCGTCGTTATCCAGTGATTGTAAAAGAAAAAAATATTGCAACTGACAATTTGTAAATGCCTCCGATAGGCCTCGACAAGATAAAGACATTTCATTTCACTGTCCATGAAGACTGTTGAAATTTTTCAACTAGAGGATTAGTATACCTTTTAAAAGGTAATGATAGACTAAACCGTAAAACTCGCTCAGTCATTTGGAAGATCCAAGATTCAAATCTCCGGCACACATCTGTGATGTTCCTAACAATAATGTGCATGGTACCAACCCATTATTGTTCCACTGCTGGGCATAGGTATTCTCTCAGAATGAGAGAGTTTTAGGACATAGTCCACCCCGCTGGCCAAGTGCGAATTGGTGGACTTCACACACCTCCGAGAACTTTTTTTAAAAAAACTCTCGGGTGTGCAGGTTTCCTCACGATGTTTTCCTTCACCGAAAAGCAGTGATAATTAATTTATAATACGCACATAATTTAGAAAAATCAGTGGTGCTTGCCTGGGTTTCAACCTCGGACCTCCCGATCGACAAGGAAAGTTTCAACCATTAGGCTCGTATATTGTGCATATTAGAAAATAATTATCACTGTTTTTCTATAAACGAAAACGTGATGAACAAACCTACACGTCTGTTCTTCTATAAGAAAAAAGTTCTCAAAGGTGTGTGAAATCCACCAATTTGCAATTAGCTAGCGCGGTGGACTATGGCCTAAGAACTCTCTCATCTCACGAGGAGACCCACTCCCAGCTTTGGGACAATAATAAGTTGATGAGGACACTATTCAAACTGTAAACGCACTTTTTAACACTTTGGTATTGCAACTAAGTGTACAATCGAACGAAAACGGTTCATATCAATATTTTTTTAAAAAGAGCACGCAACCCACCTGATGGTGAGTGGTCACTGCCACCTATGGACATTTCTTCCCAATTTTATACAGAACATGACTTTTATCTGAATTCAATTACAGATACTAGTTCCGTAGACTAAGATTGTCGCCTGATCTAAAATTGAACCGGCAACCACACACTGCCATCGAAACGCAAGGACTGCTTCACGCTAACATAGATGTCTAAAACTGCCCTCAGCATTTTAAATCACGGCATAACAGCAAATACCTACCTATAGGTGGTAAATCCAGTTCGCCCGGGGAAGTACCACTGCCACACCTATTTCTAGAGTGAAGCATTTCTTGCGTTTCGATGGAAGGGTGTGGTTTACACACAATGAGGCGATCATCATAGTCCTCGGGAGTGGCCACGCATTGTGATTGACTTCAGATAGAACCCAAGTTCTTTACAGATGTCAATGGGCGGCAGTGACCACTCACCATCACGTGGATTGCATGCTCGTTTGCTACTTCGGTCTGATAAAAAAATATTATAAGGAACTTAAACCGTAGTTTTTATACTATTTCATTACTTCAAATACTTATAAATAGAAAGAGAGGGAATATCAAAATTTATACCGCAAACCGTTCGTCTAATTGTAATCTTCAAACGAGTTCCGTATTCAAATAAGCCACAAGGAACATCTTGATTTGCTTATTACTATGTATATATGTAGACCGTGGTGACCATACTTTTCTTATCAAACCAGGACGCTTGAGGGACATGTAAAAAAATGATGGCTTACTTTTGACCTGTGTGGTTTCGCCACCGTACCGGTCTGACGCGCAATGGGTCCCGGGTTCGATTAACGGCCAGACAGGTATCTGAATGATGAATTTAGATTCCTTTTCTGGGTCTGGGTGAATATGTATACGTTTTGTGTGTATCTATGATACCCACAACTCAGGAGAAAATCCTAGTGTGGAGGTATGAGTGTAGAAAGCATGTTTTTTTTCTGCTATCGTAATGAAAATGCATGTATTTGCAAAATAATTGTAAACGAGTACAATAAACGAGTTAAGGTTTTCCAAATGTACCTACATATATTTTATCTCATTGACAAAATTATTTATTAAAAATATATGCAATTTATTACCAGATGTATAAAAAAATATATTTTTTTTGTGTAAACGCATATTGCATTCAAATTAGCTAATATTGCCTAATCTAGCGCAAGTGCTCCGTTTGTTTAATTTTGACATAGTCCTAATAAAAACCATCTCACTTGTAGATAACATTGTTTTGATGCAATTTTCGCAAAACAACTCAAACACAACGCAAAACATGCGATTTCGTAAAGTTAACGATTATTGCGGTTTTAAGAGGATAGTGAGTGTTCAAGGTTATACAACTCTACATGGTTCAATTCCGGAGGCACCTTATCAGGTTTTTTTTTTTTTTTATTTGACTGAAGTAGCAAACGAGCATGCAGTCCACCTGATGGTAAGTGGTCACTGCCACTCATGGACATCTGTAATCAACTTCATACAGAACATGGGTTCTATCTGAAGTCAAACACAGATGCGTTGCTACTCCCGAGGACTATGATGGTCGCCTCATGTAAAAGTGTGCCCATGTAAAGGTGGTAGAATTAGTGTAGTTCGACCGAGGTGGTACCACCGCCACACCTGTTTCTAGCGGGAAGCATGCCATGCAATGTAACCACACCCTTCTATCGAAACGCGATAGAAGGGTGTGGTTACATTATGTGAGGCGACCATCTTAGTCCTTGGAAGTAGCAACGCATCTGTGATTGACTTTAGATTGAACTCATTTTCTGTATGAAGTTGATTACACATGTCCATGGACGGCAGTGACCACTTATCAGGCGGACTGCTTGCTCATTTGCAACTTCAGTCAGATAAAAAAAATACCGGAGTTTGATTATATGACCTTAGATTTCCAGTCCCTTATCATACCTTCTAAGTCAAAATAAAATGTTATACAACTAATAAAGCAGAAATAAATGTAATGGCGGTGTCTTCAATGTTCAAAAATAAAGAAGGTAACCACTTCAACATGACAATCTTCATTACATAGTATAAAACAAAGTCGCTTCCCGCCGTCTGTCTCTATGTATGCTTAGATCTTTAAAACTACGCTACCGATTTTAATGCAGTTTTTTTAATAAATAGAGTGATTCAAGAGGAAGATTTATATGTATAATACATGCATAATATAGTCAAGAAACACAGATAATTTTGAAACCCTAAATTCGATCATTCTTTGACGAAACGAAGTTCACCGGGTCAACTAGTTAAATATAAATGTACCGCTATTCAGAACAGCGGAACTATCCCGTCTTAAACCTAAATAATAGTCACCGTATATATACCTCAACATAACACCTCTAACTATTGAGTTAGTTCTACACCTGTCTTGATAGAACTTGAACCCTAAAGTCTTAAGCTTTAAGTCGACTACCGCGTCTTACAATCCAACTGCAAATTCCTTTGCAGTATACTAATTACGGAGTCGGATTAATTAGCACTAACTCTATAACTAAGGTAAAGTAGGGCATCGGTTGATTGACACCCAACTTGGGTGTTTACTAAAGCTGTTAGGAGTGAAGTAAAATAAACGCATATATAACGTGTAATAATGTTCGACGGCTCTTTTGCATATGAGGCGAGCATCTTAGCCCTTGGGAGTAGCAACGCATCAGTGATTGACTTCAGATAAAACCACTGTTTTGAATGAAGTTGCTATACAGTTGTCCGTGAGCGGCATATACAACTCGGCTGCGGTTGAAATGTAAGCCGGCAAGTACACCCTACCACCGAAATATAGAATTGCGTGAAGAAATTGGTGTGACTGTAGTACCTGCTCGAAGTACCTAAGTACCGATTAATAAGTGTTATTTATGGATCATAATAAAGAATCAAAATAATATAACATATGGTATCACTACATAGCAAAGACAAAGTCGCTTCGCGCTGACTGTCCCTATGTACGCTTAGATCTTTAAAACTACACTACGGATTTTAATGCAGTTTATTTAATAGATAGAGTGATTCAAGAGGAAGGATTTATGTATAGTACATGCATAATACTTTGGGAAACACTGATAATTTTAGATTTTTTACTTATAGGCGGAACGAAGTTCGCCGGGTCAACTATAGTCAGGACAAATTAAATATGGAATGTTTAATATGCAACTTTTTGTTGTTTTATCAGACATCTTTTACCTATTATTAAATTGTATCTGTAACTTATAATAGGTTGCAAATCCCTTCATGGAATTAAGGTTGTAACATCATTAGTAATTCAATGACGATAATAGTAGATAAATTTTGTTTGACTGTTTTCAGCATATTGTCTTGCTGTTGGTCGTTAGATATTAATTAATCAACTCTTTTTAATTAAATTACTTCGTAAAAATTTAATGCATACTTTGGTTGAATATAAAATGTATTTGTGTACAAATTCGTGCAAGTTGGTGACAATTCTACACAGGATTTGAATATAGTTAAAAAATTAGTTACACCCTCAGGGAGAAATAGGTGTAGCTTGGAAACGTGTCGACCCATAAAGGGCCGCCTTTAAATACTTTAACGTCACCACTAAGCAAACCTAAGTTGAACTGGTATGGGATAGGGAAGGACAGGTTTAAGTGGTCTAGGATTACGAAGGTCAGATAACAATTGACGGGTTACGTAGGCTGCTAGCCAGGAAGTATAGTGTTACAACCCTTTACACGTTTCAGGAGTAAGGGAATCTGATATGGCGGGATATTGCGTGCTGTTTTGGACCGGCACTTTATAAGAAGACGATTTTATCAGAATGTCTGCGGTATTGTGAATCGAATGCGTGATGTATGCCTGAGTAATTAATTGTAATGTGTTATATATTGATTCTAATTATTTAATTTACCTACATTTTATTAAAATTATTAGTGTAATTGGTTGTCAGTCAACCGTGCTAATTATAACTAAATAAGAAGTGATGAAATAGAGATATATATAAGTAGTTTTATATCAGAAGTAAGTGAATTCGTAGGTACCTATTATTTTTAAAATTCTTTAATAGATTAGATTTATATAAAAATGACAATTGTCCCACACATATTTACGATTTGACGACCCGCGTGGCAGAGCGGTTGCCATACCGGTCTGACGCGCAATGGGTCCCAGGTTCGATTCCCTGCCAGACAGGTATCTGAATGATGAGTTTAGATTCATGTTCTGGGTCTGGGTGTTTGTGTATTCGTCTTGTGTGTGTCCATGGTACCCACGACACAGGAGAAAATCCTAGTGTGGGGCTATGAGTGTAGAAGCGTGTGTGTGATATTCAGCACAAAAAGTTAAGAAACTTTTACGCATAACATATATTTTTTTAAATAATGTACATTAGTTGTATGTTTTTAAACTAAGTTAAGTGTTTTTAAACTAATTTTAGTGTTACAATATACGTCTCTTAGTTGTCAAAATAAATATGTCCAGCGGTGGGACATAAAAGAAGGGCACATCCATCCTTTAATGTTTTCATTCTAATAAATCATCGAAAAAAATTGTATATAATTTTTTCCTTGAAATTTGAAAGAGAAACTTTTCTTAAAAATACAATTGACAACCCTATTTCCAGCCAATATTTTCTTACACAGGCTGTATATATATTTTATCCGTTAGGTTAAAATGTCTAACTTTTTATAATAAACACGCTAATTATATACCGCGTTGCAGATTCATAACAAAAACATTTCACAAAATTCAGGGTTATTTCTCAATTTAGTTTCTAAAGGCGTAAAAAACCTATTATAAATCATGATTTCTTACTTTCTAAATGTTTCTTCATAAAACTCGGAGACGATTAACTAATAATATAACACCTCTATTTATGATTTCACATGGACTTGCTAATAATTTTGTACTTGAAAGCAGTTAAACAACAGGCTGCGAACGACATCCAACTCACTAACACAACATACACATGTACTCGTATATACATATATATAAAAATAAGAGTTCGATGTGTCTGTATAGTGCATTTACTAAAAATGGTTTAGAGGACTCAGAGTAAGTAATAATAAAATTATGTACTTTTTGAAAAATACCTGTCTATTCGCCCATTTCTTTGAAATTGTATCAAATAAAAAATAGTATTCTTTATAAGACTGAAATTATATGAGATTGAAATTGAAAGTACCGAAATCAAAATTTTGGCATTTGAGTTTTTCCCTCGAAACTTCCATTAAGGACTCTTTTAAAGAATAAAAGAGGGACAAAGATATATCAGGGTAAGACCCTGAAATATCTTTGTCACATGGAAAAGTATTCCAAGACAGAAATCTTAATACACTACGCTTGTGCTCATGATACTCCCATAATCCGATACCATAAAGTTGAATAGGGACTTCATTTACACGATAATCGCCTCTAAAGCCAGCATTCACCTTTCACATATAACGATATTCGAATAATCGTGATCATGTAATGCCTAGGTCAACTGTCAAATGTCAAGCGGGAATCGAATACAATTTGAATTTCATGATCGAATTTAAGTTAGGGATGACAAAATCCGAAAGTCCTCCATTTCTATTCGAATGCGAAGGAAAATCTGAAGAGACAATCAATGTGAAAAAGTTGGAAGATTTTACATATCTTTATTAAAAAAATAAAAAATACTTTGCCAACTTCTAAATTTGATTATTTTAAAACATTAATATATAACTTGATCTAACGGTGATATAATGAGGAGAGATCAAGAAATTCTAAGGATTCTAGCCTGCCCTAAGATTTCTTAAAAAAACCCGAATACTTTTTGTAGTCTCGTGGAAGACTGGACAAATGGATCCAGTTTATAGCACTTGGCCATCGTGGCAGACGATGACCTGTGACCAACTCTGAGAACCGCCAGTATTAATATAGCAATGAAGTGCAAAAGCAATCGACGTGATTAATTCACAAGATTTTATAAATTTTAAATTAATTTATAAAATCTGCTATCGATAAAACGTTTCTAATCTCAAAAATCGATTTTTTATCATTCGATTTCTAAATGCCATCCCTAATCCTGGTCTATGGTAAGCTAGGAATATTGCTAACTGTGCAGATGCCCGTATACGTTCAGTATTATTGACAATAATATCGATGTAAATCGGGTATGTTAACAGAATTCAATATAAACGTTGCCTCTATCAGTTGTATAATCGTTTAGGTTATGTCAGTAAAATATTTAAGTCTATACCTATATAAAATGTAAAGTTTTTTAGTATGATGTACTTAATGTACCTTTTTTTGTACGAGGGGAAACCTTCTAAAAGCAGCCGGCGCCGTGGGAGCGACGCGGGTTATGTGGGATTCTTACCGCACTAACCCCTCCTACCCCCGGTGGCTGTCCTCAGCGCTCCGTGGGGGAATCCGGGATCTCCAACGGAACACGACCGGAGTCCTCCGACCGTGATGCCTATTTCAGTCTCTTCCCTGGTGGGCGGCACACTCACCGCTCCTTCTGATAATTACAGCGGCATTCGAAAACACATGCCACCGGGAAGGATCCGAGGGTCGCTTGGCTGAACGGTTCGACCTCCCACTCTAACCACCCGCAACCCCGAAAGCCCCTTTTAGTCGCCTCTTACGACAGGCAAGGGATACCGTAGCCCTATTCCTGCCCAGGATTACAGGGACAGTACCTACATACCTAAATATATCACTAACTTGTTCATCTAATTGCAATTAGACTTTATCATAGTCATAAGTCATTATTTTATATTCATTCAAAATATTTTAATTAATAGCTGCAAAATGTTTTTTTAAATAAATTTCTTATAATATCAATAAGTAATACGGTCATCATCATAGTAGCTATTTTAAAAATAACTAGTATGAATATTTGAATTTTATGCTCACGAATTTTAAAATGTTGCGGATTTTTGGAAATGTATTGCAATATACCTAGTTTATCTTCTTATGTTATCGCTTAAATGCGACCCAGTGAATTGTTCAATAAAAGTAAGGTGGTAAATTAACACGCACCTATGATAGGCATGTGATCACAATAATAAATTACTGTTTCAATTTTAGGCGCAAGAGACTGAGTGAAAAACTTTAGGTCATAACTCACTACACAGGCAAAAACTTCATATACAACTTTAAAGTATTTTTATACATAACTAGTTGACCCGGCGGACTTCGTTCCGCCTAAAACTCAAAAATCTAAAATTATCAGTATTTCTCTACTATATTATATATGTATGATACATAAAAACCTTCCTTTTGACTCACTTTATTTATTAAAAAATCTGCATTGAAATCCGTAGCGTAGTTTTAAAGAACTAAGCATATATAGACAGCGAGAAGCTACTTTGTTTTATATAATACTAGCCTTTGCCCGCGGCTTCGCTCGCGTGGAATTTAGTCTGCCACATAAAGTTTGCAAGGTGGTAGAGCAATGGTTCAACCAGGGAGGCATCACCGCCGCACCTATTTCTACCGTGAAGCAGTTCTTGTGTTTCATTTGAAGGGTGTGCCTGCCGGCTCACATTTATATGAGGCAATCATCATAGTCCTCGGGAGTAGCAACGCATCTGTGATTTACTTCAGATTGAACCCTTGCCCTACTTCCTAAGGCGATTAACATACGGTACCGCTCACTGCCACGGTAGGCGGTGAAGCGGATCTCATGTTGTATTGGGGTCTATTAAATCCGTTGATGCCTCACAAACGTACACCGAAACGCCGCGCGGTCCAGCGGCGTTCTCATCACCACCGTGTCTCCGTATGAACGACAGTGCGGGGGGTCGGCGCCTAACACACGGGCTGGCGCCTAACCGCGCGGATCATCGTTGAAGCAAAAACGCATTTCGATGTCGAAAAGTTTATTTTGATGATCGGTCCATCCGCGCGTACAGGTGCGTAAACCGCCTTACCGCGCGGGGCACCGCTATTCGCGGCGGTGCGCGGTGCCGTGTGTTAATCGCCTAAATCAGTGTGTTCAAATTTCAAATCACAGGCACGTATATTAATTTGAATTAGTTTTGTCGGCAACAGATATTAATGCTTACTCTGAAATTAAAAGTTTTAAGAAAGGGTCTCAAAACCCGTGACGGTTACCAACGCGCAGCTGGCTAGCGTGGTCAACTACGACCTAAACTACTGCCAATCCTACTAGTCCTACTAATATTATAAATGCGAAAGTTTGTGAGGATGTATGTGTATTTGTTATTCTTTCACGCAAAAACTACTGAACGGATTAGGTTGAAACTTTACAGTAGTATAGGTTATACATTAGAATCACACATGGGCTATAATTTGTAATGTTTTTTTTTATAAGGTTATAATATAACGAGAAATATCAGGTTAGTCGGAAA